>CM029015.1:151580225-151675395 GCA_016801055.1 Panax notoginseng | reverse complement strand
GTTTCTCTACCGTACAATCTCGAGCGATATGCCCTTCCTTTCTACAATTATAACATATCTCTGAACTGTTGTGGGCAGTTTGGGTTTGATATGTCCCTCTTTCCTGCATTTATAGCATATGACCGGGGTCGGTTCTCCTCCTTAGAAACAGTTGATACTGGTGCTGACGTCTTCTCATTGTCATTGTTGAATCTCCTCTTTTTGAAACTTTCACTTGACTCGCCTCTCCTATTATCATGGCCACGATTCCACCAGAGTGGTTACCGCTTTTGTCCGTATTCTTTCCTGCCCGCTGGTTATCAGTGCTCCAATGACCGCTGTCACCGGTATGACACTGGTTGTGGTCTTTCGGTTGAACGTACTCGTTATCTCGCTCTAATAATTGAGCCCTGTTGACAACATCTGAATATAGAGAATAATTTATGAGAAATAAGATACTGACGTATGTCGGGTTTCAAACCTCTTAGAAAACATCCGCGTCATACGTTCCTCATTCTCCACCAATGAGGTGCAAACCTGGATTAACTCCGCGAACTTCCCTCGTACTGGGACACCGTCATGTTGTTCTATTTCAGTCTAATAAACTCCACCTCCTTCATATGAGAATACTTTTAGGAAAGTAATTGTCATTGAAACAGTTTCTGAAATATCTCCAAGACATGCTGAGTGCGGCTAGATGGATACGTTTCACAGATTTCCACCAGTAATCTGCCTCACTACAGAACATAAAGGTGGCGAATGGAACCTTCTGTTCCTCCGTGCATCCCACATGACATCGAATATCTTGGTAATTTGCTTGATCCACGTTTCTGGCCTTAATCGAGTCCGACTTTTCCCAGAATTCTGGTGGTCCCAACTCTTTGAACTGCTTGGCTGTGACCAGCTGTTCGTTGCCATTGTTTCTACCTGTATTTTGAACATGAGTCTCCCTCGTTTGGTTTGCATAAACCGCAAAAAAGCTTCTAAACATCTTATCGTTCATCGTCTGCTCAGTGGTGTGTTTACAGGAGGAACATTGTCTGCCTGTTGCACGTTCTCCTCGTTGGTGATTAATGGTGTCTCCACGGTCGCATTCACTCCATCGTTAATATTCTCAACTGCCATTCTTAAATACTGCCACAAAACAAGGGTTAATTAAAGAAATTGACATGCAACATAATAACCTATATACTCTGGACCAACCAAACAAATAAGCTTAGGTAGGAAACACTAGCGAAGGATTTACTCGTCTCTCCCCTCCTAGTTCTATTCCCGATGATCGCTAGAGATCATATTCCTAAGCTCTGATACCAACTGTGACGCTCCCAAAACGGGTATACAACACCCATTCTGTGTTGCCAAAACATGGTACAGACACAACTACTCAACTTTATTAATACAAATGTCGTGCAAAATACGACAACACTTAAACTGTGAGTTTAAAAAATACAAATATTGTCTTCTAGACAATATCCACACTCAAATAAGTTTTCTTTACAATTATTGATATAATATTTTACAAAATAGTGAGGGCTGCAAACAACTGTCTAGAACCATCATTCAACACCCCGACTACTTCCTGCTATATTCTCGTCTCTTGAGAAAAATAGAACAAAAAGAAAAAAGGGTGAGCTCAACTAGCCCAGTAAAGAACATTATGACTAAGATAATATAGGACAAATTATTGTTAGTCCTCAACAGGGAAAAAATCTAATAGAATACAATAGACAACAAATTTTAAATCAATATTTGCAGCGGAAATAATAAATCGTTATTAAAGAGTTAAGTAGAGAATAAAATCTACTATCTTCTAAGATTTAAGA
Organism: Panax notoginseng; assembly: GCA_016801055.1. Taxonomy (NCBI): domain Eukaryota; kingdom Viridiplantae; phylum Streptophyta; class Magnoliopsida; order Apiales; family Araliaceae; genus Panax; species Panax notoginseng. Next base: position 151,673,593 of record CM029015.1, on the reverse strand, counting down.
GTTCATCATCAATATTTTATTCCTATAACATCAATCATAATATACATTTGAATATAATATTCATCTTTGCACTACAGGCCAAAGATATTCATTTATATCACCAGTTGGTCATGTTCATCTAAATACCTTTTATCTTTGCACTACGGGCCAAAGATATTTCATTAGAAAATCGTTCATCTTTGCACTACATGCCAAAGATATTCAGTTGTATCATCATTTAGGACTGAAGATGATGAAATAATTTTTTAGAAAAACGAATCCATGTGAAACAAAAGAACAAATATTAAGGATTCGTACTTTTAAACAATTCAAGTTTAAAAATACTTCATAAATAACCATAGTGAAATAAAATTCAAGAATGAAGATCAAAACATGGATACAATCAAAGCTAGTATCCATAATAGATTTATTGGAAAAAATAAAAATTTAATTTTTCTGTGAATAGTGTCGTATTCATGAATAGTGTCGTATACGTGAATAGTGCCGTATACGTGAATATAGTAATCCCGACACTAAAAGACAAGAATTTCACAAGAAAATCTTACCAATATTCCAGCGTAATGATATTGAAAGAAAAAATATCATTTTAAAAAATAACATCCCTTACCTCCAAAAAGACAGTACTTCTGATTGAAATATGTGATTATTGTGCTGAAGGAACTTGCATCGTATAGCAACACTCAAAGTATCAAAATACTCACAAGAATATGCTCGATATATAGAGAGAGAAGATTTCAGTTTCTGGTGTGATTTTTAATTCTAACCTAAGCACCCTATTTATAGGAAAATACTTAGAACACCAAAGTAGAAAATTTATATAAAATAATATTATTTATTAATTTTTTTATCCACACCTTAGACCAACTGAATTCAAGCACATTTATATCACATGTGGGGCCCACCCAATTGCAAAAAAATGTTTTTATTAAAAAATATATTTATAAACTTTAAAAATTAATTATTTCGGAACTTTAATAATTCATAATAAATAGCTCTTTTATCAGAAATTCAATTCTTATGTCCATTCCATAGAAAATTTAATTCTCTACAACTTGTAAGCTTAAGGTTTTTCCATAATTTCAAACAAAATTGACCAAAATTCACAAACGGACGATTTTATAAGCTATAATCAAATTTCAGTCAAAATTGGGCCCACCGACATGTTTAACATGTTTTTATCATTTATTGCAACAAAAATACTCTTCCTCCTTATTTATTCATATGTCACACATTCATCTTAAAAATATCACAATTATTATATTATTAAAATATAATAATATATTTAAATGAATTATTTTATCAGAAAAGATAAAATATCAATTTTCAATAATTGTCACATTAAAAATTTTCTCCATCTATATCCATATAAAATGAATATTTTTCTTATCATATAAATCAATAATTAATTATTTACAAATAATATTACAGAATCACAATACTGACAACCAGGCCGTTCCTAGGAAAGAGGGGACTTTCTAATAAGGACTTCTCCTTACTGGCGCGCAATTAGGTGACCAAACCTCTCCTTAGACAGAACTTTCTAGACATTGCCAATAACGCTATCTAATAATATATTCAAATAATATGAATTATTGATCTGATAATAAAAAATACTGTGCAGTGACAATTATTGAAACAATAATAATATAAAATATCAACGTAGCAATTATTGAATCAATAAAATAAAATATTGAACAGTAATTACTGTAACAATTATTGAGTAGTGCCTTCTTACGTAAGAATCAATAATTGGTGCAATACCGTGTGCTACTGTGCAACACCGCGTATTACTGTGTTTTAACCACCGAGTATTCCAACAGTGTTAACGGTAATAACTATGCCGTTATTTATAAAAACTTATACTTGTCGTTTTCTTCATCCAATCGCTTTTCGTTATGGGGCCCACACAAGGCTGCGCCGTCGTACGAATATTCCACGACTAAACGAATATTTCTCGACAACAAGAATATTTTATAACCACTTGCTTATTTAAGATATTTGCGCATTTTACCAATAACTTATCACATTAATCAAATCAACCCTTACTATTTCAAAATAATAAATAGAGGAAATTCAATTTCATTTATAATAAGTTGAGGTTTTACAATTGGCATCAGAGCCAAACCTTTATGTAGTTATTACTTGTTTAGATTTAATATATATGATTGCTATGTGTTTTGTACAAATTTTCTGGGCATATTTATTAGCATAGAATTGTGTTTTTGGAGAAAAACTGCAGAATTTGCGAATTGGAAAACAATTTCTACGAACTGGCTCTACAGCGCATGTTTACATAGGAAACGACGTGCTGCAGCGCTGTTAGGTAAATTCTAGATACGCTCACATGCAAGTGTACGTGGGTTAACAAGTAATATAATGATGAATAGAGTATCGTTCCCATAGAGACTAGTATGAAATTTAATCTAACAATTATCAGTTTTATATTATTCCAATGTTATTAAACTATTAGAATTAATGATTATAATTAATAAAAACTAATAAATTAAAAATCAAAGTAAATCAACACAAATTATTAACCATAATTTCAATCAGATAATGGAGAATTAGGCTTACAATTTCACTTTAAGTTTCACTCTGATTATCACACCTTTTTCCAGTTTAACTTACTATCTCAGTTTATTAATCAAGAACACTTAAGTAGAATTAGCCATCTCTCGATGCACTAACACCATATTAACTTAAATCTACAAATTGATAGAATTAAGCCAAACACCCTAATTAACTAATTCACTATATCTCTATGTGAATTAAAATCAAATAAGGTTTAAATTACAAGTTCTTTAAACAATTACATGCGATGTTAGGTATATCTCTATCCTAAACATTCATCAAGATTCTATCAAAACACAGAATTCAAGAACACCTGCTATTATGATTATGTCTAGATTCATACATCATCTCTCGAGTCCATACAAATTCACATAAAATTGGTGATCAAGCAATTCAAAAATTAAGTATAAATCATAATAGATAAACTGAATTGATAGTATTATTAAACTAAAATTAATGCATGACAATCATTGTTCAACACTAAAGATCCATTGCAAGCCTAAAAAGTAATTTAGTTCATAATCAATGAATTAAAAACTGAATAAAGTAAAGAATTCATCATCCAAATTACAAGAATTGAATTTAAGAAAAAGAATAGTAATACACCACCCTTCTTTGCCTTCAATTTTTCAATCTTCGTGAAATCTCCTTCCTTGCTTTGCCCTCCAATGTTCTTCTATCAATTAAGGCTCCCAAAAGTGTAATTGATTGTAAGATAATTAATTGTGTCTCTTCTAATTCACATAAGTTATTTTCATAGCTGAACCAAATACAATCCCAATCCATACCAAAGTTATCCAATCCAAGCCTCTTCAGAATTTAAATCAAAACTAAACTCCGTTTTGTACCCAATTGGTTATCAGTCCCCCAGAATCCCCATAACTAATAACTGCCTCTTAATACTCCTAACTTAACTCTATTACATAAAGAAATCATGAATCCATTTAAAGCTCAATTTCCATACATAAAGAACGAAATCTACAGTTGACTCGTCTGACTGGCGCGTCCCCATCGGTTCTCTTTACTATGTAGCGCGATCCGCGCCGTCCCAACAATATGTCCTCCTCATGCAGTGCGCCCCGCGCCAGTTCCTATACATCCATGGCGCGCCTCACGCCGGGTGAGCAGAATGACAAAATCCTCATAATTTCTTCAAATGTTAACTTTTAGATGTCTTCACCCCATTATCCTGTAAAATGAGCAAAACCCATCAAAAGCAACATGATATAACCAAAAACTAACAATATACCAAGCTAAACGAGATCAGATCATAGGTTAAAAATCAACTCATCAAATTCCCCCAAACTTGAAACATTGTTTGTCCTCAAGTAAAATGAGATGCAATGCAAATGCATCTACTATATGCCTACGAATCCAGCAGTAACACAGAAAACAGTATAATCACACGGCCTCAGAGAAATCAAGTAAACACGATAGTATATATATCAAGATCAATCAATAACTTCCCAATCAATCATCAAATCTTAAACTGTTATTACTGATACAGTGCGTATGTGCTCAACAACCATGCTAACTGATATAAAGTCAAATACAACACATAATAAACTTCTTTAAAGGCAACATACAGTGTAAACTCAAGAAATCTAAGAACAAGCTAGATCCAGCTAACGTTAAATATTTACCAAGTTCAAGAGTCAAAACGGGATACTTATGCTTTATTTTTCATTCACGAGGTTTTTTTTTGCTCTTGTTTTCCGTTTTTCATTATTTTTTTATTCTCATGGTTGTGCAATGTCTAGTCCTCTTAGGCTATTCAGTGCTACCACTTAGCGAGCTTTCAACCAACGACTCCTAAACCGTTAAGGCTTTAGGGCGCTAGGTGTAGAGACAATCCCCTCGGGCATACTTACTCAAGTAACAAAGGCTACAGATGTGACGACCCCAAAATAGGTCCATTCCATCCAATCTATTCTGAGTCGCCAAATACATAGTACAGAAAATAACTACAACTTTATTACAACAATTATCGTGAAAAATACAACAACACATATGCTGTGAGTTTGGATACAAATATATACCAAATGTTACTCATGTTCCAATCGTGGACATCACCTCACAATGACACCTTACATATAGTCAAAAACTGTTTTAGAAATTAGCATCTTTGGGAAGTGCTCAAGAAAACCTTCGTACATGGGAGGCCATGCGTCTAGGTTATGATAGATATCATATGGCCACAGAATTATCCTTGGTTGTCCCAATAGACCCCAAAGAAAAACGAGAAGATTACTATCATATTCTTCCCAATGGTGAGTCTTCTCTTGACATATCATTATCTCTACTGTCTCTAATTGAGAATTATACTTCAAACAAACACCAAGATTATATAGGTAGTGCTCGTATATATACTCAGTAAGTGAATGAGCACATCCCTGTCTTATGATGACACGAGGTTGTATGTCGTTAGACATCTTGTATGATAGTGGCAAACCACCCTTCCAACGTTGGGTACACCTTACCCTATTGGATTCACCAAATAAAACAACTAAATGAACTTTTCTATACTGCTTCGGGAGAACATCCACAGCTAGAGACCACCGTTCTATTTCCCCGTTACCCTCGCTCGACCCAGCTACACTCTTATTACCTCAAAAGAGCAGTATTTCTGACCGGAATGTAAAGCCGAAGGAACCTTGCACTGAATAGCAACTCTCAAAGTATCTAAAAACTCACAAAATATGCTTCATAATATAGAGAGAGATAGAGAGAAAACTTATGTTTCTGGTGTGATTTTCAATTCTAACTTAGCCCTCTATTTATAGGAAAATGTTAGCACGCCGAAGCAGACTTAACCTGTAACCTGATGACTTTACCTGCTACTATTCCCACCCACCACATTTGAATAAAAATCTCAGCACATTTCTTCACCAACCAAGAGTGGAGCCCACCAATTCTAGAATTTTCCACCAAAATGATTAACTCTGAAAATTCAATAATTTCTGAACCAATCATCTCGTAAAATTCATAACAAATCATACGTTCATTTTTAACGGTTCAAAATTTGTGGACATATACTCAACTTATATATGTATAACATATCCAAATATTACCACGATCCAACGGTCGGATTAAAAATTATAACCTTCGCAAAATATCTCAAAAACTCTAATTTGATTTTCAATACCTCCGTTCCGACAAAAATACAGATAAAACACCTCAACATTAACTCCTTCATTTTTAACCACAAAAATATATCCCTCATTTATATCCACATAAAATAAATATTTCCTTATCATATGAATCAATAATTAATTATTCACAGATAATATTACAGAATCAAAATTATGACAACCAGGCAGTTCCCAGGAAAGGGGGCTTTCCAATAAGAATTTTTTCTTACTGGCGCGCAATTAGGTGACCAAACCTTTCCTTAGATAGAACTTTCTAGACATTGCCAATAATGTTATCTAATAATATTATTCAAATAATATGAATTATTGATCTAATAATGGGAAATACTGTGCAGTGACAATTATTGAACAACAATAATATAAAATTTCAACACAACAATTATTGAATCAATAAAATAAAATATTGAACAATAACTACTGTAACAATTATTGAGTAGTGCCTTCTTACGTAAGAATCAATAATTTCAAAAATACTGTGTAATACCGTGTGCTACTGTGCAATAACGCGTATTACTATATTTTAACCATCTGGTATTCCAACAGTGTTAATGGTAACAACTACGCCGTTATTTGTAAAAACTCAATTTTGTCGTTTTTTCCATCCAATTACTTTCCGTTATGGGGCCCACACAAGGCTGCGCCGTCGTACGAATATTTCCCGACAGAAAGAATATTCCACGACCAAACGAATATTCCCCGACAACAATGATTATTTTATAACCACTTGCTTATTTTGAAAAAAATTTACATTTCACCCATAACTTTAAACTTTTATCAATTTAACCATTTGCTGAATAGTAATTATAAGAAAAATTGAATACTTTTATTTCATAAAATTCGGGGTATTACAACAGAACTAGACTAACCACTGTGTTTATTCTTACTTTTTTTAATTTACATTAAATAGCTTATATATCCCATATTTTCCCCTAACTTAGGTTCTTGTCTAATCTTAGCCATCTCTGCTTATTCATGTCTTTCTTTCATTCAGACTAGCATTATCCTTAAGAATTTCATTATGTGTCCATTTAGACTTAATCAGTTAACATAGCTATTTCTAAAGTGTTATCCTGATTATATCAGTTTCATACAGATAAAGATTCAATTCATGACAAGAAATTTCATCAAAGTCTAACTAATCAACACCATACTTTTCTACACAATTTCAATCTCATCATTGACCAAAATAGACTATTTCTATCTAACAGCTGGAATCATACAAGAATGAACTAAATGCAATACACACAGTGTAAGACCCCGAATTTTATGAAATAAAAGTATTCAATTTTTCTATTTAGTAAATATTTAAATTGATAAAAATTTAAAGTTAAGGGTGATATATGTAAAGTTTACAAAATACGCAAGTGGTTATAAAATATTCATTGTTGTCGGGAAATATTTGTTTGGTCGTAGAATATTCTTGCTGTCGAGAAATATTCGTACGATAGCGCAGCCATTTGCGGGCCCTATAACAGAATAACTGTCAGATGAAGAAAACGACAAGTATGAGTTTTTATAAATAACGGCGTAGTTGTTACCGTTAACACTGTTAGAATACCTGGTGGTTAAAATACAGTAATACGCGTGGTTGCACAGTAGCACAAGGTATTGCACAGTATTTTTTTATTCTTACGTAAGAAGGCACTACTCAATAATTGTTATAGTAATTACTGTTCAATATTTTATTTTATTGATTCAATAATTGCTGCGTTGATATTTTATATTATTGTTGATTCAATAATTGTCACTGCACAGTATTTTCCAGTATCATATCAATAATTCATATTATTTTAATAATATTATTAGATAGCATTATTGACAATGTCTAAAAAGTTCTGTCTAAGGAGAGGTTTGGTCACCTAATTGCGCACCAGTAAGGAAAAATCCTTATTGGAAAGCCCTCTCTTTCCTGGGAACAGCCTGGTTGCCAGTATTGTGATTCCGTAATATTATTTGTGAATAATTAATTATTAATTTATATGATAAGGAAAATATTTATTTTATATGGTTATAAATAGAAGATTTTTTAAAAAAGTGACAATTGTTGAAAATTGATATTTTATCTTTTTTGATAAAATAATTTATTTAAATATATTAATATATTATAATAATATAATAATGGTGATATTTTTACAATGAATGTGTGATATATGAATAAATGAAGAGAAAGAGTATTTTTATTATAAAAAATGTTTAACACATATTTTGTGTGTTAGTGGACCCCATTTTGACTAAAATTTGATTATAGCTTGCAAAATCGTCCGTATGTGGATTTCGGTCATTTTCCATTTAGAATTTAGAAAAACTTAAACTTACAAAGTGGTAGAGAATTGAATTTCCTATGGAAGGACATAATATTTGAATTTTTCTGATAAAAGGGTTATTTATTATAAATTATTGAAGTTCCGAAATATTTATTTTTGAAGTTTTAATTATTTTTTTTATGAAAAATATTTTTGTTATGATTGGTGGGCCCCACTTGTTGTAAAGCATGCTGAATTCAAAATTTCAAAGTGGGCGTAGGAATTTTAAAAATAATATTATTATTTTATTAAATTTTCTGCTTTGGTGTTCTAAGAATTTTCCTATACATAGAATGCTTAAGTTAGAATTGAAAATCATACCAGAAACTGAAGTTTTCTCTCTCTATATTATCGAGCGTATTTTTGCGAGTATTTAGATACTTTGAGTGTTGCTATACGGTACAAGTTTTTTTCAGCGTTATATCTGATATTTCAGCCAGAAGTAATATTATTTTGTGGTAAGGAATATTATTTATTTCACATTCTGAAGAGATATTATTTTTCGTATTCGTATGAATGTTATCCCATTCAATATTCATAAGAAATTTTATTTCGTTCAATATTCGCGAGAAATATTATATTCGTAAAGAATATTATTTTCGTTTAATATTCGTAAGGGATGTTATTTCTTTTTATAAATGATATTATTTCTTTCAATATCATTATACCGAAATATTGGTAAAATTTTATTATGAAAATTTTACCTTTTTATGTCGGAGTTACTATTCATGAGTTACTAATCACGAGTTACTATTTATGATTTATTATTCACGAGTTACTATTCATGAGTTACTATTCACGAGTTACTATTCACGGGTTACTATTCATGACAAAATTGGTTTCTTTTTCTGACCAAATTATTATTGATTTATGAATCTTACTCTTGAAATTAAATCCATATTTTGATCATATTGTTTTTATTATCAGATATAACATTTTTATAATCCCGGTGATGAAATTTCTCTTTGACTTGAGTGTAAAGATGGATAAATTATTGGTATGATCGTGACTATGAGTTCTCTTTGGCCAGTAGTGTAAAGATAAATTGTTGACTGATATGATCATGACAATTGAATTTATAATTGAATATCTTTAGCTTAAGTGCAAATGTGAATTGATCAACATGGTTATAATTTTTATTTATATAAATTCTGAAATGATTATATATTTCTTTGAGATATTAATATCTTTGGTCTGTAGTGCAAAAATGACCTATTGTTGAATATCTTTGGCCTGTAGTGCAAAGATGAACTGTTAATGAATATCTTTGGCCCGTAGTGCAAAGATGAACTTATTAGTATGATTATGAATAGGAACTGTGATTTGGTATAACCATGATCTTTGATGTTTCAGGTAAAGACAGGTGATGAAAATTATCTTCATCCTAGGTGCGAAGAAAAATTTAGAACCATAATTATGATTATGAGTTATTCACATGATTGTGGACATGAACTGTTGATTGATGTTATAGGGATAAAACATTATTGGTGGACTTTTAACATGGAGAAGATAATAGACTTTATGGTCTATTTGACTCTTCTAATAGATTGCTCGTTCCGCAGCAACTATGGTTGAAAAGTTTTATCATCTACCATATGTTCTAAATCTTTGATTTATTACTGATGAAGGCTATTGATAATTTAATTATCTTTAGTCATGATATTCTTTACTGGGCTAGTTGTGCTCACCCTTTTGCTTCACAATTCCTTTCAGGTAACAAGAGTGTAGCTGAGTCGAGCGGGGGTAACAGGAGAATAGAACGGTGGTCTCTAGCGGTGGAGGTTCTCCCTAAACAGTATGAAAATAATTTTATTGAGAACTTTAGAATAGTGTGTTGTATTTTATACATCATTTAGTAGTTAAATTTGGTGAATCAAATAGGGTGAGGCGAACCCAACATTGGAAGGGTGTTTGACCACTATCATACAAGATGTCTAATAACATGCGACTTCGTGTTATTATAAGACAGGGTTGTACACATCCACTTGCTGAGTATATCTACGAGCACTATCTATATAATCTTATAGTTTGGTTGAAAAATAATTCTCAATTTGAGACAATGTAAATAATTATATGTCAAGAGAAGATTCGCCATTGGAAAGAACATGATAGTAATCTTCTCATTTTTCTTTGGGGTCTATTGGGTCAACCAAGAATAATTCTCCAGTCATATGATATCTATTATAACTTAGATGCATGGCCTCCCATGTACGAAGGTTTCCTTGAGCATTTTCTAAAGATTTTAATTTCTAAAACAGTTATTGACTGTACCTTTATATAAGGTGACATTGTGACGTGTTGTCCACGGTTGGGACAAGAGTCACAGTTGGCATATATTTGTATTTAAACTCACAGTATATGTGTTGTCGTATTTTGCACGATAATTGTAATAATAAAGTTGTAGTTATTTTTTGTACCATGTATTTAGCGACTCAGAATGGGTTGGGTGGAATGGACCTATTTTGGGGGCGTCACACACAGTAAACGAAACTAATATTTTTGAAAATTTTCAATTTTCAATTTTTTTTATATAAATCTACGCATGAATGAATGAATGATACTAAACGACACCAACCAAGCAACAAAACAATTATTAACAACTTATCAAAACTTAAAAACCAATATAGATATGTAATCAAAATCAGAACTAATCAACCAAGCAAAACCCCCCCAAACTTAACACAAGTAATTACCCCATTACAACAATATAAAGAAAATAAAAGCACGAGGACTTCCTTGAAAGACGAGTCACTGCTCGTCCTCATCCGAAGGAGGGTATGCTGGCAGAATAGGGGGAACAAGCATGTGCACCGGACTGGCATTTGGGTTGTAGCGAGAAAAAGCTTCAGCAAGCGTATTGAAAGCATTTATATTATACTGAAGAATCATATCCTAACGCTGAGCCAACCATAAGAATTCATTCCTTGGAACCCGCGAAGAGGTAGCAGGCTCAGGTTATTCTTCCATCGGATTAGCCGCGACGGAGGATGAGTGTGACGCCCCCAAAATTAGGTATACATCACCCATCTTTGGTCGTCAGATACATAATACAGAATACAAATACAACTTACTAATACAACTGTCGTGTACAATATGACAAAACATAAACTGTGAGTTTGAATACAAATATTATCTTCTAGAGAGTATTCATACTCAAAAGGAGTCCTCATTACATTTATTAACATACCATTACATAGAATAGTGAGGACTACTAACTAATACTATCATTCGGACCATCACTCCGTTCCCCAACTTGCCCCAGCTACGTTCTCATTTCCTGAAGAGAACAGTGAAAGAAAGGGTGAGCTCAACTAGCCCAGTAAGAAATATTATGACTAAGATAATGCAGAATAAATTATCATTAGCCTTCAACAATGTTAAACTGATAAAATATAATAGACATCAAGTTTAACTGCAGCGGAATAAGCAATCCATTAAAAGAGTCAAGTAGAAAATAAACTCTACTATCTTTTATGATTTAAAAGGTTTTTTCAACACTGTGATCGCTGGGACTCAGCTTAATAAAATAATTCACATCATCGAATCACCCCTGCACTACGGCCAAGGATATTCGTGTATTTATTAATGGTCATGATCATGCCAACAACTGTCCATCAACACACTACGGGCCAATGAGGACTTTTACCACATTATTTGTAACATTACGGTCATGATTATACCGAATAATCCCTGGTCATAATCATACCAAGTCCATCTATGCACTACAGGCCACAGATGACTTTTAACATTTAATAAACATAAGGATGATGACAATAATATAAGAATTCAATAAAATAAGTTCAAGAATTAATTTATCCAAGAATTAACAACGTCCAAATTGTCAACATGATACTGCTTTGTGGAGTAAAATTCAAGAATGCTTAGAAGAATATTTTCTTGAAAAGATACTGGATGAACCGCAATTATCAAGGATATTCCACTAATTTCATGGAGTATAGAAGTTAAAACTTAACCAACTGAGTGTAGTAAAGAATGGAATAACAAAAGAAATCACCCGGCATGCGATAGACTGCACAGACAGGTTATTCCAACAGAATAATAAATAATGGAACCAGGTCCGGCGTAAACGCACAGACAGGATATTCTGACAGAATAATAAATAATGGAACCAGGTCCGGTGTAAAACACATAGACAGGATGTTCCAAAATAATAATAACAAGACGGAACCAGGTCCGGTGTAAAACACACAGACAGGATGTTCCAACAGAATAATAATAAAAACGGAACCAGGTCCAGTGTAAATCACACAGACATGATGTTCCAATAAAATAATAATAAAAACGGAACCAGGTCCGGTGTAAAACACACAGACAGGATGTTCCAACAGAATAACAGAAGAATGTCACCAAGTATAGGGTAGACCGCGTATACAGGTTATTCCAACTGAATTATAAAAAATAAAATAACAACAGTTCTCTTCATGAATAAGAAAGAATAACACCCCTTACCGTTTTAAAGAAGAGCTGAAATAAGGAAGTAGTTAAGTAGCAGAATACTCTTCTTCTCTCTCTCTCTATAGTTTCTCTCTATAGTTTCTCTCTCTAGAGTTCAGTGAATTCGTAAGAAATAATGAAGGAATGAGCTGCTATTTATAGAAAAATAGAATGCATAGTAACTAATCTATGAACGGTCCAGATTGATTACTTTAATCTGACGGTCCATATTTAAAGAAAAATCTTTTAAATAAAATATAATATATTCTATTTATAGAATAACTTTAATAAAGTATTCTGTTTTATATAAAAAGATGTTTCTATTTTATTACGTTAATAATACGAATAAAACAAAACGTCATTATCGCTAAATAATTCCTATTATTAACTGACAATAATTGAATCAAACTGAATGACTTCTCACATAAGCATTAATAATCAATACCGTGTGCTACTATGCAATCACACGTATTACTGTACTTTTACTACCGAGTAGTTCAACAGTATCAATGGTAAAACTTCCGCCGTTATTTTTAATAAAATATTTTTGTCGTTTTCTCAATCTGACAATAATTCTGTTGTGGGGTCCACCAATGATTGTGTCGTTGTACGAATATTCCCTGTTAAAACGAATATTCCCCGACCAATCGAATATTATATAACAATTTACGTACTTTGTAAAATTTATAAATATTACCCACAACTATAACATTATATCAAATTAACTCCATAATATTCAAAATTGATATTTATAGAAAATTTATCTTTATTTATAAAAGTTAGGGTCTTACAATGAGGGTGGTCGAATCATGATATATCCTTCTCCTCTTGGGTGTGATTACGCCCCATTGAATGCTTTATATTTTTCAATGGTAGCATGGTCGATTATGGTCATTGTTTGCTGAATCGGTTCGGAGGAATGCCATTGCACTCCAGCTTTACGGCATAAATCGGTGATGAGAAAACCACGAAGAAGGCCCCCCGTGGTACTACATCGTAGAAACCTGTCGATCGACTCTTGAATGCACGCTCCCACATCCACGTTATAAAACATAATTGCATTATTCACCTGAAAGTAGTGGTGGACAATGCTATACAACAGCTGCGCCCGTTCCTTAGTCACATCGTTCTGATGGTGTGTGGGCATCAACCGGGCACATTTGAAGGCGTACCAGGCTTTGCCATAGCGACTTAAGGCGGAGTGGGGAAAGCTTATTTTTTCATTAGTTCCAGCTCGGGTAACCCACTGCGTTCCTGGCTTACACAATCTCACAATAAGTTCATCCAGATCAGGCAAGCGGTCCTCATAGCGTGCATCCAAAGGAGTTTCTAGTCCAAAATACTCGTTGATTGCATTGGCATGGAATGACACCTACCCCGTACCATGACTGTGTGACCAATATACTCAATAGCATTAACATAGAATTCCTTTACAATGTTGATCACCACGGGTTGTGGCTGCTCCACTAGTTGAAACCAGTTGCGTTCCACAATTTTAAATTTAAATAGGCACATTTAGAAGGGGGATTGAATAAGTGTTCGAATAACTATGGTCGATTTTTATTTTACTTCAAAACTTTTTCTTATTTCAGCTTGCTGAAATACTTAATTCGATTTTCTTAAAAAAACTGTTTAAATACTTTAGAATTTAGTATGCTGAAATAATCAAATATATCTTAAGTTTCAAAAATTCTTGTTTATATATTAACTTATTATATTAACCTTAATTCTTGTTATCAATAAAATTAATCACAAACAATTAAATGAACACCAAGAATTTTTTACGTGGTTCAACTACTACCCTCTATAATAGTAGCCTAATCCAAGTCCAATACCAACTAGTATTGGAGACTCACTTTATTTATTTCTTTATAAATAAACACTGATTATAAAACAGATTCTTACAACAATTAGTAACAATTAATTTCTCTTGAGCACTCTTGCTCCTTGTGCACCTATGCACTCCTTAAGCACCTTTGCTTTCTTGAACCTGTTTGTAAACCTTTTCTCTAATCCCCCATGATTTACACATTTAGACTACACTTAGTCTAAACAGAAAATTAAATACAAATATAGAGGTCTATGATCAATGTGAGAATAATCAATTAAACAATTAAAGGCTCAACTAAATGCAATGATCAATTAGCTCAAAAAGATAATCAATTAAATCTTACCAATTACTAGCTAAAAAGATATCAGAACTGTAATTGCTCAGCTGATCAAAGTTGCACCAATTAGATCAAGTTGCTCGATAATATCAGTAATTAGTGCAAAAAGTACTTTTATGAGTTCTAATCAATCCATACAAGACTTACAGTTTTCATAACCCAATAATTAAAGTTACCGTTAATTATAGATTAACATCTGTTCTATTTAGTCCACAAAAACCAGCTTGATAATATATTACAGATAATTAAACAACCCACAAAGGTAAGGAAGAAATATTTATCCAGTTAATAACTCAATCCTATACTGTTGGGATAAATATGAAGTCCCTTTAAAAGATAACCCACTACATAACAACTTTGACTTTATCTTTCTTAAAAGTGGCGTGTAACAACAATAGTGGCGTGTAGCATCACTCTTTTTTTCCAATAATCAAGGTCTTATAGTTCCAAGATATTTATAATCATTATCCCTTGAAAACCGCACATGCATCATATCATAACAGATGTGTAGCTACTTTCTAGCTTCTAGGCATGCACACTTAATATGTGTATGCAGACAACTAAATTCAGAATATAACCCAAGGAAATCAATTAACGTTTTATGAAATAAAGCTTTTAAACTCTTTTGTACATATATTAAAATATATGCACACGTAACATATATCAAGTAATAAAATATTAATCCCTTTTGTACTTGATAACATTAAACTAATCTTGAGTAATTTATTATTAGAAAAACCTTTTTCATTAGTTTAAATTACTTTTTATTTAAGACATATAACAAAATACAAATGATATGTCCTAGAGCATTTAAATGAAAAATCAATTATTATGCAATTGACCTTACACTTTTGTTTCCTAGTAAAGAAAAACTCTTCAACCACTTAAATATCCAATCAATGTTCCTTATCATCAGATACCTGAAATGCCATAAAATAATTTAGCATACGAACAATTCATCATCAAAACTTAAGGATAAAATATGACTAAGTTAACATTCTTCCCCTTTTTGATGATGACAACCCAAAAATATTAATTCCCATTAGCTCCCCCTAAAACTATGCATACAATATAATTAGCTCCCCCTAAATTCATGCAACAATATCATTTCAGGAATCTGAGATTCGATTTTTGCAGTGTATCCTGAAATTTTAAACAACCCCTATGATCTGTGCATGTACATGTAATCATGTTAGTTCAACATACACCAAATATCAAACTGCTAACATAACATTTAAAATTTAAACAACCCCTATGATCTGTGCATGTACCTGCAATCATGTTAGTTCAACATACATCAAATATCAAACTGCTAACATAACATTTAAAATTTAAACAAAATAAGTCTGTGAAGCAAAAATCCAAAAAAAATAGTCTTTTCAGTCTACCAGAATAACACCAATAAAACCATAAACTTCTCCCCCTTTGTCATCAAACAAAAAGGGAAATAGCCATCAATCTAGATCTACCACTGCTGCACGTTGTTCAGCCCTCTGTGTGAAGTAAGGGCGATGATTAGCACGATGAATCTTTTTAGCAAGGGTAAAATTAGCAGCAAATTGAGGAGGACGGGGAATGTAAGTTATATTTGGCAATGGTACGTTAAGGAAATCACCAACATACTCGGCTAGCCAGTTACAATGAACCCATTCCATAACAGAAGAGTATTTTCGCTGCATATGTAACTTAGATCCAACGTCGTTAAAACGTAGGGCCATAAACTCAGCCAACTCGCTAACCTGATTGCTGACAAACTTGATTTCTTGACTCAATTGACAAGCATTTCGGTTAATTTTCCTTTGCATAACCTCTGCCAAAGTAGTGGTTTGTAATTAAAACCCAGCTTGTAAATCAATAAATTCATCCTCAATGTTCTGATAAAGTTTGTTAATCTCAGGAGCACCCAAAGGCAATTTGCCTTTCTCCAACATAAGCATACGATTGTTGAGACCAGACATCTCATGTTGTATTTTTTCTTGATTACTAATAACAAGTTTCAACATTTCAACAATCTCAGAAGAAGATTGAGTGGGGTGCTGAACAGAGGAAGATGGAATTGAGATGGGAGGAATAGGATTATCAGAAGTGATACGAACAAACTGACCGTTAGTCAAACCAATACGAGACAGTTTTAGAGTATTAACACTGAGTGAATCATTCACAACAACAGAAATTTCATTATCAAAGGAAATTTTAAAATGATTAAAGAAAGTGGTAAGACTCGCACTATAAGGCAGACAAGTTTTTAATTTTCGCAAACAGCTCATCATTTGTTGAAGCAACATTTGAGACAAATTGAAAGACATACATTTCAAAATCATAGCAACTACTATCAAATCTTGATAAGTAAAATCAGCACCTCCACCTAAGCGGGGCAAAAGATTAAACCTAATCAAATGGTGAAGAACACAAGCAAGAGGAGAAACATCCACTGTTTTGGGAGTAAAAACATCATTTGTCAAAGGATTATCCATAACAATCTGCAATTGTTCCAAAGGAGTGAAAGGAGAATGGACAACCCCTTTTCGAGTAAATGGACAGACACCAGTGAATGGAATGTTTAAAATGCTACCAAAATCCATCACAGTGAAATACAGAGATTTTCCTTTAACAAAAGACGTGTAGAAATCCCCATGACATTCCAAATTAGTATAAAACTACTGAACTAATCTAGGATATGCAACTGAAGGAGGAAAAATCATGGAAGAAATACCACATGATTCAAACAAATTTTTTAAAGGAGACTCCTGATAACAGATTTGATCAACAGATTTTTCATAAACCAATTATTTTGGAAAAATAAAATTCTTAAACTGTACCTCATAAGCATTGCTACGAAAGAAATTTTTAGGAAGGTTAGAGGTGAGGTTAGGGTTTACCAAAATCGGTGGTGGTGTGAACTCGGCCTTACACGATGGAATCGTTGACTTCCATCATTGAGAGGGTCTTAGTGATTTCTGCAAAGATGGATTGAAGGTTGATTCGTCAGAAGATAAAAAGTCCAACGACTCAGGTTCCACAGACATAGCCTTTTTCATTTTTCTTTTTTTGCAAGAAGGTCCGGCAGACGATTGAGGAGGTACCATCATCATATCATAATCAGAATCGATTATTAAACGTTTATGTGTCTGGGTCCTCATGGTGTTTGAGGTTTTGAAGTAACACGTAGAGAAGATGAGTATAAAGTGAGAGAGAAAGAGAGTCAGAAAAGAAATTTGAGAAGTGAAAAGAATGGAGAAGGATAGAGAGTCAAATAAGAGTGATAGATGCATGTATGTTCACTTACGTTTCCCAAGAACCTCAGCCGTCCTGTCTCTTCGGTTTTCAAAAACCATTATGATAGACACTTAGAATATCGCATCCATAAATTAAGGGATTTTAAATGAGCATCCATAAAAGCCTACTATTTAATTATCCTAATCAGTTAATAAGATAAGTATGCAAAATATAAATATGATAAGGATAATGCAGATCATAAAATTTCAACAAGAATTATGCTATACACATTCCAAATTCTCTTCGCAGCATACAAAATCTGTCTTCACTTAACGGCTTAGTAAAAATATATGCGATTTGATTTTCAGTAGGAATAAAAATTAATTTAATTAAACCTTTTGATACATTATCTCTTAAAAAATGATGTCTTACTTCTATGTGTTTTGTACGTGAGTGTAATACATGATTTTTAGAGATATCTATAGCACTGGAATTATCACAGTATATGGGCACACATTCACATAATATATCAAAATCACATAGAGCTTGTCTCATCCATAAAATCTGAGAATAACAACTTCCTGCAGCTAGGTTTTCACCCTCAGTAGTTGAAAGAGTCACTGAGGTTTGCTTTTTACTATGCCATGATACGAGACTTCATCCCAAGAAAGTACAAGCACCACTCGTACTTTTTCTATCGATTTGACACCCTGCATAGTCAGCATCTGAATAACCTATTAGTTCAAAGTGATTGCAAATTGGATAAAATAATCCCAGGTTAATAGTACCACTTAAATATTTCAAAATTCTTTTAACATCATTTAAGTGTGATTCTTTGGATTTAGCCTGAAATCTTGCACACAGACAAACACTATACATTATATCGGGTCTAGAAGCAGTTAAATATAGTAAGCATCCAATCATACCTCGATATTTTTTTATATCAACATCAATACCTTTCTCATCAGTGGTGAGCTTTATTCATGTGCTCATGGGTGTACCTTTCGAGTTAGATCCTTCAAAGCCAAATCTCTTGAGTAATTCTTTTGTGTATTTGGTTTGATGGATATAAATTCCTTCCTTTGTTTGCTTGATTTGAAGTCCCAAGAAGTAATTAAGCTCTCCTATTAAGCTCATGTCAAATTCTTTATGCATGCACTTGGAAAACCACTCACAAAGAAAATCATTATTAGCACCAAATATTATATCATCTACATATATTTGAACAATAATGATATCTATATTTTTATGCTTAATAAACAATATTGAATCTATTTTACCTCTAACAAATCCGTTTGATAAGAGATACTTACTTAACCTTTCGTACCAAGCCCTTGGAGCTTGTTTCAAGCCATAAAGAGCTTTCTTTAATTTGTAATCATGATTAGGATACTTTTCATGCTCGAATCCAGGAGGCTGTTTGACATATATTTCTTCATTGATGTACCCATTGAGGAATGCACTTTTTACATCCATTTGATGAAGCTTAAACTTTTTGTAGCATGCAAAAGCCAATAAAATTAGAATTGATTCCAGCCTTGCCATTGGTGCATAGGTTTCTTCATAGTCGATCCCCTCTTGTTGGTTATATCCTTGGGCTACTAACCTTGCTTTGTTACGAATGATTGTCCCGTGCTCATCGAGCTTGTTCTTGAATACCCATTTAGTACCAATGATGGAAACATTTTTTGGAGGAGACATAAGTTCCTACACTTGGCATCTCTCAAATTGTTGAAGTTCTTCTTGCATTGCCAATAGCCAGTTCTCATCAAGAACTGCATCCTTTGCATTCTTTGGCTCAACCTGTGACAAAAATACAGAGAATGCACAATGATTTTGTAAACCTCTTCGTGTGGTTATACCTTTGTTGATATCTCCAATGATATTTTTTGGAGGATGATTCTTGATATATCTAGTTGTTCTTGGCATTTGGATATCATGTATAACTTCCTCTTGATCATGAGACTCATCTTTAGCATCTTGTAAATTTTCAGGTTCACATTCATGCTGGTCTTTGATTTCAGTTTCCTAAAACTGTTCATTCGGTCTCTTGTTTTGTTCTTTTCGATTTGCTGAAATTCTGACTGTTTCCAAATTTCCTGCATCATCTTCACTTTCTTTTGGAAGAAATTGTTAGTCTCATTGAAAGTAATATGAACAGATTCTTCTACACATGACTTTCTAATATTAAAAATACAATAAGCCATACTATTTTGAGAATAGCCAATGAATATTCCTTCATACGACTTAGCATCAAATTTTCCCAAATTATCACTTGTATTTAAGATGAAACATTTAGAACCAAATACTTTAAAATAACTTATGTTTGGAATTTTATTATTTAAAAGCTCATAAGGTGTTTTCAAAATAATAGGATGAATGAGTACTCTATTTAACACATAACATGATGTACTTCCGGCTTCGGCCCAAAATTTCTTTGAAAGCTTACTTTCTTGTAATAGAGTTCTTGCCGTCTCTTATAGAGTCCTATTCTTCCTTTCAACCACCCCGTTTTGTTGAGGAGTCCTTGGGGCTGAAAATTCATGGCTAATACCTCTTTGATCACAAAAAGTTGTGAAATCTTTTTGAAATTCAGTAACATGATCACTTCTAATTCTAATGAGTTTGTAGCTATGCTTTGTTTTAAGATTCTCTCAAAAATAATACCCATGTGTATCTAGAAAAATCGTCAACTATTACAAATGCATAAAATTTATTATTAATACTAGAATGTCTTTCTGGTCCGAATAAATCAAGATGAAGTAATTGTAAGGGAAAGGAGCTTGATACCATATTCTTTGCCGTAAAAGAGGTTCTTACTTGTTTTTCCAGTTGACAAGGAATACATATTCCTTTCTTTTCAAACCTCATTTTTGGCAGTCCTTTTACAAGATTCCTTATAGATAACTTTTTTATTAGATCCATATGAACATGTCCCTTCCTCTTATGCCATATATAAGCTTCATCTTGTACTAAAGTAAGACATAGTTCTTCATCCTGTTGTTCAAAATCAATAGTATATATATTTCCTTCTCTTTGTGCAACTAGAGTAGTATTGTTAGTACCATGAAATATTGTGCATTTATCTTTTTCAAAATTCACTTAATGTCTATTATCCATTAATTGACTGATACTAATTAAATTAAATTCAAGACTGTTAACAAGATGAACATTATTTATACTTACCAATTTTACCTTTTTCGATTATTTTGTAGGTTCTATTGTCTCCAAACGTGACCGTTCCATTCTTCTTCTTGATATCTAGTTCCATGAACTTTGATTTGTCACCTGTCATGTGACGAGAACATCCGCTATCAAGAATCCATTTTTGAGATGGAACTCTTGCTTTTAAACATACCTGTCAAGAAAGAATAATTCATCCTTTTGGTACCCATATCTTTTTGGGCCCACTTATGTTAGTAGCAAGTAAATCACTCTTTTTAATACACACCTTTTTAACCTTGTTTTGTTTCTTAAAGCAATTTATATCTAGATGACCTTTAATACCACAATATTTACAAGTTGTGAAAGGAGAACAAAAATTTAGTCTAAAATTTGATTTTGATTTTAACATTTTTATATCTCTCCTTTTGTAAGTGGGATTATAGTCGATTCCTTGTTTTTCAAAATTGGGTCGTTGTTTTCCTAACATAACAACAAGATTTTCTTCTTCTTGAACAAATTTAGTAAGTGTTGATTTTATTGACTTATTTGTCTTTTGCAGTTCATTAATTGGAATAGTAGTACAGTGAGATTCATTACTAAATGCATCAATACATACATCTCTCATTTTTAGTTCATTAGTTAATTTTTCAACTTCCTTATTTAGATGGTTAACTTTGTTGAAAAGTATTTTGTTATAATTATCTAAGTAGTCATTTTTTGCAATCAAAATCTTTTCATCTTTACATGATGACTCTTTTTCAATTTCTTTCTTTTTATCTATTAGTGAGTCTCACTCATTAATGTATTAACTAAACCTTTTAAGCATGCATTCTTTTCTTTTAACTTCTTATTTTCTTGCTCTAATAAGTTTAGTTCATTAAGAGATGCCTGATTAGAGTCACCTTCAATTCCCACGAAGCATACTTGAGCTATCTCATCTTTAGCATCGATCTCCACTTTGGATTCCTCATCACTCCAAGTAACAAGGACTTTGTTCTTCTTGTTGTCTTTGTAGTTTGTCTTCCCTTTATTCTTTAATTGAAAATAATATTTCTTGAAGTGACCAGGACGTCCACATTCGAAGCATGTCTCTTCAGTTTACTTTCCTTTGAACTTATTTGAATTGAAAGTGTTTTTTCTCTTGTTCTTTCTTTGTAGTAGCCCTTTGAGTCTTCTTGACATCATGGCTATGTCTTTATCTGAGTCATCATCGAGCTCTTCCTCATTATCTGCAGTAAGAGCTAGAACCTTTCTCTGAGGAGTTTCCTCCTCATCATTATATCTCTTTAACTGATGTTTATATCTTCTAATTCACCAAACAGAGTTAAAGTGTCCATAGAAGAAATTGTAGAAGAATCTTTAAGAGTAGTGATTTTAGAAGCAAACCTTTTGGACATTGCCCGAAGTAGCTTACGGTTGATCTCACTCTGAGGAATAGTCTTGTCTAGCAATTTCAAGGAGTTTATAAGGACTAAGAATCTTACTTGAGCTAGCTTAATGGTTTCATCTTTTTCGAGCTTTGACATTTCATAGTCGTGCATGAGCATGCTTAGCTTGACTTCTCGTACTTTTGAGGTACCTTCATGACTTACCACCAGAGTATCCCATATTTCTTTGGATGTGTTGCATGAAGAGACTTTATCTATCTCGAATTGTACCATGCCGCTAAGAAGTGTGTTCATTGCCCTTGAATCATATGAGACCATGTAGGTTTCGGTTGAATCCATTTCTAGCAGAGTCTTTGGTGTCCCATCATCTTTTCGTGGAATAACCGGTCCGTTCTCAACGACCCATCATTCCCAAGGATTTCTTTTAAGATAGATCCTCATTCGGAATTTCCAAAAATTGTAGTTATCGGTTCCATGCAGCAGTAGTGGTCGGTTGGTTGATTGACCTTCTTGATTGTTGTTCCCGAACTGTGCCATATCAGAATATTTCCCTACAAGTCACCTTTAAGACCAAGATAAGTAGAGCCAAGCTCTGATACCAAATGAAATTTAAATAGGCACACTTAGAAGGGGGGGTTGAAAAAGTGTTTGAACAACTATGGTCATTTTTTATTTTACTTCAAAACTTTTGCTTATTTCAGCTTGCTGAAATACTTAATTCAGTTTCCTTAAAAAAACTGTTTAAATACTTAATTTAGTATGCTGAAATAATCAAATATATCTTAAGTTTCAGAAATTCTTGTTTATATATTAACTTATTATATTAACCTTAATTCTTGTTATCAATAAAATAAATCACAAACAATTAAATGAACACCAAGAATTTTTTAAGTGGTTCAACTACTACCCTCTATAATAGTAGCCTAATCTACGTCCAATACCAACTAGTATTGGAGACTCACTTTATTTATTTCTTTATAAATAAACACTTATTACAAAACAGATTCTTACAACAATTAACTTTTCTTGAGCACTCTTGCTCATTGTGCACCTATGCACTCCTTAAGTACCTTTACTTTCTTGAACCTATTTGTAAACCTTTTCTCTAATCCATCAGGATTAACACCTTTGGACTAAACTTAGTCTAAAGTAATAATTAAATACAAATATAGAGGTGTAGACACTCAAAATTTTTCATTCCTGTTACTAACATTGCAGGAGGGCAGAATCGTCTTTCAGAGATAACCCTGGAGGAAAACTCAACTCAGTCTCGGAGACAACCCCGAGATACACGGTTAACGTCCCGGAGACAACCCCGTTAATTACAATTTTAACCTCGGAGACAACCCCGAGGAAGGCAGTTCCAGTTCCGGAGACAACCCCGGAATCCTCAGTTCCATCTCGGACAAGTTATTCAGTCCCAATCCAGGAGACAACCCCGGGATCTTCAAACCAACCTCGGAGACAACCCCGAGGAATGCAGTTGTAGTTCTGGAGATAACCCCGGAAATGCTCTTTTTCGTTTCCAGCAATCAGTTTTAACACTCGGCGATAGCCCTGAGGCACTCATTCCCTAAGCCCGAAGATAACCCCGGGAGGTCAGACACACCTCTGAGACAACCCTGAGGACGGTCAACACCTGCAACAGTCCAATCTCAGAGATAACCCTGAGCAACGGTTGCTAATTAAATCAGCTCAAACCAGAGGCAAAATCGTCATTTTGCCATCTCGATCCCGCATTGCGCCGTCTCCATAACATTCAAACATACATTCTACAAAGAAATGTTCTACAAGAACCAAAGAGCTCTAATCCCGAGTGACTACTACACAAGACAGCACACCAGATAGAATTTGAAGCTTGAAGACCAAGGGCATGGTCCCAACTTCCTGTCTTCGTACAACCTCTAATCCCATGTCATTGTGTAGCTCTCGACAACAACATACCAAAAAAGGTTTTATACACCTTGATCGGATGCTCATAATGAAGTTCTAAAAGTTCGAGCGAATATTACGTTGCACGCGTGCACGTACTTCGAGACGGAGGGACTCGCGGAGCCCGGGGAACCCCGGGCAGCCGCATGTGCATCTGCGGCTGCCGCAGGTACACCTGCGACTCCCCCTCTATAAATAGAGGGCTTGGGACATCCATTTTGCATAGAGAAAAGGCGAGAAAAACATGTCTAATTTGCTCTATACACACTATAAACTGAGTGCTTTCTCATTTTAAACACTTGTGAGCTTCTATATTGCTTTATTTTTACCAGCGGGTGTAAGACTCCGAATTTTATGAAATAAAAATATTCAATTTTTCTTATAATTACTATTCAGTAAATGGTTAAATTGATAAATGTTAAAGTTAAGGGTGATATATGAATTTTTTTTCAAAATATACAAGTGGTTATAAAATATTCATTATTGTCGGGGAATATTCGTTTGGTCGTGGAATATTCTTTCTGTCGGAAAATATTCGTACGACGGCGCAACCATTTGTGGGCTCCATAACAGAATAACTGTCGGGTGAAGAAAATGACAAATTTGAGTTTTTACAAATAACGGCGTAGTTGTTACCGTTAACATTGTTGGAATACCCGGTGGTTAAAATACAGTAATATGCGTTATTACACAGTAGCACACGGTATTGCATTGTATTTTTAAAATTATTGATTCTTACGTAAGAAGGCACTACTCAATAATTGTTACAGTAATTATTGTTTAATATTTTATTTTATTGATTCAATAATTGCTACGTTAAAATTTTATATTATTGTTGTTCAATAATTGTCAATGCACAGTATTTCCCATTATCAGATCAATAATTTATATTATTTAAATAATATTATTATATAACATTATTGGCAATGTCTAGAAAGTTCTGTCTAAGGAGAGGTTTGGTCACCTAATTGCGCGCCAGTAAGGAGAAATTCTTATTGGAAAGTCCCCTCTTTCCTGGGAACGGCCTGGTTGTCATAAATGTGATTCTGTAATATTATTTGTGAATAATTAATTATTGATTCATATGATAAGGAAATATTTATTTTATGCGGATATAAATGAGGGATATATTTTTGTGGTTAAAAATGAAGGAGTTAATGTTGAGGTGTTTTATCTGTATTTTTGTCGGAACGGAGGTATTGAAAATCAAATTAGGGTTTTTAAGATATTTTGCGAGGGTTATAATTTTTAATCCGACCGTTGGATCGTGGTAATATTTGGATATGTTATACATATATAAGTTGAGTATATGTCCACAAATTTTGAACCGTTAAAAATGAACGTATGATTTGTTATGAATTTTACGAGATGACTGGTTGAGAAATTGTTGAATTTTCGGAGTTAATCATTTTGGTGAAAAATTCTAGAATTGGTGGGCCCCACTCTTGGTTGGTGAAGAAATGTGCTGAGATTTTTATTCAAATATGGTGGGTGGGAATAGTAGCAGGTAAAGCCATCAGGTTACATGTTAAGTCTGATTCGGCGTGCTAACATTTTCCTATAAATAGAGGGCTAAGTTAGAATTGAAAATCACACCAGAATTCATAAGTTTTCTCTCTTTCTCTCTTTAGATTATTGAGTGTATTTTGTGAGTATTTAGATACTCTGTGAGTTTCTATTCATCAGTGCAAGTTTCCTTCAGCCTTATACCGATCAGAAGTACTGCTCTTTTGAGGTAAGGGATAGTAAGGGATTTTAAGGGTTGTTATGTTTTTCAGTTTCGTAATTTTTCTGACCTTCAAAAATTATGAAAAAATTTGAAATGATATTTTGATGAGTTTTCTTGATTGTGTCCAAAAATGGTGATTTTTGGATGTATAGATTAAGAGTTATGAATTTTATGAGAAAAGACTATTTTAAAAGTAACCGCTTATAACTCCTTGTGGTTAACTCCAAAATTGATAAAATTTTTATTGGGAGTACATGTATATGATAGGAGTATACTCTGTGAATTTCAGAATGTTTAGATAAAAGTACAATTTTTGATAAATGTCTAAATATTCGGCTGTTTTGGCCATATGAAAAATAGTAAATGACTTTTAAAAATTCTGAGAAAAATATATGTTCACTATGGGACTATATTATGCTAAATTCCAGAAAAGAAATATTTTTGGAACTGATTTGGTATTTTTCATGAAAATGGTCTAGTTATGAGTAAATGAATTAAATATGTTTTATGAAGAAAGAAAATTAGAAAATAGGATTTTATGGCTTGAGAATCCTATATGAGGTATATGCAGATTTTTGATGAGGATTTTTGGTTATGGTGATGAAATCTTATGAGTTTGGTATTTTAGGATGATTAAATGCATTATTTAGTAAAGTGTAAACAATTAAAATAAATTGTTTATAAGCTTAAGAAATATTATTCTTTCAATATCACTATACCGAAATATTGGTATGTATTTTATTGTGAAATTTCTACCTTTTTGTGTCGAGTTACTATTCACAAATTACTATTCATGAGTTACTATTCACGAGTTACTATTCACGAAAAAATTAGTTTCTTTTTCTAACCAAATTATAGTTGATTTACGAATATTACTCATGAGATTAAAACTAGATGTTGATCATATTATTTTTATTATTATATATAACATTTTTATAACCCTAATGATGATATTTCTCTTTGACTTGAGTGTAAAGATGGGTAGATTTTTGGTATGATCATGACTATGGGTTCTCTTTGGCCAGTAGTGCAAAGTTAAATTGTTGATTGGTATGATCATGACCATTGAATTTATAAGTGAATATCTTTAGCTTAAGTGCAAAGGTAAATTGATCAACATGGTTATAATTATTGTTTATATAAATTCTGAAATGATTATATATTTCTTTGAGATATTAATATATTTGGCCTGTAGTACAAATATGAACTGTTGATGAATATATTTGGCCGTAGTGCAAATATGAACTGTTGAGGAATATCTTTGGCCTGTAGTGCAAAGATGAAATATTGATGAATATCTTTGGCCTGTAGTGCAAAGATGAATTGTTGATGAATATCTTTGGCTCGTAGTGCAAAGATGACATATTGATGAATATATTTGGCCGTAGTGCAAATATGAACTGTTGAGGAATATCTTTGGCCTGTAGTGCAAAGATGAAATATTGATGAATATCTTTGGCCTGTAGTGCAAAGATGAATTGTTGATGAATATCTTTGGCTCGTAGTGCAAAGATGACATGTTGTTGAATATCTTTGGCCAGTAGTGCAAAGATGAACAGATGTTGAGATAAACATGACCAACTGGTGATACAAATGAATATCTTTGGCCGTAGTGCAAAGATGAAGTTATTAGTATGATTATAAACAGGAAATGTGATTTGGTGTAACCATGATCTTTAATATTTCAGGTAAAGATAGGTGATGAAAATTATCTTCGTCCTGGATGAGAAGAGGAATTTAGAACTACAGTTATGATTATGAGTTATTCATATGATTGTGGACCAGAATTGTTGATTGATGTTACAGGGATAAAACATTGTTGGTGGATTTTTAACACGGAGAAGATAATAGACTTTATAGTCTATTTGACTCTTCTAATGGATTGGTCGTTCCGCTGCAACTATGGTTGAAATTTTTATCATTTACCATATGTTCTAAATCTCTGATTTATTATTGATGAAGTCTATTGATAATTTAATTATCTTTAGTCATGATATTTTTTACTGAGCTAGTTGTGCTCACCCTTTTGCTTCACAATTCCTTTCAGGTAATAAGAGTGTAGCTGGGTCGAGCGAGGGTAACGGGGAATTAGAACGGTGGTCTCTAGCTGTGGATGTTCTCCCGAAGCAGTATAGAAAAGTTCATTTAGTAGTTTTATTTGGTGAATCCAATAGGGTAAGGCGAACCCAACGTTGGAAGGGTGTTTTGTCACTATCATACAAGATGTCTAACGACATACAACCTCGTGTCATCATAAGACAGGGATGTGCTCATCCACTTGCTGAGTATATATACGAGC
Organism: Panax notoginseng; assembly: GCA_016801055.1. NCBI lineage: Eukaryota > Viridiplantae > Streptophyta > Magnoliopsida > Apiales > Araliaceae > Panax > Panax notoginseng. The sequence continues at coordinate 151,645,215 of CM029015.1, read as the reverse complement.
ACTACCTATATAATCTTGGTGTTTGTTTGAAGTATAATTCTCAATTAGAGACAGTAGAGATAATGATATGTCAAGAGAAGACTCACCATTGGGAAGAATATGATAGTAATCTTCTCGTTTTTCTTTGGGGTCTATTGGGTCAACTAAGGATAATTCTGTGGCCATATGATATCTATCATAACCTAGAAGCATGGCCTCCCATGTACAAAGGTTTCCTTGAGCACTTCCCAAAGATTCTAATTTCTAAAACAGTTTTTGACTATACCTTTATGTAAGGTGTCATTGTGAGGTGATGTCCACAGTTGGAACATGAGTCACATTTGGTATATATTTGTATCCAAACTCACAGCATATGTGTTGTTGTATTTTGCACGACAATTGTTGTAATAAAGTTGTAGTTGTTTTCTGTACCATGTATTTGGTGACTTTGAATATGTTGGATGGAATAGACCTATTTTGGGGTTGTCACAGCGGGAGCCAAGTGTTCATCCATTTAAAGCTATTTAAGTCTTCTTTGGCAATCCACTGTAAGCCTTCTTACACTTTCTAAAGCCTTTCTCCACTACTGTGCACACACATTTCTTTACGTTGAGAGTCGTGTTGCGTGTGTATGCCCGAACTTCGGTCCGTGGCTTTTATTTATTTTTGTATATATATACTTATATATTATATATATATATATACTAACATTATCGAGTTATGCCTCGATTGAGCCTGAATTATCATTCGGAGCGTTTATTGCTTATATATATATACTTATATATAAACTGTGGTCAAACTCTGTTCGATGAGCCTGGATTTACATCCGGAGCGTTTACTACTTTTGTATATATATAAATACTTATATATATGTTGTTGCTATCAAACCCTGTTTGATTGAACCAAGATTTCACAACCGGTGCGTTTACCGCTTATATATATATATATATATATATATATATATATATACATTTCAGTTTGGCCTGGAGTTTAATTAGTGGCCTTTTACTGCTTTATTTACATTTCTGTCAGGCTTGGAGTTTACTTCGTGGTCTTTTACAAATTTATTTACATTTTGTCCCGTCTGGTGTGACGACCCGAAAATTCGGGTTGTCCAAAATTTAAGTTTAAAGAATTAGTTATTAAAAAATATATTTTTATTAATACTATTATGTGATATGTGTTTATTAATCGTTCTATAACCTAGGATGATTATAAGTCGGGAGGATTCTGGCTACGAGCTAGATTGAACGAATAGGAATTTTCAAGACGAAAATAAAAAAATTTCGGGAACAAAAATATTTCAGGGGAAAAAGACGAAATAGGCACTATTCATCCGTTTCTGCTCGGAGATTTATTTTGAAATTCCGAGAAGTTATTGATTACGTAAAATGTTTAGACGTGATGGAATATTCAATAATATTTCAGTTATGGCAAAAAAATTAAGTTTTCGCCTGCGGATTTAAAACATAAGGGTTAGGAAAAGTAAGTTCCGAGAATTTAATGATTTCGTATAATAATTAGGGTTATTATGCGTAAGGAATACGAGTGTAATACTAGTTATTATATGAGTATAATACGAAAATTATTACGACGTATAATACGAATATCGTATGAACTATGTACGAAGATAATACGAGAATGAGATGCGTAGAATACGATTTAGTCTTAAAGGCTAAGTAAGGGATAAGTTAAGTAAGAGCTAAGTAAACTTAATAATTAAGTAAAGTGCTTATGCTTAAGGGCTAAGTAAACTTAATGAGTAAGTAAACTTAAGTGTTAAGAAGACTTAAGGGTTAAGAAGACTTAATGGCTAAGTAAACTTGGTGGCTAAGTAGACTTGGTGGCTAAGTAAACTTGGTGACTAAGTTGTTAGAGGAGGTGGAAATAGTAAGGAGGTGGGGGGCGAAATGACTAAAATACCCTTAGCCTTGAAAATCTATAAATAGGAAGCTTGAGCTCATTGTTTTGGATTTTGAAAATTCTACATCTTAGAGAGAGAGAGAGAGAGAGAGAGCTCGGAGGATGAGGGAGAAGGAAGAGCATGAGCATGAATGATCGGATTGAAAGTGATCGTGAATAGAAAAGCTTACAAATCGCCGGCTTTGTATAGCGGAAGAGAAATAAAGAGGAAAGGTATTAAAACCTAATTCTTAGGTTAGTTTTCTATAAGTTTCTATGTTCAAAAACATAACTTAATGAGAATAATAAGTAATCGATGATAAGAATGATTTCATATGGTTGAAATTTTGAGAAAATAAAGAAATGAGAATTAGAAGTTTAGTTTGTAAATTTCTTAAGGAAGTATAAGATTCGTGAAGATTTTGAGCGATCCGAGTGGATTATATGAACGAGTAGGTGAAATAAGTAAGGAATGGAGTTCTATAATATCAAATTCCAATAAAAATTGAAATCGTAATCTAAAATATTGATTAAAATGAAGAACGAACAAAGAACACAAAGAACACGCGAAGAACACGAAGAACGTTGTTGATGGACAAATTTAAAACCATCGTAGTTTAATTGTTATTGATGGACAAGTTTAAAACCATCGCGTATAAGTTAGATGCTTATTGCTTGGTTAGGAACGGTAGAAACGTTCATGAAGAATGGATTAAAACGTAGCTATAACGAAGTTATGGCGAAATTTTCGTAAAAGACGAACGAGACTTAGAAAGTTAGTACCCGAACGTGTAGGGTTTCAATAGGAAGTAAGGGAACATAGAAAACGTGAGTCGTGGACTCAAGAACGAATGAGTTCCGAGTTCGGAAGATCGAATTACGGACGAGCGAGCGAAGAACATTAAAAGCGTAAAAATGAACGAAGGGTGAAGATCAAGCCAATCGAATGGTATGTTAACGGATTCAGAATAAAGTTCTATCCAAGGGGTATTGAAGTACATAAGATAAGGAAGAGAATGGCTTTGGAACGACCTCGTTCCAAGTTATAACGAAAGAGTTATGAGATCGGGAAGTAAGCGTCTCAAATTGATTTAACACTTAGAAAAAATTTCAAGAATTAGGGCTTGGCGCCGTGGCGCCAACCATGCCTTGTAATGTGGCGCTGTAGCGCCAGACCAGAGTGCCAGGTACTACTAACTCGCGTCGTGGTGCGAGAGTTAAAGGAGAGAGTGGCGCCGCAGCGCCAGTGTAAAGGAAAAGCTAGAGAAGAGCTTTTAATTGCTCAACTCTTGGGGTAACGTAAGGGAAGATAAAGAACATAATGTTCAACTAATGTAACACTTAATCAAGTGAATTAAACCTGTAGTAAAGATAGAACGGAAAGATTCAACATACTTAAAAGATGAAGGATATAAACGCGGGTTACGTAACCAATATCCGGGGATCGTAGTCGCGATGAACGAACGTGAGGGATTGCTATGATTGTGATTCCTTAGACGTTAAGAGACGAGGGTAATTAATAACATTTCGATGTTATGTCATGATAATGTGAGCTAAGTGTGAAGCGTATAGACGCTGTGAACGCAACGTTGTTGTGATGGATGCTTGGTCTTAGCATACAACAATCAGTATGGCTTCGACACTAAGAACAAGTAATGAACATGGGGTTCATGTAATGGATAACGAAAGTATTAAATAAGATATGAATTATCGAGAAAGCCGTAACGAACGGTAATAAGATTAATGAAAGCCGAATATGAGTCAGATAAGAATGCAAATCATCAAAGATGATGAATGTATGAGTAAGACATCTTCGTATGTCATAAAGCCGTAAACTGGTAAAGGTAGTTAGTCGCGTAAACTTATATTGCAAGAACGCGAACCCTAAGAAGTAAAGTTAAGTAAACCAATGCGTAAGTTCATTATATATAACTAATTGGTGTTTATGTTTTCTCCTTATGTGTTATATATGAATTGGATTGAGCAGTTCAGCGTAAGCTGTAGCTGGGCGTAAGGCAAGTTTCCTAACTTCATTCATATTACATGAATGCTAGTTTCTTAAACTTCTCAGATGTTGAACTTGAGAAGTCTTGTCTATGTGCATATATGAGATGTATGTATAAGGTGGTAGTATGTATGAGGCCTTGTGCCACAATTTGAACACTTCGGTGTTTCTATGATATGAACTGTTCTATGATTGACTGTTCAATACAAGTATGCTCTGTTTATACATGAACCATTATTGTTAAGTCTGTGCTAATGATTCTAGCCAGACAGGATGTGTATGAAAAAGGTAGAGGAATGAAAGTATTTCAAAGTGAAAATGACAAATATTTTAAGATGATAGGAATCAGGACTATTCCTATTATTCAAGCTGCTTCATAACCTTTGTTCGGTTATCAAAGTTCTGAAGAAATGTTTAAACTCTTGAAGTCGTTTGTTCAACTGTTATGACTTGCTGGGCAATTGAATGCTCACACTTGCTTTTAAATGAAAAATATTTTCAGCGAACGAGGTTAGAAGAACTTAAGGATCCCGTAAAGATCAAGCTGACGGTATCTAGTTGAAGTGTCATGCAGAATGTGAATGAGCGAGAAGATCAAGTGAAGACTTGTAATGTAGAAAGATGAAACAGAATGATAAACTAGTTTAAGGAACTATTATGTATCCTTGGTGACAGATAAAAGTCACTCTTGTAAGATGAAATGAATAATGTATTATTATTATTTGTAATGAAAGAGGTTATAAGGTTTCCAAAACCTGGGATTTGAGAGTGTACGTTGTTATATTTTAGTATATAATGATGTATGCTGGATGAATGAAGTACTAGTGACGCACGAAATCCGGGTGTGAAGATAGACCAGATTTCGGGGCATTACATCTGGAGGTTACTTCAAGGCGGTTGATCGTTTTATTGTTTTATTTATATTTTCTCAATCCCCCATAGAGGTGCTTCGTAGTGGTTGATTGGTTTTTACTACTTTATTTATATTTTTTAATCCCCCCTAGAGGTGCTTCGTGGTAGTTGATTATCAGTATATATATATTGCTTATATATATAACTGTTTACAACTTTCATACAAATTGTATATCATGTGAGCCTAGGAATCATATGATCACATATTCAGTCTACTGAATCTAGATTCGGCTCCCGTGATGGACATTTACAGCTGTACACGGCTTGTAAATTATTCACGGTGTTTGAATTTCCTTGGACGACTCTCATGCCCACAAGGAGTTCAGCACCGCTATGTATATTATTTTCTCGAAGATGCTTCGCATCTCGAAAATAAAAGTAATCAAGCCGAACACACAATAAAATGAAAGTATCAAAGGCCTCAGTTACTATTGAGCACAAGGGTTTGAAAAATATCTTTTTACAAAACATCACTACTATATCTTGTTAAAACTGAATTTTTATACAGAAATTCAAACCCTTTGTATATAGGTACGAACGAGGCATAGCACTACTTTCAGATAATTGCACATTGATTCACACACACACACACATTCATATAACAGTTTAAATGAAAAGAGTCGGTCACCGTGGCAACACGGATGTCGGGGGGTGCCTAACACCTTCCCTCCGCATAACCAAGTCCACGGACCCTAACGAATCTCGGTTTCACAGACCCGTTAAACATTGTCACATCACTGGGTCAATGTGCAAATCTTTTCTCGGTTGTGTTGGTACAACCATTTAAAAAACTAACTGGCGACTCTTATAGTCCAATCGTCGACATATACATGTCGGACCTTTTCACAACTTGTTTTTTCAAATAAATCTCTCACCTAACATGAGAACACCAAAAGACAAGAACAGAAAATGGACAAATAAAAATCCCGACGTCGACAGGTGGCGACTCTGCTGGGGACTTCCAGTAAGAGGACTTAAGCCACTATTACAAGCTTTTCAAAAATGTTATAAGCTTGTATGTGGATGTTGCATTTACATTTGATGGATGTGTACGAATGCATTTACTTACTGTATTTAATGCTTTACACTATATCTGCTTATGATATTAGTGCTTCACACATGACATCATTTTCATAAATGGTGAGTATATGTGAATGTATGTTGTGTGGTTCCTCCATCAGGAGGCTATCTTGTCGGTGTTTGATTACTGGACTCGTAGGGAGACTAATTCCAATGAGGCTCAGGAAAGACACCACCCAAATTCGCTCTAGTTGAAAGATCAGATTAACTTCCCATCGAGTAAATTGCGATGATTTGGGAACCTTCATGCCAAAAAGACACGAGAGTAGCCTAAGATAGGTCAGCCTCTGATAAACCAAACGCGGAGGGAAGTTTCTTCATGCTTTCCCATTCAAAATTACTCGTAAAGTCAATTACTTGTAAATTTCATTCCATATTGATCTCCATGTAATGAGAAATATGAAAAAATATGTGTACATGCATATTTACAAATATCAACATGCTATCCTGTATTACAAATAGCTAACATCCGTTTTGCAGGATAATACTCCTAAAACGGATACATCATATAGCATGTAAACTTATACATTCCCTAAAACTAAACTACGTCAGTTTTTTCTCAGGAAAATAATTAGACCTATTACCCATTCAAAATCCAAAAAGGCCACGAGCCTACAACCAATTATGTCTTCATCTGACCAGACTAATCCTAATCCTGTCTCCCTCGAAGAATTCAACGGATTAAGTAAACAAATCACAGATTTAGCTATTCTGCTTAAAGAACTACACCAATCTACTCAGGGTACAAGGATACCCATATATACTGAATCCTCTGCACATGGAGGAACATAAGGTACGGACAAAGAAGCTCCCGAATCTGATTCTCAGTTGGATAAAACCAACAAACTCTATGATACCACCCAACTCAAAAAAGATCTAGACACCGGTGATATAAAAAAGAAAGTCTTACAGATGGAGGAGACCATCCGTTCTATCAAATAGATTGGAGCACATGGGAGTGTTTCATATGCGGACCTTTGTATATTCCCTGATGTGCATTATCCAGAGAAGTTCAAGACTCTTGACTTTGAAAAGTATGAAGGGTTAGGGGATCCTTACACACATTTGAAGGTATTCATCGGAGAACTCGGATCCTATGCTGAGGATGGAAGCTCTAGAAAGTCTGTCTGGAGAAGCCCGATCGTGGTATACCAGATTAGACAACTCCACAGCCGGGAGGAGCTAGCTCATGCCTTCCTCAGTCAGTACAGCTTCCAGTCTCAGATGGCCCCTGACCGGTACCAAATTACTAAAGTCAGGAAATAAACCAATGATTCTTTCAGAGAGTATGCTAAAAGGTGGAGGTGCCTTGCTGCTCAAGTTGTTCCCTCTATGAATGAGTCTGAGATGGTGATGACCTTCATAGACATACAAGAAGCTCTTTTCCATGAGAGAGTCTTAGCTGGTATTGGCAAACCATTCTCTAAAATGATTAAACATGGGGAGATGGCTGAGATGGGATTAAAGTCAGGAAAGATTCAAGACCTAGATGCCCTTAAAGCTGTTGCTGAGCACATCCAGTCTGGAAATTATGGAAACAACCCCCGGAGGGTCCATAAAAAGAAAGAGGATGATGTTTCCTTGATACTACAAGGTCAGAAGGGTAGTCAGAATATGCCTATTCAAAGGAGAAATTACTCCCCCTTTCAAGCACAGCCTTCTAACCCTTCGTTGCCAAAGGGTGGAGAAGTCAGACGCACTCGAGTGTTCACACCCTTAGGGGACTCACTCAAGAACATTCTCAATCTTCTAACCACTCAGAAGAAAATTACTCATCTTCTTCCACCAGCCAACCCGAATGGGAAGGGTTTCAATGCTAGCCACAAATGTGCTTATTATGTTGGAGCTCCAGGTCATGATACTCAAGACTGCTGGGCCTTGAAACACAAGATCCAAGATTTAATTGATAATGGTGAGATCGTGGTAGCTAAACCCGACCAACCTCATGTGCAAGACAACCCTCTTCCTCAACACAAAGAAGAGGAGGTTAATATGATTAATTGGAGTAGTGGACAGAGTTCCAATCATGGTGGTGGATCCTCACAAACCAACAAAGATAGTGCTGACAAATGGGATTTTGCACAGTTCAAGTTTAGGATGGAACGGAAAATGAAGACTCTCTGTGAGCAAGTTAACCAATTGGCAGAACTGGTGGTCCATTAGCACCAAGTCACACGCCAATTATTTAGTCAAGAGCATGATAGTCTCCTTCCTCTTGTTACAAACACTCCACCACGTACTCCAGAAAATGAAACACTGGAGGATAAAATTGCAAAAAGAGGAAATGCCAAAGCCCGTCGGGATTTTGCCAACAAAAGGGAATTTACGTACCTAGGCCAACTGATGGAAGAAATATTGCAGATGCTGATAAATGAAGGAAGAATCACAACCCTGCTACCTCCAATCAGCCCATGTTCAAGACTGTTTGATTTCAATGGAGTGTGCTAATATCACTCCCACTCTCGCGGTCACAACATAGAAGAATGTTGGGCAGACGATGATGCTGTAGTACTAGAGAGTGGGGATGCATTTCCTACAAAATGGAAGGAAGTCGTAGCAGTTATATATTCTGAGACGGACTCAGCTACCCCCTCACATACAATCCAACCAATCCAACTTAAAGGTGTTGACAATCCTTTGACAGTGGCTGCACCAGAGCCAATTATCTTGCCATTTATACCACAATATCTTGTTGTCAGCCTACAGAAAGTTCCATGGAATTATGGAGGGGCTAAAGGATCCACATCTCATATAACTGCTGCAGTGTCGAGGGATAATCCACTGTATCTTCCTCAATGGGTGATGAAGCCTACCATCAAGTCAAAAAGGAATATTCCCATGGAAACAGTGGAAGAATTTCTCCGCACTATAGGCCATAATGAAGCCAAGGCAGTTTTAAGCTTAAGAGAAGCTCCACATCAAGTTTCCATAATAGACTTGGTTTTCTCTTCTGAATATCACAAGAAGGTATTGCTTAGGGTGTTGGAAGAAGCCCAATTGCCTAAGTCAATAGATGTTGAGAAATTCCAGCATCTGGTGGATCACATTTTCAATAATAATGTAATATCTTTCACTGACGATGATATACCTCCCGAAGGGACCGGTCATTGCAAGTCGTTGCACATAGCAATGTTGTCTTCCGGATACATGGTGGGAGGAGTGTTGATAGATGGAGGGTCATCCTTAAATATCTGCTCTTCTGCCACGTTGGTGAAGATGAATATCAATCTCAACAGAATCCGAAGAAGCCATACAATCATTAAAGCTTTCGACGGTTCCCGACGAAACGCTGTCGGAGAGATTGAGCTGCCAGTGGAGATTGGTCCACATAAATTTTTCATATCTTTTCACGTGCTCAAAATAGATACATGATACAACCTGATATTGGGAAGACCGTGGATTCATATGGCCAGAGCCGTCCTCTCTACCCTTCACCAGCAACTTAAATACATTATCAACAATAGCCTAGTCACTGTTGATGCTAAACCAGAATGTCCTGAACAAGGCGACATACCACTCATCAGCATCAATTCAGAAGTTGAGCCAGTCAGTTTTCATTCCCTGGAGGTGAGCAACACTCACTACCATCCTATTGGGGCACCACCTCTCATACCCCAGATTTCTGTCGAAGTAATGCCGGCCACTCAAGAAATGATGTCATTGGGTTATCAACCTGGACAAGGGTTGGGCAAAGATCATCAGGGCATTAAGCGCCCAATTCAAGTTTCCAATCAAACAGGGACAGCCGGATTAGGCTATTGTAAGACCCCAAATTATTAATAAATAAAATTTAATTTCCTCTATTTATTATTTTGAAATAGTAAGGGTTGAATTGATTAATGAGGTTAGTTATGGGAAAAATGCGCAAATATTTTAAATAAACAAGTGGTTATAAAATATTCATTGTTGTCAGAGAATATTCGTTTGGTCGTAGAATATTCTTCCTGTCGGGGAATATTCGTACGACGGCGCAGTCTTTTATGGGCCCCATAACGGAAAGTGATTGGATGAAGAAAATGACAAGTATAAGTTGTTTATAAATAACGGCGTAGTTGTTACAGCTAATACTGTTGGAATACCCGGTGGTTAAAACACATTAATACACGTTGTTGCACAGTAGCACACGGTATTGCACCAATTATTGATTCTTACGTAAGAAGGCACTACTCAATAATTGTTACAGTAATTACTATTCAGTATTTTATTTTATTGATTTAATAATTGCTACATTGATATTTTATATTACTATTGTTTCAATAATTATCATTACACAGTATTTTCCATTATCGAAGCAGTAATTCATATTATCTAAATAATATTATTAGATAACATTATTGACAATGTCTAGAAAGTTCTATCTAAGGAGAGGTTTGGTCACCTAATTACGCGCCAGTAAGAAGAAATTCTTATTGGAAAGCCCTCTCTTTCTTGGAAACTGCTTGGTTATTAGTATTGTGATTCTGTAATATTATTTGTGAATAATTAATTATTAATTTATATGATGAGGAAAATATTCATTTTATGTGGATATAGATGGAGAAAATTTTTAAAGTGATAATTGTTGAAAATCGATATTTTATCTTTTTTGATAAAATAATATTTTATTATATTATTATAATATAATAATGATGATATTTTTACAATGAATGTGGGATATATGAGTATATGAGGAGGAAGAATATTTTTGTTTCAAAAGTTGTTTAAAACATGTTTAACATGTTTGTGGGCCCATTTCTTGACTGAAATTTGATTATAGCCTGTAGAATCGCCCGTTTGTGGATTTCGGTCAATTTTTGTTTGGAATTTGAAAAAACTTTCTTCTGCAAAGTTGTAGATAATGAAATTTCCTATAAAAAAAATATGTGGTTTGAACTTTTCTGACAAAATGACTATTTATTATGAATTATTGAAGTTCTGAAGTTTCGAAATAATTGATTTTTAGAAGTTTTATTTATTTTTATTAATAAAAACGTTTTTTATACTTTGTGGCCTCATTAAACATGTGCAAAGTACTGAAGCTAGAGAATTCAAAGTGGGCGCAAGAAAATTTAATTATATATTAATATTTTATTAAATTTTCTGTTTTGGTGTTTTAAGCATTTTCCTATAAATAGGGTGCTTAGGTTAGAATTGAAAATCACACCAGAAACTAAAGTTTTCTCTTTCTTTCTCTCTCTATATTATCGAGCGTATTCTTGTGAGTATTTTAAGACTTTGAGTGTTGCTATACGGTGCAAGTTCCCTTCAGCTCTATATCCAGTATTCCAGTCAGAAGTACTGTCTTTTCGAGGTAAGGGATATTTTTTTTATATAAATGATATTATTTCTTCCAATATCATTATGCCAAAATATTGATCTGAATTTTTATTAAATTTGAAACTTTTTATGTCGGGGTTACTATTCACGTATACGGTACTATTCACGTATACGGCACTATTCACGAATACGGCACTATTCACAGAAAAATTAAATTTTCGTTTTTCATCCAAAATATCTATTATGGATACTAGCTTTGATTATATCCATGTTTTGATCATTCTTGAATTTTACTCCACTATTATTACTTATGAGGTATTTTTGGACATAGATAAATCGAAATACGAATCCTTAATATTTGTTTATTTGCTTCACTGGATTCGTTTCCTTTAAAATATTTTTCATCATCCTCAGTCCTAAATGATGATATTACTGAATATCTTTGGCCTGTAGTGCAAAGATGAATGATTTCTGATGAATATCTTTGGCCCGTAGTGCAAAGATGAACAGGTGTTTAGATGAACATGACCAACTGATGAATATCTTTGGCCTGTAGTGCAAAGATGAATATTTGATTCCAGATATATATTGATTGATGTTACAGGGATAAAATATAGACGATGAACTTTTATATTCATATATAGAAGATAGTAGATTTCATTCTCTACTTAACTCTTCTAATGAATTATTACTTCCACTGCGAATATTGATTTAAAACTTGTTGTCTATTGTATTCAATTAAATTTTTCCCTGTTAAAGACTAACGATAATTTGTTCTATATTATCTTAGTCATAATATTCTTTACTGGGCTAGTTGAGCTCACCCTTTTCCTTTTTGTTCCATTTTTCTTCTTAGGAGGCGAGAAGGTAGCGAGTACTAGTCGGGGTATGGAATGAAGGTTCTAGAAAGTCGTTTTAGTAGTCCTCACCATTTTAGTAAAATAATGTATCAATAATTGTAATGAGGACTTATTTGAGTGTGGATATTGTCTAGATGACAATATTTGTATTTAAACTCACAGTTTTTATGTTGTATTAATAAAGTTGTAGTTGTTTCTATACCATGTATTTTGACGACTCAAAATGGGTGTTGTATACCTATTTTGGGGGCGTCACAGCTATACCGCCAGTTCTAGTCGTAGGAATCCTCATAAGCACAAACAGATTCCTTCAGCTTCAGCCACACGGTGATTATCTGCACCTACAGTTCTTGAGCCTGTACGGTCTCTGGTAAAGGTGCATGCCCATGTAATGGCTATGTTATTCCCTAAACCGATACCGGTAAAGGGGAAAGAAGTCCTGGTTCCAGATCCCAAAGTGGAAAAAGAGGAACGGAGACGTAAACAAGACATCGCCAGGATGATGTCAAACATATGCATCATTGTCCATGATGATCACACAAATAGATACACCCCAGACGATGATTGTCCAGACGTAATGGTCATCATTCGGGAGAAGGAGGATGTTGACGGCCCCTCCATCATTGCAGTCCATCAGGACTTCACCCTTGATAATTGGAGCAGCACTCCTTTCATTGGTCGACAAGGGTAAAACTGGCAGAAACTCCTTCTGCCCTGTAGATAATAATAACTGTTTACTTTTTTGTACAATATTAGCAGTTATTTTGTCAGTACATGCTAACACTTTGTATAATTGAACAGTTTTATATATTAAGTGAAAGCATATTTTGTTTGAGGACTCTGAATTTAGATGTGCCTATACTTGCTGATAAGGTGCCTTTTTTCCACAAGGATTGTAACTTTGATGAAAAGTTGGACTCAGACTTGATGGAAATACAAGAGGACATTGACATACCTCGGGAGATCAAAGAATGGGTCGAAGACAAACCCAAACCAAACCTTGATCAAACCACTTCATTTAATCTCGGAATCTTAGAAAGCCCTAAACTAATCCAGATTGGTACAGACCACACCCCAAACCAAAGGAATGACATGGTTACACTATTAACTCAATTCCAAGATATGTTTGCATGGTCTTATGAAGACATGGTGGGTTTGTCCACAGAAATTGTCATTCATCACCTCCCCATTAAAGAGGGATTCAAGCCAGTCAGGCAGAAGCTCAGGCAATTAAAACCTGAGTGGAGTTTAAAGGTTAAAGAGGAAATTGTGAAACAATTTCAAGCAGGCATTATCATGGTGTCCACATACCCTGAATGGCTATCCAACATAGTCTCCATACATAAACCAGGAGGAAAGGTACGAGTTTGCGTAGATTACCGGGATCTAAATAAAGCTTGCCTTAAAGATAGCTTTCCCATGCCATTTATCCACATTCTCATTGACAAATACTGCTCAATACGACATGTACTACTTTTCTGATTGTTTCGCGGGGTACCATCAAATTATGATTGCTGAAGAGGATCGTGAGAAAACTGCATTCATCACGCATTGGGGAACCTTTTGTTATAGACAGTTGTCTTTCGGCCTCATCAATGCCGGAGCTACCTACCAGCGAGCCATGATAGCTCTTTTCCATGATTTAATGCATAAGGAGATAGAGATCTACGTGGATGACATCATTGTCAAGTCCTGAAGAGAGGAAGACCACTTAGACCATCTCAAAAAGCTCTTCAACAGGTTGCATAAGTACAACTTGAAGTTGAATCCAGCCAAGTGCGCTTTTGGCTTTAAATCAGGCAAGTTGCTAAGATTCTTAGTCAGCCACAAGGGGATTGATCTAGATCCCACCAAAATCCAGGCCATTATGAAAATGTCCATTCCTCAGACAAAGAAGGAAATACGGGGATTTTTGGGAAGAATCAACTTCATTAGTAGGTTCATTTCTCAACTCACAGCGACTTGTGGGCCTATTTTCAAGTTGTTAAGGAAGAACTCCTCCACGAAGTGGAATGGTGAGTGCCAAAAGGCCTTCCTTACAATTAAAGAGCAGCTAGTCAAAGCTCCTATTTTGGTACCACCCGGGGATAATGTTCCCCTGTTCATGTACCTGTCCATAAGTGACAATGACATGGGCTGCATGCTGGGACAGAAAGACGATAGAGGCCAAGAGCGAGCTATCTACTACCTCAGAAAAAGATTCAACAGCAGTGAACACAAGTACACTCTGATTGAGAAAACTTGTTATGCTTTAGCATGGGCTTCCATGAGGTTACAACATTACCTCCATGGTCACACAACCCATCTTATATCCCACGTGGATCCTCTCGAGTACGTGTTCAACATGTTAAATCGTCGAATGTCCAGATGGCTGTTGATTCTACAACAATTTGACATCGTCTACGTGACACAAAAGTCCATTAAAGGTCAAGGAGTTACGGATCAACTGGTCGCCTCACTTTCAGGGGATTTCAAACCTTTGGAAACATACTTCCCTGATGAAGGGGTAATGGCAATTCAGCAACACCAACAGTATGATGCACACCAAACATAGAAGATGTATTTTGACGGAGCTGTAAATATGAAAGGTTCTGGAGCTGGAGCAATTCTAGTGTCTGTTACGGGGGAGCAGCATCTCGTTGTCGTCAAATTGCAGTTTACTAACACCAATCCATAAGAGATAGAACTAACTGGGCTCCCTCATACAAAGGAGTACTGGCGACCATCTGTGGTGCGGTTAACCTCAGAGAGGAAAGCCACATTCCTCTCCATATCTACATACAAAAAACAGTCCCAAGACACCAAAGAGGGTAGGGGATATACACAGATCAACGATCTATTCTGAAAGATCCTGAGACATTTCAATGTCCATCCATCAAGAAGGAGTTCAGAATACATCGAGATCATAAGCTCTGAAGAAATAGGCAAATATCAAGCAAGTAGCAATGCATAGCTAAACGGGAAGTGATCAAAATATGTTTTTCTGCTATATATAATAATGTTTGATATATACAATGTGTAACTGTACAAGACAAAATGGCTAAGCTAGTCTGTGCAGGAAAATACAAGCTCATCTACAAATCAGTGTATATACGAGCTATAAAGTCCAACATAGCATCTCTCTCAGAGGAAGAGGGTAACGTTGTGATCTCCTGTACAAGGGTCTCTAGCCATCTGCATAGTGACACTATGCTCATCAATATACGTGCTCATCTCTGCAATGATGCCAGTAGTAAGGGACCTCCCTGTAGTACTATCTGCGACGGCTACGTCCCGGGCAGATATAGCGCTATCCCGCTCAACTATCATGGCATCTCTGGCTGATTTGGCCTTATCTCTTGTGGTATCTATATGAGCTAAGGCATTGTCCCTCTCTAATAGAGCGACATCACTCCCG
This sequence comes from Panax notoginseng, assembly GCA_016801055.1. Lineage (NCBI taxonomy): Eukaryota > Viridiplantae > Streptophyta > Magnoliopsida > Apiales > Araliaceae > Panax > Panax notoginseng. The sequence continues at coordinate 151,629,824 of CM029015.1, read as the reverse complement.
TCAAGAGCTGTCAACATCATGTCTCTAGCCTGATCTCTCTCGAAGGTCATCAGATGGAGACTCTGCTCAAAATATTGTGCTGAATGCTGGATCACAGTAGCTGTGACGCCCCCAGAATAGGTATACAACACCCATTCTGAGTAGCCAAATACATGGTACAGAAAACAAACTACAACTTCAATAATACAATTGTCGTGCAAAATACGACAACACATACTGTGAGTTTAAATACAAATATTGTCTTCTAGACAATATCCACACTCAAATAAATCCTCATTACAATTATTCAAACACTATTTTACAGAAATAGTGAGGACTGCTAATACATCTTTCTAGAACCATTACTCCATACCCCGACTAGATCCTGCTATGTTCTCACCTCCTGAGAAGAAAAATGGAACAAAAAGGAAAAGGGTGAGCTCAACTAGCCCAGTAAAGAATATTATGACTAAGATAATATACAACAAATTATCGTTAGTCTTCAACAGGGAAAAATCTGATAAAATATAATCGACAACAAGTTTTAGATCAACAACTGCAGCGGAAACAGCAAACCATTAGAAGAGTCAAGTAGAGAAAGAATTCTACTATCTTCTAAGATTTAAAAGTCCATCATCAATATTTTATCCCTGTAACATCAATTAATAATCATCTTTAACCAAATATTCATCTTTGCACTACAGGCCAAAGATATTCATTTGTATCATCAGTCGGTCATGTTCATCTCAACACCTGTTCATCTTTGCACTACAGGCCAAAGATATTCATCAAGTAATTATACATCTTTGCACTACAGGCCAAAGATATTCAGTAATATCATCATTTAGGACTGAGGATGATGAAAAATATCTTAAAGAGAACGAATCCAATGAGACAGAAGGACAAATAGTAGGGATTCGTATAACAGTTTATCCAAGATCAATAATACTTCATAATAATCAATTGTGAAGCAGAATTCAAAAATAAAGATCAAAACATGGATACAATCAAAGATAGTAACCATAATAGACATCTTGGACAAAAAGGAAAAATTTTATTTTTCGGTGAATAGTGCCGTATTCGTGAATAGTGTCGTATACGTGAATAGTGCCGTATACGTGAATAGTAACCCCGACACAAAAAGTTCCAAATTTGATAAAAACTCATATCAATATTTCAGCATAATGATATTGAAGAAAATAATATCATTTAAGAAGAAAATAATATCCCTTACCTCAAAATATCAGTACTTCTGGTCGGAATACCGGTATAAGGCTGAAAGAAACTTGCTCTGATGAATAGAAACTCTCAAAGTATCTAAATACTCACAAAATACACTCAATAATCTAGAGAGAGAAAGAGAGAAAACTTGTTTCTGGTGTGATTTTCAATTCTAACTTAGCCCTCTATTTATAGGAAAATTTTGGTAGGTTTGACCTGCAACCTGATGGCTTTACCTGCTACTATTCCCACCCACCACATTTGAAATATAATTCAGCACATTTCTTCACCAACCACAAGTGGGGCCCACCAATTCTAGAATTTTCACCAAAATGATAAACTCCGAAAATTCAACAATTTCTGAACCAGTCATCTTGTAAAATTCGTAATAAATCATACGTTCATTTTTAACGGTTCAAAATTTGTGGACATATACTCAACTTATATATGTATAACATATCCAAAAATTACCACGATCCAACGGTCGGATTAAAAATTATAACCCCCGCAAACTATCTCAAAAACCCTGATTTTTAATACCTCTATTCCGACAAAAATACTGAAAAAAAACCTCAACATTAACTCCTTCATTTTTAACCACAAAAATATATCCCTCATTTATATCCACATAAAATAAATATTTCCTTATCATATGAATCAATAATTAATTATTCACAAATAATATTACAGAATCACATTTATGACAACCAGGCCGTTCCCAGGAAAGAGGGGGCTTTCCAATAAGGATTTCTCCTTACTGGCGCGCAATTAGATGACCAAACCTCTCCTTAGACAGAACTTTCTAGACATTGCCAATAATGTTATCTAATAATATTATTCAAATAATATGAATTATTGATCTGATAAATGAAAATACTGTGCAGCAACAATTATTGAAACAACAATAATATAAAATATCAACGCAGCAATTATTGAATCAATAAAATAAAATATTGAATAATAACTACTGTAACAATTATTGAGTAGTGCCTTCTTACGTAAGAATCAATAATTGGTGCAATACCGTGTGCTACTGTATTTTAACCACCGGGTATTCCAACAGTATTAACGGTAACAACTACGCCGTTATTTATAAACAACTTATACTTGTCGTTTTCTTCATCCAATCGCTTTCCGTTATGGGGCCCACACAAGGCTGCGTCGTCGTACGAATATTCCCCGACAGCAAGAATATTCCACGACCAACCGAATATTCACCGACCAAAAATAAATATTTTATAACCACTTGCTTATTTTGCAAAATTTGCACATTTCACCCATAACCAAAGTATTATATCAAATTAACCCCTTATTATTCACAATAATATTTAGAGAAAATTTGATTTTATTCATTAATAAGTTGGGGTCTTACAACCTCCCCTCCTTATGAAATTTCGTCCTCGAAATTGACGTACGTACCTGATGTTTCAAAAAGGTGAGGATACCTCGCTTTCATTTCTGATTCCAACTCCCAGGTCATTTCTTCAATAGCATGGTTTCTCCACAAAACCTTAACTTGTGGTATAACCTTCGTGCGTAGGACATGCTCTTTCCTATCCAAGATCTTAACAGGTACCTCCTCGTACGTTAAATCTTCAGCTATCTCGTCTGGTTCTAACTCAATAATGTGGTTCGGGTCTTTAACATATTTACGAAGCATAGATATGTGAAAAACATTATGAACACGAGACATGCTTGGAGGTAATGCGAGTCTATATGCCACATTTCCTATTCGCTCAAGAATCTCAAATGGACCAACAAATCTTGGATTGAGCTTTCCTCTCTTCCCAAATCTTGTAACTCCCTTCCATGGTGCAACACGTAACAATACATGATCCCCAATATTAAATTCCACGTCCTTCCGATGAAGATCCGCATAACTCTTTTGTCGATCCTGTGCCGTTTGTATACGTTGTCGAATCGTTTGGATCTTCTCTGTAGTAATGCGTACCAATTCTGGTCCCAACAATGTTGCTTCACCCACCTCGTCCCAGCATACTGGAGAACGACATTTTCTTCCATACAACGCCTCAAATGGAGCCATACCTATGCTCGCCTGATAACTGTTGTTGTAGGAGAATTCCACCAATGGTAGGTACTTATCCCAACTCCCTTTGAGATCTAAGACACAAAGTCTTAATAGATCTTCAAGAGTTTGAATAGTCCTCTCTGATTGTCCGTCCGTTTGAGGATGGTATGCTGAACTGAATCGTAAATCCGTGCCCATAGCTTTCTGCAAGCTAACCCAAAATCGTGAAGTGAATCTTGGGTCACGATCCGAAACTATGGATACTGGCATGCCATGCAATCTCACAATCTCGTTCACGTACATACTAGCAAGACGTTCAAGGGAATAAGTCTCACGTATCGGCAAGAAATGAGCGGACTTGGTTAATCTATCAACAATAACCCAAATCGCATCTATGCCTTGAGAAACCTTGGGAAGACCCGTAACAAAATCCATAGTAATGTGTTCCCACTTCCATTTCGGAATCTCAAGTGGTTGCAATGGACCCTTTGGTACTTGATGCTCCGCTTTTACACGTTGACAAGTTAAACATCTCGAGATAAACTCCGCGATCTCTCTTTTCATATTGCTCCACCAAAATGTATGTCGAAGATCGTGATACATTTTGGTACTCCCAGGATGGATTGCAAACGGTGTGTTGTGTGCCTCCATCATTATTCTATGCTTCAAGTCAAAATCGTTAGGAACACAAAGTCTGGAGTTGACTCGAAGTATTCCTTCTTCATCGATTCTTGCTTCTGGAATAGCACCTTCTTGCACTTTCTTCTTCATACGCATCAGCTCTATATCCGTAGCTTGAGCAGCTTTAACTTTATCGATTAAAGTCGGTTCTACTCGTATATTTGATATCATCATGTGGGTACTTGGAGCCTTCATCTCTATCTCCATCCTTTGCAAGTCATACAAAATGGGCCTTTGTGTTAAAAACATTGCACTCGTACCCGCATATGATCTTCTACTCAATGCGTCAGCTACTACGTTTGCTTTTCCAGGATGGTATTGGATGGTATGATCGTAATCTTTCAACAGCTCAAGCCAACGTCGTTGCCGCATGTTGAGTTCCTTTTGGGTGAAGAAATATTTGAGGCTTTTATGATCTGTATAGATCTCCACTTTCTCCCCATACAGGTAGTGTCTCCAGATCTTCAACGCAAAAACGACTGCTGCCAACTCCAAATCATGAGTAGGATAATTCCTCTCATATTCTTTGAGTTGTCGTGAGGCATAGGCTATGACTTTCCCATGTTGCATGAGAACACATCCTAACCCTTTGCCTGAAGCATCGCTGTAGATAACAAATCCATCCGAACCAGATGGTATTGTCAAAACAGGTGCCGAAATGAGTCTCCTCTTGAGTTCTTGGAAACTCTTCTCGCATTCCTCACTCCATACGAATTTTGTATCTTTCCGAGTCAGCTGAGTTAACGGAGTAGCGATTCGAGAAAATCCTTCCACAAATCTCCGATAATAACCAGCTAAGCCCAGAAAGCTACGTACTTCGGTTACCGACTTCGGTTGCTCCCAACTTTGTATGGCTTCAATCTTCGCCGGGTCGACAGATACTCCATGTTTTGACACCACGTGCCCAAGGAATGCTACTTCCTCAAGCCAGAACTCGCATTTCTTCAGTTTGGCATATAGCTTGTTTTCACGAAGCCTTTGCAGTACCAGCTTCAAATGGCGCTCATGATCTTCACGGCTTTTGGAATAGATGAGGATGTCATCAATAAAGACAACAACGAACTGATCCAAATATTCTTTGAATACACGGTTCATCATATCCATGAAGGCAGCAGGAGCATTAGTCAATCCAAAAGACATTACTAAGAATTCATAATGCCCGTACCGAGTTCTGAAGGCAGTCTTTGGAATATCCTCAGTTTTAATCTTCAGCTGATGATATCCAGAACGAAGATCGATCTTTGAAAAGAATTGTGCTCCTTGCAACTGGTCAAACAGGTCATCAATGCGAGGTAGCGGATACCTATTCTTGATGGTGACATGGTTCAATTCTCGATAGTCAATACAAAGTCGCATACTCCCGTCTTTCTTCTTTACGAATAAAACAGGAGCACCCCAAGGAGACGTACTAGGACGAATAAAACCGATGTCCAACAACTCCTGTAGTTGGACTTTTAACTCCTGAAGTTCAATAGGAGCCATTCGATATGGGGTTTTAGAAATGGGCTTTGTACCGGGTTCAAGGTCAATAAAGAATTCAATTTCTCGTTCCGGGGGTAGACCGGAAAGTTCTTCAGGAAATACATCGGAAAATTCTCTAACAATAGAAATATTATTCAAATCTGACTTGTCTTTGTTCAAATCCATAACATGGGCTAAGAAAGCTTGACATCCGTTTTTCAATAAACGAATAGCTTTGTGGCTTGATATGACAGTGACTGATTTTAGTGGTTTAGTAGTTTGAATTCGTATGACAGGTTGGTTAGGAATATGAAAACTAACAACCTTACGAAAACAATCAATTTTAGCATGATGAGTGGTTAACCAATCAATTCCTAAAATCACATCAAAAGCAAGTATCTTTAAAGAGATAAGATCAACAGGTAATGTGATAGTGCCAACTTGGATCATGCAAGATTTATAAACTGTAGATGTAACGAAGGTTTCACCCAACGGAGTTTCAACAGATAAGTTAAAGTCCAATTTCTCCGGAGTCAAGTTTAAACGTTGAGCACAAGCAGGAGAGATAAAAGAATGGGTAGAACCGGTATCTAGTAAAGTATAAACTTCGCAAGAATTCAAGATTAGCTTACCCGTGATCACCTCGTTCGGGTTTCTCGCGTTTTGGCCAGTAACGACAAACGCCCTTCCAGGAACCGCTGATTTCGACTTATCCGGGATAACTTTTGGAGTCACCATCCCCGCTGAACTTGGTTTTGCTACAGAACACTCTCGAGCTATATGACCTTCCTTTCCACAGTTATAACATACCTTGGATTGTTGTGGGCAGTTTGGGCTGATATGTCCCTCTTTCCCACATTTGTAACATACGACCGGTGGTCGTTCTCCTCCCCTAGAAACAGTTGATGTTTGTGCTGACGTCTTCACGTTATCATTGTTGTACCTTCTCTTCTTGAAATCTCCTCCCGACTCGCTCCTTCTATTATCACGACCACGATTACCACCAGAGTGGTTACCGCTTTTGTCCGAATGTTTTCCTCCCTGCTGGTTTTCATTGCTTCGATGACTGCCGCCACCGGTATGACCCTGGTTGTGGTCCCTCGGTTGCACATACTCATTATCTCGCTCTAATAATTGAGCCCTGTTTACAACATCTGAATATAAAGAAAATTTATGAGAGATAAGATATTGCCGAATCTCGGGTTTTAGACCTCTCAGAAACATCCTTGTCATTCGTTCCTCATTTTCGACCAAATGAGGTGCAAACCTGGATAACTCTGCAAACTTCGCCTCGTACTGGGACACCGTCATGTTGTTTTGTTCCAGTCTAATAAACTCAACCTCCTTCATATGACGAATACTTTCAGGAAAGTACTTGTCATTGAACAGTTTTTGAAATGTTTCCCAGGACATGTTGAGTGCGTCAGGCTGGGTACGCTTCACAGACTCCCACCAGTAGTCTGCCTCACCGCGGAACATAAATGTGGCGAATGGAACCTTCTGTTCCTCCGTGCATCCCAAGACATCAAATATCTTGGTAATTTGCTTGACCCACGTTTCCGCCATGATCGGATCCGGCTTTCCCTTAAATTCTGGTGGTCCCAATTCTTTGAACTGCTTAGCTGTGACAAACCGCGCGTTGTTATCATTTCCACCCGTATTCTGCACACGAGTCTCCCTCGTCTGATTTTGCATGAACTGCAAAAAGCTCCTAAACATTCCATCATTCATCGTTTGCTCGGTAACGTTGTTTACAGGAGGAATATTGCCTTCCTGTTGCACGTTCCCCTGGGTAGTGATCAAAGGTGTCTCCACGGTCTGATTTACTCCATTATTAACGTTCTCAGCTGCCATTCTTAAATACTGCCATAAAACAAGGGTTAATAGTCATGTCATATATTATCCCTATACTCTGACCGACCAAATAAACACCAAATAAACTTAGTCAGGTCATACTAGCGAAGGAATTCCCCGTCTCTCCCCTCCTAGTTCTTGTCTCACATCTCAGCCAGGGATCATATCCCTAAGCTCTGATACCAACTGTGACGCCCCCAGAATAGGTATACAACACCCATTCTGAGTCGCCAAATACATGGTACAGAAAGCAAACTACAACTTCAATAATACAATTGTCGTGCAAAATACGACAACACATACTGTGAGTTTAAATACAAATATTGTCTTCTAGACAATATCCACACTCAAATAAATCCTCATTACAATTATTCAAACACTATTTTACAGAAATAGTGAGGACTGCTAATACATCTTTCTAGAACCATCACTCCATACCCCGACTAGATCCTGCTATGTTCTCACCTCCTGAGAAGAAAAATGGAACAAAAAGGAAAAGGGTGAGCTCAACTAGCCCAGTAAAGAATATTATGACTAAGATAATATACAACAAATTATCGTTAGTCTTCAACAGGGAAAAATCTGATAAAATATAATCGACAACAAGTTTTAGATCAACAACTGCAGCGGAAACAGCAAACCATTAGAAGAGTCAAGTAGAGAAAGAATTCTACTATCTTCTAAGATTTAAAAGTCCATCATCAATATTTTATCCCTGTAACATCAATTAATAATCATCTTTAACCAAATATTCATCTTTGCACTACAGGCCAAAGATATTCATTTGTATCATCAGTCGGTCATGTTCATCTCAACACCTGTTCATCTTTGCACTACAGGCCAAAGATATTCATCAAGTAATTATACATCTTTGCACTACAGGCCAAAGATATTCAGTAATATCATCATTTAGGACTGAGGATGATGAAAAATATCTTAAAGAGAACGAATCCAATGAGACAGAAGGACAAATAGTAGGGATTCGTATAACAGTTTATCCAAGATCAATAATACTTCATAATAATCAATTGTGAAGCAGAATTCAAAAATAAAGATCAAAACATGGATACAATCAAAGATAGTAACCATAATAGACATCTTGGACAAAAAGGAAAAATTTTATTTTTCGGTGAATAGTGCCGTATTCGTGAATAGTGCCGTATACGTGAATAGTGCCGTATACGTGAATAGTAACCCCGACACAAAAAGTTCCAAATTTGATAAAAACTCATATCAATATTTCAGCATAATGATATTGAAGAAAATAATATCATTTAAGAAGAAAATAATATCCCTTACCTCAAAATATCAGTACTTCTGGTCGGAATACCGGTATAAGGCTGAAAGAAACTTGCTCTGATGAATAGAAACTCTCAAAGTATCTAAATACTCACAAAATACACTCAATAATCTAGAGAGAGAAAGAGAGAAAACTTGTTTCTGGTGTGATTTTCAATTCTAACTTAGCCCTCTATTTATAGGAAAATTTTGGTAGGTTTGACCTGCAACCTGATGGCTTTACCTGCTACTATTCCCACCCACCACATTTGAAATATAATTCAGCACATTTCTTCACCAACCACAAGTGGGGCCCACCAATTCTAGAATTTTCCACCAAAATGATAAACTCCGAAAATTCAACAATTTCTGAACCAGTCATCTTGTAAAATTCGTAATAAATCATACGTTCATTTTTAACGGTTCAAAATTTGTGGACATATACTCAACTTATATATGTATAACATATCCAAAAATTACCACGATCCAACGGTCGGATTAAAAATTATAACCCCCGCAAACTATCTCAAAAACCCTGATTTTTAATACCTCTATTCCGACAAAAATACTGAAAAAAAACCTCAACATTAACTCCTTCATTTTTAACCACAAAAATATATCCCTCATTTATATCCACATAAAATAAATATTTCCTTATCATATGAATCAATAATTAATTATTCACAAATAATATTACAGAATCACATTTATGACAACCAGGCCGTTCCCAGGAAAGAGGGGGCTTTCCAATAAGGATTTCTCCTTACTGGCGCGCAATTAGATGACCAAACCTCTCCTTAGACAGAACTTTCTAGACATTGCCAATAATGTTATCTAATAATATTATTCAAATAATATGAATTATTGATCTGATAAATGAAAATACTGTGCAGCAACAATTATTGAAACAACAATAATATAAAATATCAACGCAGCAATTATTGAATCAATAAAATAAAATATTGAATAATAACTACTGTAACAATTATTGAGTAGTGCCTTCTTACGTAAGAATCAATAATTGGTGCAATACCGTGTGCTACTGTATTTTAACCACCGGGTATTCCAACAGTATTAACGGTAACAACTACGCCGTTATTTATAAACAACTTATACTTGTCGTTTTCTTCATCCAATCGCTTTTCGTTATGGGGCCCACACAAGGCTGCGTCGTCGTACGAATATTCCCCGACAGCAAGAATATTCCACGACCAACCGAATATTCACCGACCAGAAATAAATATTTTATAACCACTTGCTTATTTTGCAAAATTTGCACATTTCACCCATAACCAAAGTATTATATCAAATTAACCCCTTATTATTCACAATAATATTTAGAGAAAATTTGATTTTATTCATTAATAAGTTGGGGTCTTACAGTAGCACTTATACTGGGAGAATCTACAAGAGCTGCTAGCACCCCAATGAATGGCTCCTCCTCGGTGGGAGAATCAATGTCCTCCGTGGGTTCCTCACTGACATACTCAATACCCGAAACTGTGGATACTAGCACAATCGATGAAGTCTTTGTCTCCATCCACGCAGAAAACTCTGACGAATAGCCCAGATGACTAACAAAAAAAATTAGCTCTCTCACGCTAATCCCAACAGGCATATACCCGGGATCGGTCCTCTGCTGATAGATGGCGAGAAGCCACATGCTGACCTAACGCCTCCTCAAAAGGATGGAAGTCCTGGAACTGGTCAAACTGTGACATCACAGTCAGTGGTTGGTAGGTAGTCATGCCCCTCAAACCAGCCAGAGGGAGATAATCCATGCCAGGAGCGTGGGTAATGAAGCTGTAGGGTGAACTGAGCCCTGTACACGGAAGGATGCCAAACTGATCTCTGATCCCTGCCAAAAATACCGACCAAGACATAGCGTCTGCACACTCCGATGTTTGAAAGAAGTAAGACATAGCTATATCATGGGTAAAGTAGTACCCGTGTTGTCAGAAAGTGCCAATCGGTCTCAAGTGTGACATAAACCACACATATAACATGACCGAGCTGCCTGTAAATACCCCTCCAGGATAGGTGCTGCAAAACATGGCCGACCTCAACATCTCTGCCATAATCATTAGGATGATGGTATGACCCTCCCTGAGAGCTCTCACTGCCATGATAACTTCGATGTCCAGGTCATTCATATATCGTGGCATGTATACATACGCCACTACGCATATCACGAGTATATCCACTATGGCCACATGCCACTGATCCCCTGGGTGGGGCCCAACCCTCTGACTCAGTACAGTTCGTGTTGCAAAGGAGTTCTCACAAGCTAAAAAGGCCAAATCAGGAAAAAAGATGTTACGCGATTGAGCGAAAAAGCCTGAAATCCTAGTTTTCATGGACCAAACTACAGGTCTACATGTCACTCATTGGTATTCGCCCAGATGTCAGCTTACTATATTAATGATCACAATTGTTGCAAACTACATTCGGTAATACCTCACGAAGGTCCAATGCCGTCAGTTCATCACTCCAAAACACTTCTCCCCAGCGAAAACTACCTACATTTCAGTCGTTGAAGAACATTTCAACGAAGGTCAAGCAACCTTGACATCACTTCAGCCGTTGGCAAGTAAATCCAACGAAGCATCGGAAGCCGTCCGATGATTTCAGCCGTTGATGCACACGTCAGCGAAGGTCAAACAACCTTAACATTATTCCCAGCGAGGATTTCATCCATTGATGTAAATTTTAGCGAGGATCAGGCAACCTTGACAAATACAGACTGTTGGCAGTAACTGCAACAGAACACTGTAAAGACTTGGTAATACAAACTAGGGAGGAACATCCTCATCGGGGAGGACCGATGATGGAATATGTTATATACATCCTCAAAAGGCAAAGTACTTCCCCACAGAGTCTCTTGCACATGAGAGGAACATCTATGGTGGAAAATCTATACCAAGGATTATGGACTTTGGTGATAACCCCAACGTCAACATCCTTGAAGTTCCTAAGAATTTTGGAACACACATCCAAGCAGTTCGTCAGGGTTATCAGTGATAACTTCAGTCCCCATCACAAGTTATGGGAGCAAACGGTCATCACACCCCGTTAGAAAACGGTCCAACAAACCACATACATCATACATTTGCATCATGATGCAGTACATTGCATCATGAATATCTTGTTACATTTCAAGTGTCTAGTATTCTTTATCATATCCATGTTGTTACACTGTATGGATATGATAAAGAAGGGCATCTGTAGACACTCGAAATTTTGCATTCCAGTTACTAACGTTACATGAGGGCAGAATTGTCTTTCAGAGATAACCCTAGAAGACAACTCAACTCAGTCTCGGAGATAACCCCGAGATACACGGTTACAGTCCCGAAGACAACCCTGGGAATTACAATTTCAACCTCGAAGACAACCCCGAGGAAGGCAGTTCCAGTTCTGGAGACAACCCCAGAATTCTCAGTTCCATCTCAGAGATAACCCTGAGATATTCAGTCCCAATCCCAGAGACAACCTCGGGATCTTTAAATCAACCTCGGAGATAACCCCGAGAAATGCAGTTGCAGTTCCGGAGATAACCCCAGAAATGCTCTTTTTTGCTTTCAGCAATCAGCTTTAACACTTGGCGATAGCCCCGAGGCACTCATTCCCCAAGCCCAGAGATAGCCCCGGGAGGTCAGGCATACCTCAGAGAAAATCCTGAGGATGGTCAACACCTGAAGCAATCCAATCTCAGAGATAACCCTGAGCAACGGCTGCTAAATTAGCTCAAACCGGAGATAACCCCGGTGAGGGACAGAATCATCATTTTTCCATCTTGATCCCACATTGCGCCGTCTACACAACATTCAAATATATATTCTATACAGAAATGTTCTATAAGAACCAAAGAGCTCCAATCCCGAGTGACTACTACACAAGACAGCACACCGAATAGAATTTGAAGCTTGAAGACCTAGGGCATGGTCCCATCTTCCTGTCTTCGTACAACCTCTAATCCCATGTCATTGTATAGCTCTCGACAACAGCATGCCAAAAAGGGTCATATACACTTTGATCGGATGCCCGAATTAAAGTTCTGAAAGTTCGAACGAACATCACGTTGCACGTGTGCACGTACTTCGAGACGATGGGACTTACAGAGCCTGGGGCACCCTGAGTAGCCGCAAAAGCATCTAGGACAGCCGCATGTGCATCTATGGCTGTCGTAGGTACACCTGCGGCTCCCCCCTCTATAAATAGAGGGCTTGGAACAGCCATTTTGCATAGAGAAAAGGCGAGGAAGCCCTGTCTAATTTGCTCTGTACACACTATAAACTGAATGCTTTCTCATTTTAATTACTTGTGAGCTTCTATATTGCTATATTTTTACCGGCGGGAGCCGAGTGTTCATCCTTTTAAAGCTATTGAAGTCTTCTTTGATAGTCCATTGTAAACCTTCTTACACTTTCTAAGGCCTTTCTCCACTACTGTGCACACATAGTTCTTCACATTGAGAGTCATGTTACGTGTGCATGCCCGGACTTCGGTCTGTAGATTTTATTTCTTTTTATATATATATATTTGTGAGACCCCAAATTTTATGAATAAAGATTTAATTTTCTTGAAATATTTTTTTTAATATTATGGTGTGGATTTGAGATAGTGTTATAGTTGTGGGTAGTATTTATAAATTTTTCAAAGTATGCAAGTTGTTATATAATATTCGTTTGGTCAGGGAATATTCTTTTTATCGGGGAATATCCGTATGACGGTATAATCATTGGTGGACCCCTCAACGGAAGTATTGTCGTAGTAAAAAAATGACAGAATTATCTTTTTATAAAAATAACGGCGAAAGTGTTACCGTTAAAACTGTTGAACTACTCGGTAGTAAAAGTACAGTAATACGCGTGGTTGCATAGTAGCACACGGTATTGATTATTGATGCTTACATAAGAAGTCACTCAGTTATACTCAATTATTGCTATAGTAATTGCTACATCATATCTCTCATATTATTGATTCAATTATTGTCACAGTAACATCTGTATAATATGTTATGTTATTAAATCAATAATTGAGACGACAAAGTTATTCATATTATTATTTGCAATATTAACGATGTCTAGAAGTTCTGCCAAGGAGAGGTTTGGTCACCTAATTGCGCGCCAATAGGGAGAAATTCTTATTGAAAAGCTCCCTCTTTCCTGGGAACGACCTGGTCGATTAATATTGTGAATTATAATAATGGTGATAAGTTTTGTTTAATTATTATTATAAATGTAACAAAACAGAAAACTTTTTATATAAAACAGAATACTTTTATAAAGTTATTTATTTTATTAGACTATAAATAAAATATATGATATTCTATTATGTATAGTGTTTGCATAGTAAAATCTTTTTATATAAAACAGAATACTTTTATAAAGTTATTTATTTTATTAGACTATAAATAGAAAATATAATATTCTATTATGCATAGTATTTGTATAGTAAAATCTTTTTATATAAAACATAATACTTTTATAAAGTTATTCATTTTATTAGATTATAAATAGAATATATTATATTTAATTTAAAAGATTTTGTTTTATTATAATATTTTATTGATACTGCATATTAAATCAATATGGACCGTCCGTTTAAAAGTAAATCAATCTGGACCGTTCATGAATTAGTTACTATTCAGTCCATTCTCCTATAAATAGAAGCTCATTCCTCCATTATTTCTTACGAATTCACTGAAACTCTAGAGAGAGAAACTATAGAGAGAAAGAAGAAAAGTATTCTGCTACTTCACTACTCCTATATCCAGTTTCTTCTACGGTAAGGGATATTATTTGTTGTACTCGTAAGGGGTATTATTTCTTTCGTATTCATAAAGAGAACTTTTGTTATTCTATTCTATATTATTATGTTGGAATAACCTGTATACGTGGACTACCCTATACTTGGTAAAATTCTTCTGTTATTCCATTCTTTATTATTATGTTGGAATAACCTGTATATGCGAAGTACTGCATACATGGTGAAATTCTTCTGTTATTCCATTCCTTATTATTCTGTTGGAAAAACCTGTATATACGAAGTATCGCATACATGGTGAAATTCTGTTGTTATTCCATTCTTTATTATTTTATTGGAATATCATGTCTATGCGTTTACGTATGACCTGGTTCCATTCTTTATTTTTCTGTCAGAATATCATGTCTGTGCGTTTACGCATGAGCTGGTTCCATTCTTTATTATTTTGTCAGAATATTCTGTCTGTGCGTTTACGCATGACCTGATTCCATTATTTATTATTCTGTTGGAATAACCTGTCTATGCGGTCTATCGCATGCATGGTGAATTCTTCTGTTATTCCATTCTTTATTATTCTGTTGGAATAACCTGTCCATGTGGATTACCACATGTATGGTGAATGATCATTCGTATTTATTCCTTATTAAATTATGAAAATGATCTAACTACGTGGATTACCGCATGACGGGCGAAAATCCATTTGCAGTTTCATATATTCTATCATACTCAGTTGGTTAAAGCTTTGGCTTCTATACTCCATGAAATTAGTGGAATATCCTTGATAATTGCGCTTCATCCAGTATCTTTTCATGAAAATATTCTTCTGAGCATTCTTGAATTTTACTCTACAAAGCAGTATCATGTTGACAATTTGGACGTTATTGGTTCTTGGATAAATTAATTCTTGAACTTGTTTTATTGAATTCTTACATCATTGTCATCATCCTCATGTTTATATTTTGTTGAAAGTATTCTGTGGCCTGTAGAGCATAGATGGACTTGGTATGATTATGACCAAGGATTATTCGGTGTAATCATGACCGTAATGTTACAAATGATGTGGTAAAGGTCCTCATTGGCCCATAGTGCATTGATGGACAGTTGTTGGCATGATCATGACCATTGATGAATACACGAATATCCTTGGTCCGTAGTGCATGGATAATTTATGGTCGTGATACTAAAGAATATCCTTAGCCGTAGTGCAGGGATGATGTGGATTATTTATTAAGCTGAGTCCTAGCGATAAAAGTGATAAAAAACTTTTTAAATCATAAAAGATAGTAGATTTTATTCTCTACTTGACTCTTTTAATGGATTGCTTGTTTCGCTGCAGTTAAACTTGATGTTTGTTATATTGTATCAGTTTAACACTGTTGAAGGATAACGATAATTTATTTTTCATTAACTTAGTCATAATATTTCTTACTGGGCTAGTTGAGCTCACCCTTTTACTTTCATTGTTCTCTTCAGGAAATGAGAACGTAGCAGGGACTAGTCGGGGAACGGAGTGACGGTTCAGATGATAACATTAGTAGTCCTCACTATTCTATGAAATAGTGTGATAATAAATGTATTGAGGACTTATTTTGAGTTTGAATACTGTCTAGAAGACAATATTTGTATTAAAACTCATAGCTCATGTTGTATATTTAAGATTATATTTGTATTCTGTACCATGTATTTGGCGACTCAGAATAGGTAATGTATACCTATTTTGGGGGTGTCACAGTTGGTATCAAAGCTTAGGGATATGATCCCTGGCTGAGATGTGAGACAAGAACTAGGAGGGGAGAGACGGAGAATTCCTTCGCTAGTATTACCTACCTAAGTTTATTTGGTATTTAATTGGTCTGTCAGAGTATAGAGATAATATGTGATATGTTAATTAACCCTTATTTTATGGCAGTTTTTAAGAATGGCAGCTGAAAATGTTAACAATGGAGTGAATGAGACCGTTGAGACACCTCTAATCGCCAACCAGGATAATGTGATGTCAGTCGAAGAAGGAATTGGAGATATTCTTGTGGTGAGGGAGGAATTAATAGTTACACCCGAGCTAGTCGCAGAGGTAGCAGCTGATAGTGAGGAAGAAGAGGAACCTGAGGAGAATTTATTAGAAGAATTTTATGATTGAAATGTAGAATTACAAAATTGTATTCATGAGTTAGAAGAGCAGGCTGAAGAACGGTAGGCGGTCGTGGAGCAAAAGGATGTAACAATTCAAGCTTGTGTTACCCGATATGTGATGCTTGAACAGAAGTACTCTTTAGCAGAGTATAAGATGATAAAGCTGGAATCTGAGCTGAAAAAAGAAACAACTGAACGAGAGAGAATGAGTGATGTATGGGTAAAAGCCGCACGACGCGTTGATATTGTGGAAAGAGATGTCCGATCTAAGATGGCTAAAATAGATGATATGTAATTCTCTTTTTGGATAGCAATTGAGAGAACCCAACATCGAGTTTTGAATTACCCTGTACATTGCGGTCAACCCCAATTCGATATGGATCGAAGATTAAAGATTCAGATCATGAAATAGGAGTACGACGAAGCAGTTAAGGGTGGAATATGCCCTATAGAAAAGTCAATTCCAACGGTAGTGATGACACCAAATGATGCCCCAGACAAGTCAAAGCCGGGTAGTTCAGGCGAGAGCGGTTGTCATAAATTCCCAACAAGTGAGGAACCCAAAGGATGTTAGCACGGGTTAGTTAATTATAAATTCTTGCAAAGTCTATACCTTATTAGATATCGGTTCTACCCATTTCTTTTATCTCTCTTGCTTGCGCTCAACGTTTAAATTTGACTCCGGAGAAATTATACTTTGACTTATCGGTAGAAACTCTGTTAGGAGAAATCTTCATTATCTCTACTGTTTGTAAATCTTATTTGATTCAAATTGATACCCTCACGTTACCTGTCGGTCTTATCTCTTTGAAAATACTTGCATTTGATGTGATTTTAGTAATCGATTAGTTAACTACTCATCATGCTTTTCGCAAGGTTGTTAGCTTTCATATTCTTAACCAACCTATCATGCGAAATAAAGCAACCAAACCACTAAAATCAATCACTGATCTATCAAGTCATAAGTAAAGAGCCCCGAGCCTTTTATCTGGTGACTTCCTTGTGTGGAATGTACCGAAGCCAGACTTTTCGTAGAAGACGTCGTGAATAACTGTGGCAAGTTGATAGGTATCAATGTGACGTGCTATCCAAGTCTTGGATGAGGGTCACAGTTTTGAATAATATTTCTATTGTTAATAAATTTTCTAACGTATTCTTGAAGACTTCTTAGCCTATCCCTAGAGCGTGAAATTGAATTTTGTATTGACCCCAGTATAAAACCCATTTCTAAAACCCTTAAATATTTTTTCAACCAAAATGAACATATAATGCGCCAAAGACGTTGGCTAGAGCTGTTAAAGATTACGATCGTACCATTCAATACCATCGTGGGAAAGCGAACGTGGTAGCTGACGCGTTAGTAGAAGATCGTATGCGTTTACGAGTACGATGTTGTTAACACAAAAACCCATTTTGTATGACTTTCAAAGGATGGAGATAGAGTTAAAGACTCAAAGGACCCGTGTGATGATGGCGAATATACGAGTAGAATCGACTTTAATCGATAAAGTTAAAGCCGCTCAAGCTACACACCCAAATCTGATGAATGTGAAGAAGAAGATTCAAGAATGCGTTATTCTAGAAGCAAGAATCGATGAAGAGAGAAAATCTCAACCCTCAATTTAATTGGCCCATTTGAAATCCTCGATCGAGTAGGAACTGTGGGCTATAGACTCATTTTACCGCCAAGTTTGTCGCGTGTTCATAACGTTCTTTTTCACGTATCGATGTTACGTAAATATATGGATGACCCGAACCACATTATTGAATTGGAATTAGACGAGATAGTAGAAGATTTAACGTATGAGGAGATACGTGTTAAAATCTTAGATAAGAATGATTATATTCGACACTCAAAGGTTATACCTCAAGAGTTAGAATTTGGAGTGAAGTAAAGGTATCCTCACCTATTCGGCATACCAGGTATGTACGTAAATTTCGAGGGAAAAATTTCATAAGAAGGGGAGATTGTGAGACCCCAAATTTTATGAATAAAAATTTAATTTTCTCGAAATATTTTTTTTAATATTATGGTGTGGATTTGAGATAGTGTTATAGTTGTGGGTAGTATTTATAAATTTTACAAAGTATAATATTCATTTGGTCGGAGAATATTCTTTTTGTCGGGGAATATTCGTATGACGGCATAATCATTGGTCGACCCCACAACGGAAGCATTGTCGTAGTAAGAAAACGACATAATTATCTTTTTGTAAAAATAACGACGAAAGTGTTACCGTTAAAACTGTTGAACTACTCAGTAGTAAAATTACAGTAATACGCGTGGTTGCATAGTTGCACACGGTATTGATTATTGATGCTTACGTAAGAAGTCACTCAGTTATACTTAATTATTGCTACAGTAATTGTTGCATCATATCTCTCATATTACTGATTCAATTATTATCACAGTAGCATCTGTATAATATGTTATATTATTAAATCAATAATTGAGACGACAAAGTTATTCATATTATTATTTGTAATATTAACGATGTCTAGAAGTTCTGCTAAGGAGAGGTTTGGTCACCTAATTGCGCGCTAATAGGGAGAAATCCTTATTGGAAAGCCCCCTATTTCCTGCGAACGATCTGGTCGATTAATATTGTGAATTATAATAATGGTGATAAATTTTATTTTATTATTATTATAAATGTAACAAAACAGAAAACTTTTTATATAAAACAGAATACTTTTATAAAGTTATTTATTTTATTAGACTATAAATAGAATATATGATATTCTATTATGTATAGTGTTTGCATAGTGTCTGCATAGTGTTTGCATAGTAAAATCTTTTTATATAAAACAGAATTCTTTTATAAAGTTATTTATTTTATTAGACTATAAATAGAATATATAATATTCTATTACGCATAGTGTTTGCATAGTAAAATCTTTTGATATAAAATATAATACTTTTATAAAGTTATTCGTTTTATTAGATTATAAATAGAATATATTATATTTTATTTAAAAGATTTTATTTTATTATAATATTTTATTCATACTGCATAGTAAATCAATATGGACCGTCCGTTTAAAAGTAAATCAATCTGGACTGTTCATGAATTAGTTACTATTCAGTCCATTCTCCTATAAATAGAAGCTCATTCCTTCATTATTTTTTACGAATTCACTGAAACTCTAGAGAGAGAAACTATAGAGAGAAAGAAGAAAAGTATTCTGCTACTTCACTACTCTTATATCCAATTTCTTCTAAGGTAAGGGATATTATTTGTTGTACTCGTGAGGGGTATTATTTCTTTCGTATTCATGAAGAGAACTTCTGTTATTCCATTCTTTATTATTATGTTGGAATAACCTGTAAATGTGGACTACCCTATACTTGGTGAAATTGTTCTGTTATTCCATTCTTTATTATTATGTTGGAATAACCTGTATATGCGAAGTACAACATACATGGTGAAATTCTTCTGTTATTCCATTCCTTATTATTCTGTTGGAATAACCTGTATATGAGAAGTACCGCATACATGGTGAAATTCTGTTGTTATTCCATTCTTTATTATTCTGTTGGAATATCATGTATGTGCGTTTACGCATGACCTAGTTCTATTCTTTATTATTCTGTCGGAATATCATGTCTGTGCGTTTACGCATGACCTGGTTCCATTATTTATTATTCTATTGAAATAACCTGTTTGTGCGGTCTATCGTATGTATGGTGAATTCTTCTGTTATTTCATTCTTTATTATTCTGTTGGAATAACCTATCCATGTGGATTACCACATGCATGGTGAATGATCATTCGTATTTATTCCTTATTAAATTGTGGAAATGATCTGTCTACGTGGATTACCGCATGGCGGGCGAAAATACATTTGTAGTTTCATATATTCTATTATACTCAGTTGGTTAAAGCTTTGGCTTCTATACTCCATGAAATTAGTGAAATATCCTTGATAATTGCGCTTCATCCAGTCTCTTTTCATGAAAATATTCTTTTGAGCATTCTTGAATTTTACTCTACAAAACAGTATCATGTTGACAATTTGGACGTTATTGGTTCCTGGATATATTAATTCTTAAACTTGCTTTATTGAATTATTATATCATTGTCATCATCCTCATGTTTATATTTTGTTGAAAGTCATCTGTGGCCTGTAGTGCATAGATGGACTTGGTATGATTATGAACAGGGATTATTCAGTGTAATCATGACCGTAATGTTAGAAATGATGTGGTAAAGGTCCTCATTGGCCCATAGTGCATTGATGGACAGTTGTTGGCATGATCATGACCATTGACGATTACACAAATATCCTTGGCCTGTAGTGCATGGATAATTTGTGGTCGTGATACTAAAGAATATCCTTAGCCGTAGTGCAGGGACTAGTCGGGGAATGGAGTGACGGTCCAGATGATAACATTAGTAATCTTGACTATTCTATGAAATAGTGCGATAATAAATATATTGAGGACTTATTTTGAGTTTGAATATTGTGTAGAAGACAATATTTGTAGTAAAATTCACAGCTCGTGTTGTATATTTAAGATTGTATTTGTATTCTGTACCATGTATTTGGCAACTCAGAATAGGTGATGTATACCTATTTTGAGGGCGTCACAGTTGGTATCAAAGCTTAGGGATATGATCCCTGGCTGAGATGTGAGACAAGAACTAGGAGGGCAGAGACAGAGAATTCCTTCGCTAGTATGACCTACCTAAGTTTATTTGGTATTTAATTGGTCTGTCAGAGTATAGGGATAATATGTGATATGTTAATTAACCCTTATTTTATGGCAGTTTTTAAGAATGACAGCTGAAAATGTTAACAATGGAGTGAATGAGACCGTTGAGACACCTCTAATCGCCAACCAGGATAATGTGATGTCAGGCGAAGAAGGAATTGGAGATATTCTTGTGGTGAGGGAGGAATTAATAGTTGCACCCGACCTAGTCACAGAGGTAGCAGCTGATATTGAGGAAGAAGAGAAACCTGAGGAGAATTTATTAGAAGAATTTTATGATCGAAATGTAGAATTGCAAAATCGTATTCATGACTTAGAAGAGCAGGCTGAAGAACGGCAGACGGTCGTGGAGCAAAAGGATGCAACAATTCAAGCTTGTGTTACCCGATATGTGATGCTTGAACAGAAGTACTCTTTAGCAGAGTATAAGATGATAAAGCTGGAATCTGAGCTGAAAGAAGAAACAACTGAACGAGTGAGAATGAGTGATGCATGGGTAAAAGTCGCATGACGCGTTGATATTATGGAAAGAGACGTCTGATCTAAGAAGGCTAAAATAGATGATATGTATTTCTCTTTATGGACAGCAATTGAGAGAACCCAACATCGAGTTTTGAATTACCCTATACATTGCGGTCAACCCCAATTCGATATGGATCGAAGATTAATGATTCAAATCATGAAACAGGAGTACGACGAAGCAGTTGAGGGTGGAATATACCCTATAGAAAAGTCAATTCCAACGGTAGTGATGACACCAAATGCTGCTCCAGACAAGTCAAAGCCGGGTAGTTCAGGCGAGAGCGGTTGTCATGACTTTCCAACAAGTGAGGAACCCAAACGAAGTTAGGACGGGTTAGTTAATTATAAATTCTTGCAAAGTCTATACCTTATTAGATATCGGTTCTACCCATTTCTTTTAAGTCTCTTGCTTACGCTCAACGTTTAAATTTGACTCCGGAGAAATTAGACTTTGACTTATCGGTGGAAACTCCGTTAGGAGAAACCTTCATTACCTCTACTGTTTATAAATCTTATTTGATTCAAATCGATACCCTCACGTTACCTGTCGATCTTATCTCTTTGAAAATACTTGCATTTGATGTGATTTTAGTAATCGATTGGTTAACTACTCATCATGCTTTTCGTAAGGTTGTTAGCTTTTATATTCTTAACCAACCTATCTTGCAAAATCAAGCAACCAAACCACTAAAGTTAATCACTGTTCTATCAAGCCATAAGTGAAGAGCCCCGAGCCTTTTATCTGGTGACTTCCTTGTGTGGAATGCACCGAAGTTAGACTTTCCGTAGGAGATGTCGTGAATAACTGTGGTAAGTTGATATGTATCAATGTGAAGTGCTATCCAAGACTTGGATGAGGGTCACAGTTTTAAATGGTATTTCTATTGTTAATAAATTTCCTAACATATTCTTGAAGACTTCTTAGCCTATCCCTAGAGCGTGAAATCGAATTTTGTATTGACCCAGTACAAAACCCATTTCTAAAACCCTTAAATATTTCTTCAATTAAAATGAACGTATAATGCGCCAAAGACATTGGCTCGAACTTTTAAAGATTACGATCATACCATTCAATACCATCGTGGGAAAGCGAACGTGGTAGCTGACGCGTTGAGTAGAAGATCGTATGCGTTTACGAGTGCGATGTTGTTAATACAAAAACCCATTTTATATGACTTACAAAGGATGGAGATAGAGTTAAAGACTCTAGGGACCCATGTGATGATGGAGAATATACGAGTAGAATCGACTTTAATCGATAAAGTTAAAGCCGCTCAAGCTACACACCCGAATCTGATGAATGTGAAGAATAAGGTTCAAGAAGGCGTTATTCTAGAAGCAAGAATCGACGAAGGGAGGAAATCTCATCCAACGATTTAATTGGCCCATTTAAAATCCTCGATTGAGTAGGAACTGTGGTCTATAGACTCGTTTTACCGCCAAATTTGTCGCGTGTTCATAACGTTCTTTTTCACGTATCGATGTTACGTAAATATGTGGATGACCAGAACCACATTATTGAATTAGAATTGGACGAGATAGCAGAAGATTTAACGTATGAGGAGATACGTGTTAAAATCTTGGATAAGAAGGATTATATTCGACACACAAAGGTTATACCTCAAGAGTTAGAATTTAGAGTGAAGTCAAGGTATCCTCACCTATTCAGCATACCAGGTACGTACGTAAATTTTGAGGGCGAAATTTCATAAGGAGGGGAGATTGTGAGACCCCAAATTTTATGAATAAAGATTTAATTTTCTCAAAATATTTTTTTTTAATATTATGGTGTGGATTTGAGATAGTGTTATAGTTGTGGGTAGTATTTATAAATTTTGTAAAGTATGCAAGTTGTTATATAATATTCGTTTGGTTGGAGAATATTCTTTTTGTCGGGGAATATCCGTACGACGGCATAATCATTGGTGGACCCCACAACGGAAGTATTATCGTAGTAAGAAAACGACATAATTATCATTTTATAAAAATAACGGCGAAAGTATTACCGTTAAAACTGTTGAACTACTCGGTAGTAAAAGTACAGTAATACGCGTGGTTGCATAGTAGCACACGGTATTGATTATTGATGCTTACGTAAGAAGTCACTCAGTTATACTAAATTATTGCTACAGTAATTGTTGTATCATATCTCTCATATTATTGATTCAATTATTGTCACAATAGCATCTGTATAATATGTTATGTTATTAAATCAATAATTGAGACGACAAAGTTATTCATATTATTTTTTGCAATATTAACGATATCTAGAAGTTCTGTCAAGGAGAGGTTTGGTCACCTAATTGCGCGACAATAGGGAGAAATTCTTATTGGAAAGCCCCCTCTTTCCTGCGAATGACCTGGTCGATTAATATTGTGAATTATAATAATGGTGATAAGTTTTGTTTTATTATTATAAATGTAATAAAACAGAAAACTTTTTATATAAAGCAGAATACTTTTATAAAGTTATTTGTTTTATTAGACTATAAATAGAATATATGATATTCAATTATGAATAGTATTTGCACAGTGTCTGCATAGTATTTGCATAGTAAAATCTTTTTATATAAAACATAATACTTTTATAAAGTTATTTGTTTTATTAGGCTATAAATAGAATATATAATATTCTATTATGCATAGTAGTTGCATAGTAAAATCTTTTTATATAAAACTTAATACTTTTATAAAGTTATTCGTTTTATTAGATTATAAATAGGATATATTTTATTTTATTTAAAAAAATTGTTTTATTGTAATATTTTATTAATACTGCATAGTAAATCAATATGGACCGTCCGTTTAAAAGTAAATCAATCTAGACCGTTCATGAATTAGTTACTATTCAGTCCATTCTCCTATAAATAGAAGCTCATTCCTTCATTATTTCTTACGAATTCACTGAAACTCTAGAGAGAGAAACTATAGAGAGAAAGAAAAAAAGTATTCTGCTACTTCACTACTCCTATATCCAGTTTCTTCTAAGGTAAGGGATATTATTTGTTGTACTCGTAAGGGGTATTATTTCTTTCGTATTCATGAAGAGGACTTCTGTTATTCCATTTTTTATTATTATGTTAAAATAACCTGTATACGTGGATTACCCTATACTTGGTGAAATTCTTCTGTTATTCCATTCTTTATTATTATGTTGGAATAACCTGTATATGCGAAATACCGCATACATGGTGAAATTCTTCTGTTATTCTATTATTTATTATTCTGTTGGAATATCCTGTCTGTGCGTTTACGCATGACCTGGTTCCATTCTTTATTATTCTGTCGGAATATCATGTCTGCACATTTACGCATGACCTGGTTCCATTCTTTATTATTCTGTCGGAATATTCTGTCTGTGCGTTTACGCATGACCTGATTCCATTATTTATTATTCTATTGGAATAACCTGTCTGTGTGGTCTATCGCATACATGGTGAATTCTTCTGTTATTCCATTCTTTATTATTCTGTTGGAATAACATGTCCATGTAGATTACCACATGCATGGTGAATGATCATTCGTATTTATTCCTTATTAAATTGTGGAAATGATCTGTCTACGTGGATTACCGCATGACGGGCGAAAATCTATTTGCAGTTTCATATATTCTATTATACTCAGTTGGTTAAAGCTTTGGCTTCTATACTCCATGAAATTAGTGGAATATCCTTAATAATTGCGTTTCATCCAGTATTTTTTCATGGAAATATTCTTCTGAGCATTCTTGAATTTTACTCTACAAAGCAGTATCATGTTGACAATTTGGACGTTATTGGTTCCTGGATAAATTAATTCTTGAACTTGTTTTATTGAATTCTTATATCATTGTCATCATCCTCATGTTTATATTATGTTGAAAGTCATCTGTGGCCTGTAGTGCATAGATGGACTTGGTATGATTATGACTGGGATTATTCGGTGTAATCATGACTGTAATGTTATAAATGATGTGATAAAGTTCCTCATTGGCCCAGAGTGCATTGATGGACAGTTGTTGGCATGATCATGACCATTGATGAATACACGAATATCTTTGGCTCGTAGTGCATGGATAATTTGTTGTCGTGATACTAATGAATATCATTGGCCGTAGTGCAAGGATGATGTGGATTATTTATTAAGCTGAGTCTCAGCGATAAAAGTGATGAAAAACCTTTTAAATCGTAGAAGATAGTAGATTTTATTCTCTACTTGACTCTTCTAATGGATTGCTTATTCCGCTGCGGCTAAACTTGATGTTTATTATATTATATCAGTTTAACACTGTTGAAGGCTAACGATAATTTATTCTGCATTATCTTAGTCATAATATTTCTTACTGGGCTAGTTGAGCTCACCCTTTTACTTTCATTGTTCTCTTCAGGACATGAGAACGTAGCAGGGACTAGTCGGGAAATGGAGTGACGGTCCAGATGATAGCATTAGTAGTCCTCACTATTCTATAAAATAGTGTGATAATAAATGTATTGAGGACTTATTTTGAGTTTGAATACTGTCTCGAAGACAATATTTGTATTAAAACTCACAGCTCATGTTGTATATTTAAGATTATATTTGTATTCTGTACCATGTATTTGGTGACTCAGAATAGGTGATGTATACCTATTTTGGGGGCGTCACAGTTGGTATCAAAGCTTAGGGATATGATCCATGGCTGAGATGTGAGACAAGAACTAGGAGGGGAGAGACGGGGAATTCCTTCGCTAGTATGACCTACCTAAGTTTATTTGGTATTTAGTTGGTCGGTCAGAGTATAGGGATAATATGTGATATGTTAATTAACCCTTATTTTATGGAAGTTTTTAAGAATGACAGCTGAAAATGTTAACAATGGAGTGAATGAGACCGTTGAGACACCTCTAATATCCAACCAGGATAATGTGATGTCAGGCAAAGAAGGAATTAGAGATATTCTTGTGGTAAGGGAGGAATTAATAGTTGCACCCGAGCTAGTCGCAGAGGTAGCAGCTGATAGTGAGGAAGAAGAGGAACCTGAGGAGAATTTATTAGAAGAATTTTATGATCGAAATGTAGAATTGCAAAATTGTATTCATGAGTTAGAAGAGCAAGCTGAAGAACGGCGGGCGGTCGTGGAGCAAATGGATGCAACAATTCAAGCTTGTGTTACCCGATATATGATGCTTGAATAGAAGCACTCTTTGGCAGAGTATAAGATGATAAAGCTGGAATCTAAGCTGAAAGAAGAAACAACTGAACGAGTGAGAATGAGTGATGCATGGGTAAAAGCCGCACGACCCGTTAATATTGTGGAAAGAGACGTCCGATCTAAGAAGGCTAAAATAGATGATATGTATTTCTCTTTTTGGACAGCAATTGAGAGAATCCAACATCGAGTTTTGAATTACCCTGTACATTACGGTCAACCCCAATTCGATATGGATTGAAGATTAATGATTCAGATCATGAAATAGGAGGTGCTTCGTGGCGGTTGATCGTTTTATTACTTTATTTATATTTTCTCAATTCCCCATGGAGGTGCTTCGTGGTGGTTGATTGGTTTTTACTGCTTTATTTATATTTTTTAATTTCCCATGGAGGTGCTTCGTGGTGGTTGATTATCTGTTTATATATATATATATATATATATATATATATATATATATATATATATATATATATATATATATATATATATACTGCTTATATATATAACTGTTTACAGCTTTCATACAAATTGCTATATCATGTCATCCTAGGAATCATGTGATCATAGATTCAGTCAACTGAATCTAGATTCGGTTCCCGTGATGGACATTTTCAGTTGTACACGGCTTGTAAATTATTCACGGTGTTTGAATTTTCTTAGACGGCTCTCATGCCCACAAGGAGTTCGGCACGGCTATGTATATTATTTTCTCGAATATTGTAAGACCCCAACTTATTAATGAATAAAATCAAATTTTCTCTAAATATTATTGTGAATAATAAGGGGTTAATTTGATATAATACTTTGGTTATGGGTGAAATGTGCAAATTTTGCAAAATAAGCAAGTGGTTATAAAATATTTATTTTTGGTCGGTGAATATTCGGTTGGTCGTGGAATATTCTTGCTGTCGGGGAATATTCGTACGACGACGCAGCCTTGTGTGGGCCCCATAACGGAAAGCGATTGGATGAAGAAAACGACAAGTATAAGTTGTTTATAAATAACGGCGTAGTTGTTACCGTTAATACTGTTGGAATACCCGGTGGTTAAAATACAGTAGCACACGGTATTGCACCAATTATTGATTCTTACGTAAGAAGGCACTACTCAATAATTGTTACAGTAGTTATTATTCAATATTTTATTTTATTGATTCAATAATTGCTGCGTTGATATTTTATATTATTGTTGTTTCAATAATTGTTGCTGCACAGTATTTTCATTTATCAGATCAATAATTCATATTATTTGAATAATATTATTAGATAACATTATTGGCAATGTCTAGAAAGTTCTGTCTAAGGAGAGGTTTGGTCATCTAATTGCGCGCCAGTAAGGAGAAATCCTTATTGGAAAGCCCCCTCTTTCCTGGGAACGGCCTGGTTGTCATAAATGTGATTCTGTAATATTATTTGTGAATAATTAATTATTGATTCATATGATAAGGAAATATTTATTTTATGTGGATATAAATGAGGGATATATTTTTGTGGTTAAAAATGAAGGAGTTAATGTTGAGGTTTTTATCAGTATTTTTGTCGGAATGGAGGTATTAAAAATCAGGGTTTTTGAGATATTTGCGGGGGTTATAATTTTTAATCCGACCGTTGGATCGTGGTAATTTTTGGATATGTTATACATATATAAGTTGAGTATATGTCCACAAATTTTGAACCGTTAAAAATGAACGTATGATTTATTACGAATTTTACAAGATGACTGGTTCAGAAATTGTTGAATTTTCGGAGTTTATCATTTTGGTGGAAAATTCTAGAATTGGTGGGCCCCACTTGTGGTTGGTGAAGAAATGTGCTGAATTATATTTCAAATGTGGTGGGTGGGAATAGTAGCAGGTAAAGCCATCAGGTTGCAGGTCAAACCTACCAAAATTTTCCTATAAATAGAGGGCTAAGTTAGAATTGAAAATCACACCAGAAACAAGTTTTCTCTCTTTCTCTCTCTAGATTATTGAGTGTATTTTGTGAGTATTTAGATACTTTGAGAGTTTCTATTCATCAGAGCAAGTTTCTTTCAGCCTTATACCGGTATTCCGACCAGAAGTACTGATATTTTGAGGTAAGGGATATTATTTTCTTCTTAATGATATTATTTTCTTCAATATCATTATGCTGAAATATTGATATGAGTTTTTATCAAATTTGGAACTTTTTGTGTCGGGGGTTACTATTCACGTATACGGCACTATTCACGTATACGGCACTATTCACGAATACGGCACTATTCACCGAAAAATAAAATTTTCCCTTTTTGTCCAAGATGTCTATTATGGTTACTATCTTTGATTGTATCCATGTTTTGATCTTTATTTTTGAATTCTGCTTCACAATTGATTATTATGAAGTATTATTGATCTTGGATAAACTGTTATACGAATCCCTACTATTTGTCCTTCTGTCTCATTGGATTCGTTCTCTTTAAGATATTTTTCATCATCCTCAGTCCTAAATGATGATATTATGAATATCTTTGGCCTGTAGTGCAAAGATGTATAATTACTTGATGAATATCTTTGGCCTGTAGTGCAAAGATGAACAGGTGTTGAGATGAACATGACCGACTGATGATACAAATGAATATCTTTGGCCTGTAGTGCAAAGATGAATATTTGGTTAAAGATGATTATTAATTGATGTTACAGGGATAAAATATTGATGATGGACTTTTAAATCTTAGAAGATAGTAGAATTCTTTCTCTACTTGACTCTTCTAATGGTTTGCTGTTTCCGCTGCAGTTGTTGATCTAAAACTTGTTGTCGATTATATTTTATCAGATTTTTCCCTGTTGAAGACTAACGATAATTTGTTGTATATTATCTTAGTCATAATATTCTTTACTGGGCTAGTTGAGCTCACCCTTTTCCTTTTTGTTCCATTTTTCTTCTCAGGAGGTGAGAACATAGCAGGATCTAGTCGGGGTATGGAGTGATGGTTCTAGAAAGATGTATTAGCAGTCCTCACTATTTCTGTAAAATAGTGTTTGAATAATTGTAATGAGGATTTATTTGAGTGTGGATATTGTCTAGAAGACAATATTTGTATTTAAACTCACAGTATGTGTTGTCGTATTTTGCACGACAATTGTATTATTGAAGTTGTAGTTTGCTTTCTGTACCATGTATTTGGCGACTCAGAATGGGTGTTGTATACCTATTCTGGGGGCGTCACAGTTGGTATCAGAGCTTAGGGATATGATCCCTGGCTGAGATGTGAGACAAGAACTAGGAGGGGAGAGACGGGGAATTCCTTCGCTAGTATGACCTGACTAAGTTTATTTGGTGTTTATTTGGTCGGTCAGAGTATAGGGATAATATATGACATGACTATTAACCCTTGTTTTATGGCAGTATTTAAGAATGGCAGCTGAGAACGTTAATAATGGAGTAAATCAGACCGTGGAGACACCTTTGATCACTACCCAGGGGAACGTGCAACAGGAAGGCAATATTCCTCCTGTAAACAACGTTACCGAGCAAACGATGAATGATGGAATGTTTAGGAGCTTTTTGCAGTTCATGCAAAATCAGACGAGGGAGACTCGTGTGCAGAATACGGGTGGAAATGATAACAACGCGCGGTTTGTCACAGCTAAGCAGTTCAAAGAATTGGGACCACCAGAATTTAAGGGAAAGCCGGATCCGATCATGGCGGAAACGTGGGTCAAGCAAATTACCAAGATATTTGATGTCTTGGGATGCACGGAGGAACAGAAGGTTCCATTCGCCACATTTATGTTCCGCGGTGAGGCAGACTACTGGTGGGAGTCTGTGAAGCGTACCCAGCCTGACGCACTCAACATGTCCTGGGAAACATTTCAAAAACTGTTCAATGACAAGTACTTTCCTGAAAGTATTCGTCATATGAAGGAGGTTGAGTTTATTAGACTGGAACAAAACAACATGACGGTGTCCCAGTACGAGGCGAAGTTTGCAGAGTTATCCAGGTTTGCACCTCATTTGGTCGAAAATGAGGAACGAATGACAAGGATGTTTCTGAGAGGTCTAAAACCCGAGATTCGGCAATATCTTATCTCTCATAAATTTTCTTTATATTCAGATGTTGTAAACAGGGCTCAATTATTAGAGCGAGATAATGAGTATGTGCAACCGAGGGACCACAACCAGGGTCATACCGGTGGCGGCAGTCATCGAAGCAATGAAAACCAGCAGGGAGGAAAACATTCGGACAAAAGCGGTAACCACTCTGGTGGTAATCGTGGTCGTGATAATAGAAGGAGCGAGTCGGGAGGAGATTTCAAGAAGAGAAGGTACAACAATGATAACGTGAAGACGTCAGCACAAACATCAACTGTTTCTAGGGGAGGAGAACGACCACCGGTCGTATGTTACAAATGTGGGAAAGAGGGACATATCAGCCCAAACTGCCCACAACAATCCAAGGTATGTTATAACTGTGGAAAGGAAGGTCATATAGCTCGAGAGTGTTCTGTAGCAAAACCAAGTTCAGCGGGGATGGTGACTCCAAAAGTTATCCCGGATAAGTCGAAATCAGCGGTTCCTGGAAGGGCGTTTGTCGTTACTGGCCAAAACGCGAGAAACCCGAACGAGGTGATCACGGGTAAGCTAATCTTGAATTCTTGCGAAGTTTATACTTTACTAGATACCGGTTCTACCCATTCTTTTATCTCTCCTGCTTGTGCTCAACGTTTAAACTTGACTCCGGAGAAATTGGACTTTAACTTATCTGTTGAAACTCCGTTGGGTGAAACCTTCGTTACATCTACAGTTTATAAATCTTGCATGATCCAAGTTGGCACTATCACATTACCTGTTGATCTTATCTCTTTAAAGATACTTGCTTTTGATGTGATTTTAGGAATTGATTGGTTAACCACTCATCATGCTAAAATTGATTGTTTTCGTAAGGTTGTTAGTTTTCATATTCCTAACCAACCTGTCATACGAATTCAAACTACTAAACCACTAAAATCAGTCACTGTCATATCAAGCCACAAAGCTATTCGTTTATTGAAAAACGGATGTCAAGCTTTCTTAGCCCATGTTATGGATTTGAACAAAGACAAGTCAGATTTGAATAATATTTCTATTGTTAGAGAATTTTCCGATGTATTTCCTGAAGAACTTCCCGGTCTACCCCCGGAACGAGAAATTGAATTCTTTATTGACCTTGAACCCGGTACAAAGCCCATTTCTAAAACCCCATATCGAATGGCTCCTATTGAACTTCAGGAGTTAAAAGTCCAACTACAGGAGTTGTTGGACATCGGTTTTATTCGTCCTAGTACGTCTCCTTGGGGTGCTCCTGTTTTATTCGTAAAGAAGAAAGACGGGAGTATGCGACTTTGTATTGACTATCGAGAATTGAACCATGTCACCATCAAGAATAGGTATCCGCTACCTCGCATTGATGACCTGTTTGACCAGTTGCAAGGAGCACAATTCTTTTCAAAGATCGATCTTCGTTCTGGATATCATCAGCTGAAGATTAAAACTGAGGATATTCCAAAGACTGCCTTCAGAACTCGGTACGGGCATTATGAATTCTTAGTAATGTCTTTTGGATTGACTAATGCTCCTGCTGCCTTCATGGATATGATGAACCGTGTATTCAAAGAATATTTGGATCAGTTCGTTGTTGTCTTTATTGATGACATCCTCATCTATTCCAAAAGCCGTGAAGATCATGAGCGCCATTTGAAGCTGGTACTGCAAAGGCTTCGTGAAAACAAGCTATATGCCAAACTGAAGAAATGCGAGTTCTGGCTTGAGGAAGTAGCATTCCTTGGGCACGTGGTGTCAAAACATGGAGTATCTGTCGACCCGGCGAAGATTGAAGCCATACAAAGTTGGGAGCAACCGAAGTCGGTAACCGAAGTACGTAGCTTTCTGGGCTTAGCTGGTTATTATCGGAGATTTGTGGAAGGATTTTCTCGAATCGCTACTCCGTTAACTCAGCTGACTCGGAAAGATACAAAATTCGTATGGAGTGAGGAATGCGAGAAGAGTTTCCAAGAACTCAAGAGGAGACTCATTTCGGCACCTGTTCTGACAATACCATCTGGTTCGGATGGATTTGTTATCTACAGCGATGCTTCAGGCAAAGGGTTAGGATGTGTTCTCATGCAACATGGGAAAGTCATAGCCTATGCCTCACGACAACTCAAAGAATATGAGAGGAATTATCCTACTCATGATTTGGAGTTGGCAGCAGTCGTTTTTGCGTTGAAGATCTGGAGACACTACCTGTATGGGGAGAAAGTGGAGATCTATACAGATCATAAAAGCCTCAAATATTTCTTCACCCAAAAGGAACTCAACATGCGGCAACGACGTTGGCTTGAGCTGTTGAAAGATTACGATCATACCATCCAATATCATCCTGGAAAAGCAAACGTAGTAGCTGACGCATTGAGTAGAAGATCATATGCGGGTACGAGTGCAATGTTGTTAACACAAAGGCCCATTTTGTATGACTTGCAAAGGATGGAGATAGAGATGAAGGCTCCAAGTACCCACATGATGATATCAAATATACGAGTAGAACCGACTTTAATCGATAAAGTTAAAGCTGCTCAAGCTACGGATATAGAGCTGATGCGTATGAAGAAGAAAGTGCAAGAAGGTGCTATTCCAGAAGCAAGAATCGATGAAGAAGGAATACTTCGAGTCAACTCCAGACTTTGTGTTCCTAACGATTTTGACTTGAAGCATAGAATAATGATGGAGGCACACAACACACCGTTTGCAATCCATCCTGGGAGTACCAAAATGTATCACGATCTTCGACATACATTTTGGTGGAGCAATATGAAAAGAGAGATCGCGGAGTTTATCTCGAGATGTTTAACTTGTCAACGTGTAAAGGCGGAGCATCAAGTGCCAAAGGGTCCATTGCAACCACTTGAGATCCGAAATGGAAGTGGGAACACATTACTATGGATTTTGTTACAGGTCTTCCCAAGGTTTCTCAAGGCATAGATGCGATTTGGGTTATTGTTGATAGATTAACCAAGTCCGCTCATTTCTTGCCGATACGTGAGACTTATTCCCTTGAACGTCTTGCTAGTATGTACGTGAACGAGATTGTGAGATTGCATGGCATGCCAGTATCCATAGTTTCGGATCGTGACCCAAGATTCACTTCACGATTTTGGGTTAGCTTGCAGAAAGCTATGGGCACGGATTTACGATTCAGTTCAGCATACCATCCTCAAACGGACGGACAATCAGAGAGGACTATTCAAACTCTTGAAGATCTATTAAGACTTTGTGTCTTAGATCTCAAAGGGAGTTGGGATAAGTACCTACCATTGGTGGAATTCTCCTACAACAACAGTTATCAGGCGAGCATAGGTGTGGCTCCATTTGAGGCGTTGTATGGAAGAAAATGTCGTTCTCCAGTATGCTGGGACGAGGTGGGTGAAGCAACATTGTTGGGACCAGAGTTGGTACGCATTACTACAGAGAAGATCCAAACGATTCGACAACGTATACAAACGGCACAGGATCGACAAAAGAGTTATGCGGATCTTCATCGGAAGGACGTGGAATTTAATATTGGGGATCATGTATTGTTACGTGTTGCACCATGGAAGGGAGTTACAAGATTTGGGAAGAGAGGAAAGCTCAATCCAAGATTTGTTGGTCCATTTGAGATTCTTGAGCGAATAGGAAATGTGGCATATAGACTCGCATTACCTCCAAGCATGTCTCGTGTTCATAATGTTTTTCACATATCTATGCTTCGTAAATATGTTAAAGACCCGAACCACATTATTGAGTTAGAACCAGACGAGATAGCTGAAGATTTAACGTACGAGGAGGTACCTGTTAAGATCTTGGATAGGAAAGAGCATGTCCTACGCACGAAGGTTATACCACAAGTTAAGGTTTTGTGGAGAAACCATGCTATTGAAGAAATGACCTGGGAGTTGGAATCAGAAATGAAAGCGAGGTATCCTCACCTTTTTGAAACATCAGGTACGTACGTCAATTTCGAGGACGAAATTTCATAAGGAGGGGAGGTTGTAAGACCCCAACTTATTAATGAATAAAATCAAATTTTCTCTAAATATTATTGTGAATAATAAGGGGTTAATTTGATATAATACTTTGGTTATGGGTGAAATGTGCAAATTTTGCAAAATAAGCAAGTGGTTATAAAATATTTATTTTGGTCGGGAATATTCGTTTGGTCGTGGAATATTCTTGCTGTCGGGGAATATTCGTACGACGGCGCAGCCTTGTGTGGGCCCCATAACGGAAAGCGATTGGATGAAGAAAACGACAAGTATAAGTTGTTTATAAATAACGGCGTAGTTGTTACCGTTAATACTGTTGGAATACCCGGTGGTTAAAATACAGTAGCACACGGTATTGCACCAATTATTGATTCTTACGTAAGAAGGCACTACTCAATAATTGTTACAGTAGTTATTATTCAATATTTTATTTTATTGATTCAATAATTGCTGCGTTGATATTTTATATTATTGTTGTTTCAATAATTGTTGCTGCACAGTATTTTCCATTATCAGATCAATAATTCATATTATTTGAATAATATTATTAGATAACATTATTGGCAATGTCTAGAAAGTTCTGTCTAAGGAGAGGTTTGGTCATCTAATTGCGCGCCAGTGGTTATAAAATATTCCTTTTTCTGGGAAATATTCGTTTTGGTTCTGGAATATTATTTCTGAATGGAAATTATTTACGACGGAATAATTATTTGGGGCCCATAACGAAAAATTTATTGATGAAGGATAACGATAAAAATTGTTTTGTTTTTTTTAAATAACGGCGTATTAATTATTACCGTTATACTGTTGGAATACCCGGTGGGTAAAAAATTTTTAATACGCGTGGTTGCATAGTAGCACACGGATTGCACAATATTTTTGAATTATTGATTCATACGAAGGAAGGCACTACTCAATAATTGTTACAGTAGTTACTGTTTAATATTTTATTTTATTGATTCAGTAATTGCTGCATTGATATTTTATATTATTGTTGTTTCAATAATTATCACTGCACAATATTTCCCATTATCAGATCAATAATTCATATTATTTGAATAATATTATTAGATAACATTATTAGCAATGTCTAGAAAGTTCTGTCTAAGGAGAGGTTTGGTCATCTAATTGTGCGTCAGTAAGGAGAAATCTTTATTGGAAAGCACCCTCTTTCCTGGGAACGGCCTTGTTGTCATAAATGTGATTCTGTAATATTAATTGTGAATAATTAATTATTGATTCATATGATAAGGAAATATTTATTCTATGTGGATATAAATGTTGGATATATTTATTGTGGTTAAAAATGAAGGAGTTAATGTTGAGGTGTTTTATCAGTATTTTTATCGGAATGGAAGTATTAAAAATCAAATCAGAGTTTTTGAGAAATATTGCGGGGGTTATAATTTTTAATCCGACCATTGGATCGTGGTAATTTTTGGATATATTATTCATATTTAAGTTGAGTATATGTCCACAAATTTTGAACCGTTAAAAATGAACGTATGATTTGTTATGAATTTTACGAGATGTCTGGTTTAGAAATTGTAGAAGTTGCGAAATTTGTCATTTTGGTAGAAAATTTTAGAATTGGTGGGCCCCACTTTTGGTTGGCAAAAATGTGCTGAGATTTTTATTCAAACGTGGTGGGTGGGAATAGTAGCAGGTTAAAGCCATCAGGTTGCAGGTCAAGTCTGCTTCGGCGTGCTAACATTTTCATATAAATAGTGAGCTAAGTTAGAATTGAAAATCACACCAGAATTCATAAGTTTTTTCTCTTTCTCTCTCTATATTATCGAGCGTATTCTTGTGAGTATACTTTGAGTCCTGCTATACGGTGCAAATTTCTGTCAGCACTATACCCGAAATTCAATCAGAAGTTTGGTTATTTTGAGGTAAGGGATATTATTTTCTTCTTAAATGATATTATTTTCTTCAATATCATTATGCTGAAATATTGATATAAACTTTTTATCAAATTTAGAACTTTTTGTGTCGGGGTTACTATTCACGTATACGGCACTATTTGTGACGCCTCCAAAATTAGGTATACATCACCTATCTTGGGTCGTCAGATACATGGTACAGAATACAAATACAACTTTCTAATACAACTGTCGTGTACAATACGATAAAACATAACTGTGAGTTTGAATACAATTATTGTCTACTAGAGACCATACAAACTCAAAAGGAGTCCTCATTACAATTATTGTCACACTATTTAATAGAATAGTGAGGATTACTAATACTATCATCTGGTCCATCACTCTGTTTCCCGACTCATCCCAGTTATATTCTCATTTCCTGAAGAGAACAGTGAAAGAAAGGGTGAGCTTAACTAGCCCAGTAAAAAATATTATGATTAAGATAATGCAGAATAAATTATCATTAGCCTACAACAGTGTTAAACTGATAAAATATAACGAACATCAAGTTTAACTGCAACGGAACAAGCAATCCATTAAAAGAGTCAAGTAGAGAATAAAATCTACTATCTTCTATGATTTAAAAGATTTTTTAACACTGTTATCATTGGGACTCAGCTTAATAAAATAATCCACATCATCGAATCACCCTTGCACTACGGCCAAGGATATTCGTTTTTTCATTAATGGTCATGATCATGCCAACAACTGTCCATCAATGCACTACGGCCAATGAGAACTTTTACCACATCATTTGTAACATTACGGTCATGATTATACCGAATAATTCCTGGTCATAATCATACCAAGTCCATCTATGCACTACAGGCCACAGATGACTTTCAACATTTTATAAACATGAGGATGATGACAATGATATAAGAATTCAATAAAACAAGTTCAAGAATTAATTTATCCAAGAATTAACAACGTCCAAATTGTCAACATGATACTGCTTTGTGGAGTAAAATTCAAGAATGCTTAGAAGAATATTTTCATGAAAAGATACTGGATGAAACGCAATTATCAAGGATATTCCATAAATTTCATGGAGTATAGAAGTCAAAACTTAACCAACTGAGTATAATAAAGAATGGAATAACAAAAGAAATCACCATGCATGCGATAGACCGCACAGACAGGTTATTCCAACAGAATAATAAATAATGGAACCAGGTTCGGCGTAAACCGCACAGACAGGATATTCCAACAGAATAATAATAAAGACGGAACCAGGTCCGGTGTAAAACACACAGACAGGATGTTCCAACAGATTAATAATAAAGACAGAACCAGGTCCGGTGTAAAACACACAGACAGGATGTTCCACTAGAAGAATAATGAAGACGAAACCAGGTCCGGTGTAAAACACACAGACAGGATGTTCCAACAGAATAATAGAAAAATGTCACCAAGTATAGGGTAGACCGCGTATACAGGTTATTCCAACAGAATAATAAGCAATGGAATAACAACAGTTCTCTTCATGAATAAGAAATAATAACACCCCTTACCGTTTTAAAGAAGAACTGAAATAAAGAAGTAGTTAAGTAGCAGAATATTTTTCTTCTCTCTCTCTATAGTTTCTCTCTATAGTTTCTCTCTCTAGAGTTCAGTGAATTCGTAAGAAATAATGAAGGAATGAGCTGCTATTTATAGAAAAATAGAATGCATAGTAACTAATCCATGAACGGTCCAGATTGATTACTTTAATCTGACGGTCCATATTTAAAGAAAAATCTTTTAAATAAAATATAATATATTCTATTTATAGAATAACTTTAATAAAGTATTCTGTTTTATATAAAAAGATGTTTCTGTTTTATTACGTTAATAATACGAATAAAACAAAACTTCATTATCGCTAAATAATTCATATTATTAACTGACAATAATTGAATCAAACTGAGTGACTTCTCACATAAGCATTAATAATCAATACCGTGTGCTACTATGCAACCACACGTATTACTGTACTTTTACTACCGAGTAGTTCAACAGTATCAATGGTAAAACTTCCGCCGTTATTTTTAATAAAATATTTTTGTCGTTTTCTCAATCCGACAATAATTCCGTTGTGGGGTCCACCAATGATTGTGCCGTTGTACGAATATTCCCTGTTAAAACGAATATTTCCCGACCAATCGAATATTATATAACAACTTGCGTACTTTGCAAAATTTATAAATATTACCCACAACTATAACATTATATCAAATTAACTCCATAATATTCAAAAATAATATTTATAGAAAATTCATCTTTATTTAT
The DNA here is from genome assembly GCA_016801055.1 of Panax notoginseng. Classification (NCBI taxonomy): domain Eukaryota; kingdom Viridiplantae; phylum Streptophyta; class Magnoliopsida; order Apiales; family Araliaceae; genus Panax; species Panax notoginseng. Next base: position 151,590,793 of record CM029015.1, on the reverse strand, counting down.
AAAAGTTGGGGTCTTACAACCTCCCTTTCTTATGAAATTTCCCCTTCAAAATTTGGGTACGTACCTGGTATGTCGAAGAGGTAAGGATACCTTGATTTCATTTCAGATTCTAACTCCCAAGTCATTTCTTCAACATCGTGGTTCTCCACAAAACTTTGACTTGAGGTATAACCTTGGAGCGTAGAATATGTTCCTTCTTATCTAAGATTTGAACATGAACTTCTTCATACGTCAAATCTTCTGCTATTTCATCCAGTTCTAACTCAATAATATGGTTCGGGTCTTCCACATATTTACGTAACATGGATATGTGAAAAAAGTTATGAACACGAGACATACTTGGCGGTAAAGCGAGTCTATAAGCCACAGTTCCTACTCGATCGAGGATTAAAAATGGACCGATGAATCGAGGATTGAGCTTTCCTCTCTTTCCAAATCTCGTAACTCCTTTCTATGGAGCAACACGTAAGAACACATGATCTCCTATATCAAATTCCACGTCCTTTCGATGAAGATCAGCATAACTCTTTTGTCGATCTTGTGAGGTTTTTATACGTTGTCGGATCGTTTGAATCTTTTCTGTAGTCACACGTACCAACTCCGGTCCCAACAACGTTGCTTCACCCACCTCATCCCAGCATACTGGAGAACGACATTTTCTTCCATACAATGCTTCGAATGGAGCCATGCCAATACTTGCTTGGTAACTGTTGTTGTAGAAAAACTCCACCAATGGTAAAAACTTGTCCCAACTTCCCTTGAAGTCAAGGACATAGAGTCTTAATAAATCTTCAAGAGTTTGAATAGTCCTCTCTGATTGTCCGTCCATCTGAGGATGATATGCCGAACTATATCGTAAATCCGTGCCCATAGCTTTTTGTAAACTAACCCAAAATCGTGAAGTGAATCTTGGGTCTCGATCAGAAAAAACTATGGATACTGGCATACCATGCAGTCTTACAATCTCGTTTATGTACATACGAGCAAGACGTTCAAGTGTATAAGTTTCTCGTATCGGTAAGAAATGATCAGACTTGGTCAATTGATGAGTATGAAATATGTTATATTTTTATTCCTTAATACTTAATCTTTTGTATTTATTTTGTGCCTAAATAAACTCATTATTCTTATATTTTTATTTTAGGTACAATTGAAGGGGTTTCATGATTTTGGAAATAAATTTGAGGAGGTTTACGGGATTCCTAACAAATCAAGGATTCAACAATTAGTATCATAAATGGATTTGGATTCACGCGGCAATGAGTTTAAGCACATGGCAATTGTGGGATTTAATTCCAATTTTAAATCTAAATTTTAAATTCTAGAAGAATAGTTTTTACAATTCTATTGTAATTATGATTTCTTTTAGACTAAGATTTATTTCCAAATTGAATTCTATTTCTTTATGAAAATTGGTGTAATCTGTAATTCCTTTTAGGATTTGAATTTCTTCTTCCTATAGGATTTAGAACTTTGTCTAGCACTATAAATAGAGGATGAGAGTCAGGGTTTTATTCATTCAATCATCTACTATATTCTCTCATCTACAATATTGGAAAATTGAAGACATGAGCTAAGTTCTTTTTATTCAGTTCTAAGGGATGTTGAACCTTATTTATAATTAATAGTTAATTGAGTATTCATTATTTATTATTTCTCACATGAAATTCATTCTTGATAATCTGATTTAAATTCTGAATGCTATTTGGCTTAACTGATTTGATTTCTGCAGGATTGAGTTGGTTAACGAATATCATATGCTAGATCAAGGAATAATATTACGTGTAATTGATATTGTTTCTAATCACAAGTAGTAATTAGTAATACATGATTGTGGACAAGCTTTTGAGTATTGCTATGATTATCAGAAGACAAGTTAAACAATCCGAGCTTATGTGTTTGTTACTTAGAATAGTCTAATTCCCTAATTCTTAATGCTACTATTATATTAAATCTAGAGAGCTTGTTCTAGGTTATATAATTGTTAGAATCTTGTGAAGAGCTTGTTTCATTGAGTGACAATCTAAGCGGAGTTTCGGGTAGCAGAGCTTGTTGTTACCTAGGGCTATTAGTTTCATTGAAGGGTAAATAATGTTACACTTGATTAATCTATTATTGTAAAAAGGTGATACTGAACTAAAGAACTGAAGATTTTTATTAATTATTTATTCTTATTACTTTATTCTTGTTAATTTAGTTAATTAATTAAAAATCTCCTTTTCATTAGAAACCATAGGATAAATATAAAACAAATCACTCTCTATGGGATCGATCTTTGCTTACTGCTGTGCTAGTTGTTTGAAATTGTAAAGTGAAAGTGAGGTTAATTTAGGGGTGTAAACGACAGCTCCCAAATTTTGGCGTCGTTGCCAGGGAGTGTTATTTGTTTTGTTTATTCTTTGTTTTCGTTTATTTGTATTATTTTCTTTTTGTTTTTGTTTTATGACTCAATTCTCTAACTTTATTGACTTAAATTTTGATCAAGAGATATAGAAAATTGCAAATATAAAAGAAGCTCTTGTTTCATCATTTGAAGTGGAAGAGATGGCGATGCCACAAAATAATAAAACTTTGAAAGAACTGGCTATTCTTGATCTGACTCAACCATCTTTTTGTATTGAGTATCCTACTTTAGATGTTGCTTTTGAACTTAACTCTAGACTAATTCATCTTTTGCCTACTTTTCGTGGTCTTACAGGTGAAAATCCATATTAGCATCTAAAGGAGTTCCATGTGGTGTGTTCCACGATGAAAGCACAAGGAGTGGCAGAGGAGCAGATCAAGCTTAGACTTTTTCCATTCTCATTAGCAGATTTGGCTAAAGATTGGTTATACTATCTACCTTCAGGATCAATACGATCATGGACTGATATACAAAGGCTATTCTTGGAGAGGTATTTTCCTGCATCAAGAGTTACCGATATAAGAAAGGAGATATGTGGAATCAGGCAGTTCAATGGAGAGAATCTCTATGAGTATTGGGAAAGGTTCAAGAAGTTGTGTTTCAGCTGTCCACCTCATGGAATTGATGAACATTACTTGATCCAGTACTTCTATGAGGGGTTGCTACCAATGGAAAGAAGCATGATTGATGCAACAAGTGGAGGAGCACTGGTAGACAAGACTCCAGAAGCGGCAAAGAACTTAATTGCAAACATGACAGGTAACTCACAGCAGTATAGAACTAAGATGGATCACACACCACAAAGGGTAAATGGGGTAAGCACGAGAAACTTGGAGCAACATATTTCTGATTTAACTATTTTAGTTCGACAAATGGCTGCAAGGAATACCCAAGGTATTCAGCAAGCTCAACCTCAGTACCACACAGAAAATCAAGAAGTACCTGTCAATTCTGGGACATCTATGGAGGATATGTTCAAGGCATTCATGAACCAAACACAACAGTTCATGAGTCAGACACAACAATTCCAGCAGGAGACAAGAACTTCTGTTCAAGATTTGAGGGACCAAGTTGGTCAACTTAAAATCACAGTAGGAAGGTCACTTTCTCAAACTGTTGAAAATGTAAGTGCCATAACATTGAGATGTGGTGCAGAGGATCAGCAACAAGAAAAGTCAATACAAAACAAGTCAGACAATAGTGAAACAAACAACAATGATGTATTCAAGCATAAATTTTCACCTCTTTCAACTTATGAACCGAAACTACCTTTTCCCCAAATTCTAACAAGGAATTGGAAAGTTAGAAAGAATTCAACGTGGTGGTATACAGAGTCTAATGAAAAATTCCTAGAAGAAATCTCGAATAGGGAACAAGAACTTAAAGATGATGAGGAGTTCACTAGTGGAAACCAGTTGGAAGTGCTTGAGGCTACTACTGAATTTGAAGAAGAAATCAGGTATTCAAAGTCTGAAAAGGATGAACAAGAGGAAGAGGAGAACAATTTGATAAGTTTTGTAGATATTTACAAAGAGGATACATCGGTGCAAACAATAAAAACACTACATGATACATACCATTGGACCTTAACTATGGAATTGGATGAGGCACATGTCCAATTCAGCATATATGAAGTTAAAAGGTATCTTGGTAATATTAATTCTATTTTTTTACTGATGTTGTTGACTCTATAGTGCAGGAATCTTTTGATCAAATACAATTATACAAGGAGGATTTGAGGGCTGGAATGGAGCAAAATCAGGATCTGAAGGATGCTCCTAATGAAGAATTGAAGCTGTTACCAGTTCACTTGAAGTACACAAGTCCAATTACATAGGATGAGAAGGATGATGTCAGGCCAATGACAATAAACAAGGGCAGCTGCTTGGGAGGCAACCCAAGATCTCAGATTTGATTTTTCTATCCCTTCACTTTTTAGTTTTTTTATTGCATGTTAGCTAGTAGTATTTTCTTCTTTGCATGATTTTCTTACATTGGGGACAATGTAAGGTTTGAGTGTGGGGGGAAGATTTAGGTTTTTATTTTACTTAGGAATATTGATCCGATTTTGATGGGAAATTTGAAAAAAATTAATGCTTTTGAAATTTATTTTTTAAAAATTTTGATTTCATGATTCTATTTGGCTATGTGTTAAAAGGTTAAAGTCAAAAATTGAAAATTAATACTAAATTTCAAAATCTATTTAATGCTTAGTTGGTTAATGAATGATGAAGACTAAGCCATGATCCATAGTAATTGATTTGAATTGAATTTGTGATTCATGAGTACTTGAATATGAGAAGCATGTTTATTTGGCTAAGTTATTTGTGGAGTTATCTATGTGCACTGATTTCACGACTTAGAACTGTTTAACTTGCTTATGTTGTTGCAGAATCATGTGAAAAAAATGATGAATGAAAAAAAAGAAGAAAAAAAATGAAAATTAAAAATCTGCTTCAATGTCTATTGTGCGAAATAACTGGGTACCTAAGCCTCGGGAAGCATCGGTATTCACGCTGAAAAGTGTGATGGATAAAAGCAGCTTGACTAGTCGACTTTTGTGGCCTTTGTTACTTGAATAAGTAAGCCTTAGGGGTGTCTCTACACCTAGCGCCCTAAGATCATCTGGTTTGGGAGTCGTTGGTGGAAAGTTCGCTAATGGGTAACTCTGAAAAGCCTAAGAAAATGAGACATTGCACATGTCAAGAAAAAAAAATAATACGAGAAAAACATGAAAATACATTCATCTGTGCTAAAAAAAAAAGGGTTCTATGAAAAAAATTAAAAAGCAAAAAAAATTTGTTCTTGGTTGTGAGTCAGTGTGCACGGTTTTTGCTCCATGGTAACTAAGTTAAGTAAGTATGATGATTTTAGGAAAGTTACTTATGTGGTTATAGTTTGATTTAATAAAATTCATTGGTGAAATGATAAGGTTGGTAATTGTGAGTTGATTGATGAGGCATTGATTAAATTTTTGTAAATTTAGTGTTGATAGTCATGATTTGTACCTTGAAATCTTTTGACATTATTGTTGAATAGAATTTTTCTAAAAATCAAATTTTTGGTTTACACGAGGACGTGTAAAAAGATAAGTGTGGGGGAATTTGATGAGTATGAAATATGTTATATTTTTATTCCTTAATACTTAATCTTTTGTATTTATTTTGTGCCTAAATAAACTCATTATTCTTATATTTTTATTTTAGGTACAATTGAAGGGGTTTTATAATTTTGAAAATAAATTTGAGGAGGTTTACGGGATTCCTAACAAATAAAGGATTCAGCAATTAGTATCATAAATGGATTTAGATTCACGCGGCAATGAGTTTAAGCACATGGCAATTGTGGGATTTAATTCCAATTTTAAATCTAAATTTCAGATTCTAGAAGAATAGTTTTTACAATTCTATTGTAATTAAGATTTCTTTTAGACTAAGATTTATTTCCAAATTGAATTCTATTTCTTTATAAAAATTTGTGTAATCTGTAATTCCTTTTAGGATTTGAATTTCTACTTCCTATAGGATTTAGAACTTTGTCTAGCACTATAAATAGAGGATGAGAGTCAGGGTTTTATTCATTTAATCATATACTATATTCTCTCATCTACAATATTGGAGAATTGAAGACATGAGCTAAGTTCTTTTTATTCAGTTCTAAGGGATGTTGAACCTTATTTATAATTAATAGTTAATTGAGTATTCATTATTTATTATTTCTCACATGAAATTCATTCTTGATAATCTGATTTAAATTCTGAATGCTATTTGGCTTAACTGATTTGATTTCTGCAGGATTGAGTTGGTTAACGAATATCATATGCTAGATCAAGGAATAATATTACGTGTAATTGATATTGTTTCTAATCACAAATAGTAATTAGTAATACATGATTGTGGACAAGCTTTTGAGTATTGCTATGATTATCAGAAGACAAGTTAAACAATCCGAGCTTATGTGTTTGTTACTTAGAATAGTCTAATTCCCTAATTCTTAATGCTACTATTATATTAAATCTAGAGAGCTTGTTCTAGGTTATATAATTGTTAGAACCTTGTGAAGAGCTTGTTTCATTGAGTGACAATCTAAGCGGAGTTTCGGGTAGCAGAGCTTGTTGTTACCTAGGGCTATTAGTTTCATTGAAGAGTAAATAATGTTACACTTGATTAATCTATTATTGTAAAAAGGTGATACTGAACTAAAGAACTGAAGATTTTTATTCATTATTTATTCTTATTACTTTATTCTTGTTAATTTAGTTAATTAATTAAAAATCTCCTTTTCATTAGAAACCATAGGATAAATATAAAATAAATCACTTTCTGTGGGATCGATCCTTGCTTACTACTGTGCTAGTTGTTTGAAATTGTAAAGTGAAAGTGAGGTTAAATTAGGGGGTTTAAACGACAGCTCCCATCAATCTATCAATAATGACCCAAATCGCATATATACCTTGAGAAACCTTAGGAAGACCGATAACGAAATCCATGGTAATGTGCTCCCACTTCCATTCTAGAATTTCAAGTGGTTGCAATGGACCTTTTGGTACTTGATGCTCCGCTTTGACTTGTTGACAAGTTAGACACCTTGAGATAAACAGCGCTATGTCTCTCTTCATATTGCTCCACCAAAATGTATGACGAAGATCATGATACATTTTGGTACTTCCAGGATGGATTACAAACGGTGTGGTGTGCGCCTCCATCATGATTTTATACTTTAAATCAGGGTTGTTAGGAACACAAAGTCTGGAGTTGACTCGAAGTATTCATTCTTCATCGATTCTTGCTTCCGGCATAGCACCTTCTTGCACTTTCTTCCTCATACGCATCAGCTCCAGGTCTGTAGCTTGAGCAGCTTTAACTTTATCGATTAAAGCTGGTTCTACTCGTATATTCGCCATCATTACATGGGTCCCTGGAGTCTTTAACTCTATCTCCATCCTTTGCAAGTTACACAAAATGGGCCTTTGTGTTGACAATATCGCACTCGTACTTGCATATGATCTTCTACTCATTGCGTCAGCTACCACGTTCGCTTTTCCAGGATGGTATTGAATGGTATGATCATAATCTTTCAACAGTTCAAGCCAACGTCATTGTCGCATGTTGAGTTCCTTTTGAGTGAAGAAATATTTGAGGCTTTTATGATCCGTAAAGATCTCCACCTTCTCCCATACAAGTAATGCCTCTAAATTTTAAGTGCAAAGACAACAGCTGCCAACTCTAGATCATGAGTAGAAAAATTCCTCTCATATTCCTTGATTTGTCTTGATGCATAGGATATGACTTTTCTATGTTGCATGAGAACGCATCCCAACCCTTTGCTCGAAGCATCACTGTAGATGACAAATCCCTCCGAGCCAGATGGTATTGTTAGAACAGGTGCTAAAATGAGTCTCCTCTTGAGTTCTTGAAAACTCTTCTCATATTCTTCGCTCCAACCGAACTTTGTATCTTTCCGAGTCAGCTGAGTTAATGGAGTAGCGATTCGAGAAAATTCTTCCACGAATCTTCGATAATAACCAGCTAAACCAAGAAAGCTACGTACTTCGGTCACTGATTTAGGTTTCTCCCAACTTTGAATAGCTTCAATCTTTGTCGGGTCAACTGATATTCCACGACTTGATACTACGTGCCCATAGAATGCTACCTCCTCCAGCCAAAACTCGCATTTCTTCAACTTGGCATAAAGCTTGTATTCACGAAGCTTTTGGAGTACCAGCCTCAAGTGTTGCTCATGATCTTCACGGCTTTTGGAATAAATAAGGATGTCATCAATAAAGACGACCACAAAGTGATCTAAATATTCCTTGAATACCCGGTTCATCATATCCATGAAGGCAGCAGGAGCATTAGTCAATCCAAAGGACATGACTAGGAATTCATAATGCTTGTACCGAGTTCTGAAAGCCGTCTTTGGAATATCCTCAGTTCTAACCTTCAGCTGATAATATCCAGAACGAAGATCGATCTTTGAAAAGAATTGTGCTCCTTGCAACTGGTCAAATAGGTCATCAATACGTGGCAATGGGTACCTATTTTTGATGGTGACATGATTCAACTCCCGATAATCAATACAAAGTCGCATACTTCCATCTTTCTTCTTCACGAATAGCACAGGAGCACCCCAAGGAGAAGTACTAGGACGAATAAAGCCAATGTCTAACAATTCCTGCAGTTGGATTTTAACTCCTGAAGTTCAATAGGAGCCATTCGATATGGGGCTTTGGAAATGGGTTTTGTACCGGGTTCAAGGTCGATACAAAATTTAATTTCACGCTCTGGGGGTAGGCCAGGAAGTTCTTCAGGGAATACGTCAGGGAATTTATTAACAATAGAAATATCATTCAAAACTGACGTATTTTTGTTTAGATCCGTGACATGAGCTAAGAAAGCTTGACATCCGTTTTTAATAAACGAATAGCCTTATGGCTTGAGATGACAGTGATTGATTTTAATGGTTTGGTTGCTTGAATTCGCATAATAGGTCAATTAGGAATATGAAAGCTAACAACCTTACGAAAATAATCAAGTTTTGCATGATGAGTAGTTAACCAATCAATCCCTAGAATCACGTCAAATGCAAGTATTTTTAATGAAATAAGATCGACAGGTAATGTGTGGGTACCAACTTGAACCAAACAAGACTTATAAACCGTAGATGTAATGAAGGTTTCTCCCAATGGAGTTTCAACAGATAAGTCAAAGTCTAATTTCTCCGGAGTCAAATTTAATCGATGAGCGCAAGTAGGAGAAATAAAAGAATGGGTAGAACCGGTATCAAATAAAGTATAACTTCGTTAGAGTTTATGATAAGCTTACCCGTGATGACCTCATTCGGGTTCCTTGCTTTCTGGTAGGTCACAACAAACGCTCTCCTTGCACTACTGGTTTTGACTTTTCTGGGACGGCCTTTGGTGTCTCCATCTTGGCTGAACTTATTTTTGGTAAACGACAAAATCGAGCTAAATGACCTTCTCTTCCACAATTATAACATGCTTTAGACGGCATCGCGCAGTTTGGACTGATGTGCCCCTCCCCTCCGCATTTGAAACATATGATAGGTGGTCGTTCTCCTTCCTTAACAAGGTGCTGGTGCTGACGTCTTTCCATCATTGTTGAATCTCCTCTTCTTGAAATGACCATTCTTATTGTTTTGGCCCTGATTACCACCAAAGTGGTTACCATTTCTGGCCTGTTGATTCCCTCCACGCTTGTTGTCACCGCTTCGATGACTGCTCTCACTGGTATTATCATTTTGCCGACTGCTCTCTTTTGGTTGCGTTGATCGTTATCGCGCTCCACTAACTGAGCCCTATTCACAACATCTGAATACAAACACAATTTATGAGAAATAAGATGTGACGGTATCTCAGGTTTCAAACCTCGTAAAAACATTCGCGTCATTCGCTCTTCATTATCCACCAAGTGGGACGCAAATCGGGATAACTCAGCAAATTTTGCCTCATACTGCGACACGGTCATATTATTCTGCTCCAATTTGATGAAATCCACCTCCTTCATGTGACGAACACTTTCGGAAAAGTATTTGTCATTGAACAGCTCTTGGAACTTCTCCCAAGACATCTTCAGTGCGGCAGGTTGAGTACGTTTAATCGATTCCCACCAGTTATCTGCCTCTCCTCGCAAAATAAAGGCGGCAAAGGGAACCTTTTGCTCCTCGGAGCATCCCAAGACATCAAATATCTTGGTGATCTGCTTTATCCATGTTTCGCTATAAGTGGTTTTGGGTCTCCCTTAAACTCGGTGGTCCCAGCTCCTTGAACTGTTTAGCGGTGACCGTCCGAGAGTTTTCAGTGTTTCCACCTATTTTTAGACAGGAGCCGCTCTCGCCTGCTGTTGCATGAATGCATAAAGCTTGAACATTCCATCATTCATCATCTGGTCAGTGTTGTTGTTTGCATGAGGATTGTCACCTTCCTGATGCACATTATCCTGATTATTGATATGTGGTGAATCAACAGTCGCCTGTGCTCCATTGCTATTCTCAACATTCTCAGATGCCATTTTCAGATACTGCCACAAAATAAAAGTTAATTGATATGTCATATATTATCCTTATATTATGACCGACCAATTAAATACCATGCAAATAAATTAGGTAGGTCATACTAGCGAAGGAATTCCCCGTCTCTCCTAGT
>CM029015.1:150570126-150877626 GCA_016801055.1 Panax notoginseng | reverse complement strand
ATAAGAAAGTCATTAAACGCACCAGACATAAGTCTAGGCTCATCGAACAGAGTTTGACACGCAGTTCATAAATATAAGTGTATATATATACAAAAGCAATTAAACGCTCCAGACCGAAGTTTAGGCTCAATCGAGGCATAACTCGATAATGTTAGTCCATATATATATATATATAATATATATATATATATATATATATATATACAAATTAAAAATAAAACCACGGACCGAAGTCCGGGCAAAATGTGCAACACGACTCTCAACGTGTAGAAGGGTGTGTGCAAAGATGAAGAGAAAAACTTTAAAGTGTGAAAGAAGGCTTACAGTGGGCTGCCAAAGAAGACTTCAATGTCTTTAAAGTGGGTAAACACTGGCTTTTCTAGGTACAAAATAAGCTATATATGAGCTCACAAGTGTTTAAAATGAGAAAGCACTCAGTCTGGGGTGAGTACAAAGCAAATTGGGCAGGGCTTCCTCGCCGTTTTCTCTTACAAAATGGCCACCCCAAGCCCTCTATTTATAGAGGGTGGAGCCGCGGGTGTACCTGCGGCTGAGCCGCGGATGTACCTGCGGCTGAGCCGCGGGTGTACCAGAGGCAACTCGGGTTGGCCTGGGTTTTTCGGCTCGGGTTGTCTCGAAGTACGTGCACTCAGGCACTGTAATGTCCACTCGAACTTTTAGAAGTGCAATCCGGGCATCCGTTTGAGGTATACAGGACCTATTTCGGACCGCCGTTGTCGAGAGTTGTACGATGGCATGGGATTAGAGTTTGTGCGAAGTCATTGAAGATGGGACGGTGCCCTCCGGTCTTCAAGCTTCAACTTTCATCCGTTACCCCGCACAATTGTCACTCGGGATTGATTAGTCTTGTGGGACATTGTTGCGTAGATATGTTGAGGCGACGTGGCGTGACATTATGTTGGTCAGATGACGATGTTGCCCCTCACCGGTGTTATCGCCGGATTGAACTGATAAAGTAGGCGTTGCTCAGCTTCGCTGAGATTGGACTGCTGCAATTTGTTGAAGGTCCTCATTGTCATCTTTGAGGTGTGTCTGTCTTCCCGATGTTATCGCCAGGCTGGTACAGTGGATCTCGTTGTGAGCGCTGAGATTGAAGCTGGTTGCATTTGTAACAAGCATTTTCGGGGTTATCGCCGAAATTGCCTTCCTTGGAGTTATCACCAAGGTTGGTGGCTATTCCCATGGTTGGGACTGAGACTGGATACCTCGGGGTTATCTCTGAGTTTAATCGGTCTTCTCCGGTGTGTGTTTCGGTATTGTATCTGCATGCCTCGGGGTTATTTCTGAGATTATTACTCCCAGATTGTGATCTGGGGTTGATGCTGAACTTCCGGTAGTATCCGGCATTGATATGAATCGTCTTTCAGGGTTCCCTCTTAAAAGACGAATCTGCTCTCTTGCAATGTTAGTGACAGGTGTACAGAAAATTTCGAGTGTCTACAGATGCCCTTCTTTATCATACTCATGCATGGTGATGCATGGGTAGGATAAAGAATCCTAGACACTTGAAATACAATAAGATAAACATGATACTATGGATAGCAACATGATACAAATGTATGATGTATGTGTACGGGGTTGTAGCCCAACACGTTGGGGATGATTACTGGCTCCCTGTTACTTCAACTAGGGGTTGGCAACGATGACCAGATTTGATGTGTAATCTGAATCTGTTAGGACGTTGATGTTGGAGTTATCACCAAGTTCCTGGATAATGACTTTATCCTGCATATGTACCTCTTTTGTGTAAGAGATCTCTGGGGATAAAGCTTGATCTGTTTGAGGATGTGTATAACATATTACATCATCTATCCTCTTTGATGACATTGACCTCTCCTGCTTAGTATCGCCAGAATATGCCAAGATTCTGTTGGGTTTACTGCCAACAGCAAATGCTTTCAGGGATGCCTGACCTTCATTAACGTGTACTTCACCAACATGTGAATCAACGGCTGAAAAATCCTGTAGGATATACTGTCAAGGCTGCTTGACCTCCGCTGACGTGTGAATCAACGGAACATTACGTTGTGACCCCAGCCGGGGATCTGAGCGGTCGGGTGTGAAAACCTCGAATAGCTCCGGAGCTCTGATAGGTTTAAATCGCTATCGGCTGTAATAATGTCAAGGCTGCTTGACCTTCATTGATTTGTGTGTCAACGGATGAGCATGCGTTGTAACCCCCGCCGGGGATTTCACGTTGTAACCCCCGTCGGGGATTTCTTGTGTGAAAAGATTGGGGTGACAACCTTACATTGGCGGCATCGGACCTCTGTACGGTATTGCCGAATGTGGTATGCAAAGACTTAAATCATCGGTATAGTAAACCCTGTGTTTGGGCGAATTCCAATGGATGAAAAGAAAGCCACAATTGGATCCAGAAAAACTAAGGTTTCAGGCTATTCTGCTCAATCGCGTAGCGTTTTTATCCCGGGTTTGGCCTTTTCAGCTTCTAAGAACTCCTTTGCAACTCGAACTGGATCGATCCGAAGTGATGGGACCTGCATGGGAGTGTCGCATGTGCACCTGCTGCAGCCGTAGATGGGCCTGCGGCCAACCGTGGATGATAAATTCCAGCTGGTTGGTCTCACAAGTCACTTTCAACTTGTTGCGCGAAGGAAAATACGTGAGCCTCTTTCAGATCTGCTGAGTTCGGGCTGCTTTCTGTAAATTTTGTCACCGTACGAGTGTTCTACACTATCCTGGTAACATATGCCTATATTTTCTCTCATTTTTGTCCGTTAGATTTTGAGTTATCTCATGAAATGCATCTAAACACAAAGTAGTGATTATGTATGCACAAAAGACTAGATAAAAAATATTCAACATAGTAAAGGTTAGTATTAAACCATGCTGAACATAATCATGTGAAAAAATTTAACTTTTGAGACAGTCAAATTGGCACCTTTTCTGCTATTTTTTTATCCTATTTGAGGTCCAATGAGCATAAGGTAGCAAGGCAAAATACTCCTGATATTGAGGTTGGCCTGATGCATGATGATTTTAATTTTTAATGCATATATTATGTATATGACTTTGGGGCAGGTGTGCTACTGAATGGCCACCTAGACATGCCTGTATGCATGTGGATAGTCCTATTTTCAAAGAGGACTATGGCAAAAAATTTCCAAATGTAGGCATTGGGTAGTCATGCATTTTAACTCTACTATATATGTTAAAGTAAATGCATGCATGCATATAGTCATAAAATGCATTCGAGAAAACTCCAGGTAAGGAAATACTCCACCCTTTCTAAGGTGATTTGGAGACTTGTTGTCCAGATACTATGGATCCGGATCAGCCGAGCAGTTCCTATAGGACCACTTCTGGTGTACGACGGAGGGCTTCTGAAGTACCTCATCCCCGTTCTGTCAGACAGCCTCGACGGTTGGTGGAGGCCGTGATACGTCCTGTCCAAGTAGGTGTTCCAGACGTTGAGGACGAGGAGGCGGATATTTCGATAGAGGATCCCGCTCCTACTACACATGTCCCTCGTAGGGAGCTTTCGAGCATTCAGGTGGTGAACCCAGAGTTGTTGGGTGACTTGGGCAGACATCCATCGATATATTTACATGCTAACGAGGTATGGCGTTAGACTTTGATCTTCCTTCTTTCCTATTGATGAGGATTAAAGGGTTTTGATGTTGATCTGCATTTCATGCAGGTTCCTGGTTTTACACAGCCTCGAGGGAACTGGTTTAACATTCACTCCATGTATCAGGCGCTTCATCCTGACTATAGAGCGGTAGTGCATGAGTGGGGATTTGGGGCATTTTTCTCTATCCTTCCCCGTCATTGTCCTTGGGGTTATCTCAGGGCATTGTCTGAGCGATGGTTTCATCAGACTCAGTCACTTCATCTGCTAGATTGCTAGGTGATGATGACGCCTATGGATTGGCGATTTATCACAGGTATGGAGTTTGGAGGGGAGCCAGTGCCTTGTATGGCAAATATTACCCCTACTGCCGTTAGATCCTTATTAGGAGTTCCGGCGGCGGCACTCAAAGGCAGGACTGTTCGTTCAGGTCCTTTGAACGTAGATGCTATGAGCGGGCTATTGAGTGAGCCTATGCCTGATGATGTCAGAATCAGGGATCGCGTTCTACGGCGATTATTCCTGATGATCATTCGAGGCTGCTTCATAGCAGATAACTCTTCTACGGTATCTTTCGCTTTGATCAGCACTACACGTGATGTGGACCGTATTAGAGAGTATGATTGGGGCTCCTACACCTTTTCCTATTTCCTCCGGGGCATGCGTATGCGCTCACAGGGTTTGACCGAGGCTTGGCTAGGATTTTACCCATTTCTGCTGGTGAGTATTTCTCTTGTCATTTACCATATATAGGTTAAGAGTGTTAACTGACAGCAGATGTTTGCCTTTGTGTTGGCAGTTTTGGGCCTATGAGAGGCTTCCATGCTTGCGTCCCGTGAGTGTGTTAGGTTTAGACACCTATCCACGAGGACGACGATGGCATCATTCGATTCTGTCAGAGGTCCCTGTAGCTGAGGGATTCACTCATTGCCGTATGCAGCTGGAGTTACTGACGATCGACACAATCACATGGCTTCCCTATTCCGGGGAACACCTGACCGTAGGTTTTGAGGATGGATACCCGACTGGAGTCGAGTATGTGATTTCCACCAGGAGAGTTCCTCTCTTCATAGATGGAGGCTGGGAGCTCTATTTAGGAGAGCGTGCTATTAGGAGCACCATAGGGGAGATTCGTATACCGATCTTGCCTCCAGCCAGGCGTTATTGGCCTGTATCACAGTCATCCATCACTGATATCCCATTGTTGGGGGTTGACGGTTTTGCATTGTCAGAGGGTCCATGTACTCAGGAGACGTTCCATCGGTGGTGGTCCCCTCGCACTATTAGAGCTCAGTCCCGCGCCACACAGTTTATGGGGGATATGGTTCCAGGATCTTTGATGATGACGGATTGGATAACTTGTGTCCGAGATCCAACTCATATGACCCAGATTGATAGTTTGACCCGGCAGTTGGACCAGGCACATATATTTATTCGGTATTTGGGCAGAGACCAGACAGAGGCAGCTTCATTTGATCCTTCCAGCTCCGGCGCTGGCCCCTCAGGTGACCCATTCGGTTTTGCCGGCGTAGATCCTCCTCTATATAGGCCTGACATCCCTGCTGATAGAGATCCAGTGACTCAGGAGGAGTTACATCAGGTGGACAGGATTGATGATGTGGACATCGACACCATTGTCTTCTTCTGATGTATATTCTCGTTATATCTTTTGATAGGCCTCTGTTAGATATTGGGTGGTTGTGCCCCATTCTCGCTATATCTTTTGATAGGCCTTTGTTAGATATTGGATGGTTGTGCCCCATTTCCCTGTATTTGTAGCTGTACAGAGATGATGTATTAGATGATGATATACTTAGGAATGTATGCACTATTTTTTTCATTCCCTATATCATATTGCCATCTATTATCTGTTATGCATGTATCATGTTATGCATATGCATGTATGTCTAAAGATATTTGGTATTGACCCCTGGATGGTCTTATGACACGGCCCGCACAGATGTCTTCTTCGACAGTTAGCCGCATAGATCATACCCCACCGTCAGTGGTGGCATCGGGTATGAGATCGTGGTATGATAGCATGTCACCACCAGACAGGGTGACTGTAGATCATTTATTGCAGCATACCATGACCTTTTTGACTTTTCAGGTTCCCGCAGGATTTATGGACAGGATGATAAAGCATTGGCTACCGGATAGGCAGGTATTCCGATTCGGCACCCATAAGTTGACTCCTACTCTGGAAGAGTATGCACGTTTGACGATGCTGCCTCTAGACAGACCTTGTGTGCATTTGGCTTTGGGAGACATGAGCAGACGATTCATGACTCTCACAGGATTGAGGCGCAGAGTGGTACAGGATGAGTTGACATCTGGCCACGTGATATCCCAACGTTTTTTATACGACAGAATTGGCTTGGAGTATAGCTTTTCACGACATTCCGGGGATTTCACCACACCGGAGGCTCATTAGCACTTGGCCAGAGTTGATGTATTGATGCTATGTGTATTGTCATATGTGTTTATGCTGCGGTATATGGATGAGATAGATATAGGCGTTATCTTGGTCGTGAGAGCTCTCAGGGAGGGTCGTACCATGTACCTATGATTATAGCAGAGACCCTGCGGTCGGCATCATATTGTTGCATGTATCCTACAGGAGTGTTCACAGGTAGCTCAATCATGCTATATGTGTGGTTCATGTCACACTTGAGACCGATTGGCATTTTTAGACGGCATAGGTACTACTTCACCCATGATGTAGCTATGTCATACTCTTTTCAGCTATCAGAGTGTATAGATACTCTGTCCTGGTCCACATTCTTGGTAGATATTAGAGATCCATTCAGCATATTGCTGTGTTCGGGGCTTAGCTCACCATACAGCTTCATTACTCATGCTCCGGGCATGGACTATCTCCCTCTGGCTGGTTTGAAGGGAGTGACCACTTATCACCCATTGGCCGTGATGTCGCAGTTCGACCAGTTCCAGGATTTTCATCCTTTTGAGGGGGAGACAGGTCAGCGTTCAGCTTCTCGGTACCTATCAGCAAAGGACTGATCTCGGGTATACGCCTGTTAGGATCGGCGTGAGATAGCGAATTTTTCTGTCAGTCATCCTGGTTATTCTGTAGAGTATTTCGCGTGGATGGAAACAGAGATTTTATCGGCTGCAGCAGTATTTGCAGTACTAAAGAACGAGTTAGATGATGTAAAGCCCCTGGAGGACATTGATACCTACATCGAGGAGGAGCCTACTGCTGGGTTGCCAGCATTTCTTTTGGATTCTCCTAGTACTAGTACTGTTGTGATTCAACACTCGGCACAGTACTTAGAGCAGAGTCTTCATCTGATGACCTTTGAGAGAGATCAGATTCGATCTATGATGTCGACTGCTCTTGATGGGAGGGAGGCCACTCTATTGGAGAGAGACGAGGCCTTGGCTCGTAGAGATGCCGCCGTCGTTAAGCGGGATGAGGCTATATCAGCCAGAGATACAATGATAGTTGAGCGGGATATCGCCATATCTGCCAGGGATGTAGCCGTCACAGATAGTACGGCAGTGAGATCCCTTACCACTGGCATGATCACAGAGATGAGTGCATATATTGATGATCATATGGTCACCATGCAAATGGCTACAGATCTGTTGGGTCGTATGGATATTCTCATACAGGAGACCGCAGCTTTACCTTCATCTTCTGAGAGGGACGCCATGTTGGGCTTGTTAGCTCGCACATACCCTGACTTGTAGGTGATCTTGTATTTTCCTGCACAGACTAGCTTAACCATTTTGTCATGTACAGTTTACATTGTGTATATCAAACAGCATTATATATATGACAGGGAAATATATTTTTGATCACTTCCCTTTTAGATATGCCTTGTTGCTTGCTTGATATTTTGCATGCTGCTTCAGGGCTTGTGATCGTGATGTATTCTGAATTCCTTCTTGGTGGATGGACATTGAGTTGTCTCTGGATAGTTCAGAATGGATCATCGATCTATATGTATCCCTACCATCTCTCGGTGTCTTGGGACTGGTTTCTGTATGGAAATGAGGAGAGGAGTGTGACTTTCCTCTCTGAGATTGACCGCACCACAGATGGTCGCCAGTACTTCTATTCAGGAGAAGCCTAGTTAATTCCATCTCTTATGGATTGGTGTTGCTCTTCGAGGTACAACCGCCACTTAGATGGTCGGCGAATCTCCTATTTAGGAGGAGTTCAGGTAATTCCATCCCTTTGGTCTGAAGCCAAATGAAATGTAGTGGATTGAAGGATGATCCCAGTACCAACTGACAAGGGTTTGTGTTTTGGTAGGGGGTGAGATAGCACCATGAATGGCTGCCTACGTACTCCTATTAAAGAGGAGATCAGATCTGCGTAGTTCAAACCTGGTGTAAGAGGTTCAACATTGTATGTGGCAGGAATGGTGTGGGAATGTTTTTGTTATTTTTGTTTTATTGCGATCGGGCCATATGAAAGGTTGCCTACGTACTCCTATTGAAGAGGAGATCAGGTCGACGTAGTTCGCCCCTCAGGGCGAGATGAAAAGCGTAATCCCATGTACAGGTCAGAGTACGGGGAGGAGAGAGTTTAATCCTAGGTTGAGGATAAACTGCAAGTAAAAAGTTTGATCCCATGTATGGGTAGCCAAACTGTAGACGTAAGAGGTTCAATCCACGGTGGGATGACCTAAGTTGTAGTAACGCAAAGGAGAAAGCCAGGCTGCTGGCATGAAAGGTATGTTTCCCTGAGGGGCAAAGTGTAGAAAAGTTGTTTGTGGTAAAGGTTTAAAGAACCGGAATGACTGGTGACCTGATGGTCTACCACCAGTGTGACAACTCCAAAATAGGTCCATTCCATCCAACCTATTCTAAGTCGCCAAATACATGGTACAGAAAACAACTGTAACTTTATTACAACAATTGTCGTGCAAAATACAACAACACATATGCTGTGAGTTTGGATACAAATATATACCAAATGTGACTCATGTTCCAATCGTGGACATCACCTCACAATGACACCTTACATAAATGTATAGTCAAAAACTGTTTTAGAAATTAGAATCTTTGGGAAGTGCTTAAGGAAACCTTCGTACATGGGAGGCCATGCGTCTAGGTTATGATAGATATCATATGGCCACAGAATTATCCTTGGTTTACCCAATAGACCCCAAAGAAAAACGAGAAGATTACTATCATATTCTTCCCAATGGTGAGTCTTCTCTTGACATATCATTATCTCTACTGTCTCTAATTGAGAATTATACTTCAAACAAACACCAAGATTATATAGGTAGTGCTCGTATATATACTCAGCAAGTGGATGAGCACATCCATGTCTTATGATGACACGAGGTTGTATGTCGTTAGACATCTTGTATGATAGTGGCAAACCACCCTTCCAACGTTGGGTACACCTTACCCTATTGGATTCACCAAATATAACTACTAAATGAACTTTTATATACTGCTTTGGGAGAGCATCCACAGCTAGAGACCACCGTTCTATTTCCCCGTTACCCTCGCTCGACCCAGCTACACTCTTATTACCTGAAAGGAATTGTGAAGCAAAAGGGTGAGCACAACTAGCTCAGTAAAGAATATCATGACTAAAGATAATTAAATTATCAATAGCCTTCATCAATAATAAATCAGAGATTTAGAACATATGGTAAATGATAAAAATTTCAACCATAGTTGCAGCGGAACGAGCAATCCATTAGAAGAGTCAAATAGACTATAAAGTCTATTATCTTCTCCATGTTAAAAATCCACCAACAATATTTTATCCATGTAACATCACTCAACAGTTCCTTTCCACAATCATATGAATAACTCATAATCATAATTGTGACTATAAATTTTTCTTCGCACCCAGGACGAAGAATATTTTCATCACCTGTCTTTACCTGAAACATCAAAGATCATGGTTATACCAAATCACAGTTCTTGTTTATAATCATACTAACAAATCCATCTTTGCACTACGGGCCAAAGATATTCATCAACAAACCATCTTTGCACTACAGGCCAAAGATATTCCTCAACAGTTCATATTTGCACTACGGCCAAATATATTCATCAACAGTTCATATTTACACTACAGGCCAAATATATTAATATCTCAAAGAAATATTTAATCATTTCATAATTTATATAAACAATAATTATAACCATGTTGATCATTTCACCTTTGCACTTAAGCTAAAGATATTCAATTATAAATTTAATGGTCATGATCATACCAGTCAACAATTCAACTTTGCACTACTGGCCAAAGAGAACCCATAGTCATGATCATACCAATAATTTACCCATCTTTACACTCAAGCGAAAGAGAATTTCAACATCAAGGTTATAAAAATGTTATATATGATTATAAAAATAATATGGTCAAAACATGGATTTAATTTCAAGAGCAATATTCATAAATCAACTATAATTTGGTTAAAAAAAGAAACCAATTTTGTCGTGAATAGTAACTCGTGAATAGTAACTCATAAATAGTAACTCGTGAATAGTAACCCTGACATGAAAAAGGTAGAAATTCCACAATAATATACATACCAATATTTCGGTATAATGATATTGAAAGAATAATATTCTTAAGCTTATAAACAATTTATTTAAATTGTTTACACTTTACTAATTAATGCATTTAATCATCATAAAATGCCAACTCTTACAATTTCATCATCAATAACCAAAACCCTCATAAAAAATCTGCATATACCTCATATAGGATTCTCAAGCCATAAAATCCTATTTTCCAATTTTCTTTCTTCACAAAACATATTTAATTCATTTACTCATAACTAGACCATTTTCATGAAAAGTACCAAATCAGTTCCAAAAATATTTCTTTTCTGGGATTTAGCATAATATAGTCCCATAGTGAACATATATTTTTCTCAGAATTTTTAAAAGTCATTTACTATTTTTCATATGGCCAAAATAGCCGAATATTTAGACATTTATCAAAAATTGTACTTTTGTCTAAAAATTTTGAACTTTACAGAGTATACTTCTATCATATACATGTACTCCCAATAAAAATTTCATCAATTTTGGAGTTAACCACAAGGAATTATAAGCTGTTACTTCTAAAATAGTCTTTTCTCATAAAATTCATAACTCTCAATCTACACATCCAAAAATCACCATTTTTGGACACAATCAAGAAAACTCATCAAAATATCATTTCAAATTTTTCCAGAATTTTTGAAGTTCAGAAAAATTACGAAACTGAAAATCATAACAACCCTTACTATCCCTTACTATCCCTTACTATCCCTTACTATCCCTTACCTCAAAAGAGCAGTACTTCTGATCGGTATAAGGCTGAAGAAAACTTGCACTGATGAATAGCAACTCACCAAGTATCTAAATACTCACAAAATACACTCAATAATCTAGAGAGAGAAAGAGAGAAAGCTTATGTTTCTGGTGTGATTTTCAATTCTAACTTAGCCCTCTATTTATAGGAAAATTTTTGTAGGTTTGACCTGCAACCTGATGGCTTTACCTGCTACTATTCCCACCCACCACATTTGAAATATAATTCAGCACATTTCTTCACCAACCACAAGTGGGGCCCACCAATTCTAGAATTTTCCACCAAAATGATAAACTCCGAAAATTCAACAATTTCTGAACCAGTCATCTCGTAAAATTCATAATAAATCATACGTTCATTTTTAACGGTTCAAAATTTGTGGACATATACTCAACTTATATATGTATAACATATCCAAAAATTACCACGATCCAACGGTCGGATTAAAAATTATAACACCCGCAATATTTCTCAAAAACTCTGATTTGATTTTTAATACCTCCATTCCGATAAAAATACTGATAAAACACCTCAACATTAACTCCTTCAATTTTTAACCACAAAAATATATCCCTCATTTATATCCACATAAAATAAATATTTTCTTATCATATGAATCAATAATTAATTATTCAGAAATAATATAATAGAATCACATTTATGACAACCAGGCCGTTCCCAGGAAAGAGGGGGCTTTCCAATAAGAATTTCTCCTTACTGGCGCGCAATTAAATGACCAAACCTCTCCTTAGACAGAACTTTCTAGACATTGCCAATAATGCTATCTAATAATATTATTTAAATAATATGAATTATTGATCTGATAATAGAAAATACTGTGCAGCAACAATTATTGAACAACAATAATACAAAATTTCAACGTAGCAATTATTGAATCAATAAAATAAAATATTGAAAAGTAATTACTGTAACAATTATTGAGTAGTGCCTTCTTACGTAAGAATCAATAATTTCAAAAATACTATGCAATACCGTGTGCTACTGTGCAATAACGCGTATTACTGTATTTTAACCACCGGGTATTCCAACAGTGTTAACGGTAACAACTACGCCGTTATTTGTAAAAATTCAAATTCGTCATTTTCTTCACCCGACAGTTATTCTGTTATGGGGCCCACAAATGGCTGCGCCGTCGTACGAATATTCCCCGACAGAAAGAATATTCCACGACCAAACGAATATTCCCCGACAACAATGATTATTTTATAACCACTTGCTTATTTTGAAAAAAAAAATCATATTTCACTCATAACTTTAAACTTTTATCAATTTAACCATTTACTGAATAGTAATTATAAGAAAAATTGAATACCTTTATTTCATAAAATTCGGGGTCTTACAACCAGGATGTTTACTTGATGGTAACTTCAGACATAGTACCGTTTCACAGCGTCTGAGTTGATGAGTTGTGAAAATTCATCGCCGTCCATTTCTTGCAATCTGAGAGCGCCTCCTGTCAATACTTCCTTGACAATAAACTGGCCTTCCCAGTTAGGAGAGAATTTTCCCTTGGCTTGATCTTGGTTGTCCAGTATTTTCTTCAAAACCAAGTCATGTTGTCTGAATTGCCGTAGCCAGACTTTTTTGTTGTAGGATCGGGCGATCCTTTGTTGATATAACTGACCATGGAAAATAGACGCGGTTCGCCTTTCATCTATTAGAGACAGTTGGTGATACCTATCTTGTACCCATTGGTCTTCATCCAACTGAGCGTCTATCAATACTCTGAGGGATTCCATCTCAACTTCTATGGGGAGCACTGCTTCCATCCCATAGGTCAATGCGTAGGGGGTTGCCCCAGTGGAAGTGCGCATTGAGGTTCTGTAGGCTAACAGAGTCAGAGGCAATTGGTCAGGCCAATTTTTGTGATTGGTGGACATCATTTGCATAATCTTCTTGATTTTCTTGTTAGCCGCTTCAACAGCACCATTCATCTTCGGACAATAGATGACTGAGTTAAGATGTTTGATGTGGAATTTACTGCATAATTCCTCCATCATTTTGTTATTGAGGTTCTTGGCATTGTCGGACACAATCACCTCTGGTTGTCCATATCGATAAATAACATTGTTTCTGATGAAAGCAATGATGACTTCTTTAGTAACCCTGGAGAAGGAGGCTGCTTCTACCCACTTGGTGAAGTAGTCAATCATGGTAAAGATAAATCGATGACCATTACTGGCTTTAGGCTCAATGGGCCCGATAACGTCCATTCCCCACATTAAGAAGGGCCAAGGTGAACTCATATTGTGAAGTTCCCGTTGAGGGGCGTGTATAGCATTCCCATGAATCTGGCACTGATAGCATCTCCTGACATGGTCATTGCAATTAGCTTTGAGAGATAGCCAATAATGTCTCGTCATAAGGACTTTCTTAACTAGGAAGGGGCCACTTATGTGGGGGCCACAGACTCCACCACAGATTTCATCCATAAGCCTTTAGGCTTGATCTTTGTCTAAACATCTGAGGAGACCTAATCCTGCATCTCTTTTGTAGAGCACATCTCCACTCAGGTAGAATTTCATAGCCAGTCAGTGGATCCGCCTTTGCTCAGTCGGGCTCGCCTCAGCGGGTGTAGATCCATCTCGCATATATTCCTTGATATGCTGATACCAAGGATGTTGGATGGGAGGTAGCTCATCCGATACTTCTCCAACGTAATTCCTGTAGGCTGGGGCCTTGTGCAGGGAAATTGTGACGCTTGGCAAGTGTTCCTTGTCTGATATGCGAATCAAGGAGGCCAAATTTGCTAACGCATCTGCGAAATCATTCCTATTACGAGGAATGTGTAGAAATGATATTTCTTCGAATCCCAAAGCCATCTTTAAAACCTACCGATGGTAAGGCAGCAAATGTAGTTCCTTGGTTTGATAGATTCCGGTGGATTGTCTGATTACCAACTCCAAATCTCCAAGGACAGTTAACCGCCTGATGCCCATTGACAGTCAACTCGGAGGTCAGGACCAAGTCCAAGATTGATATCTGTTGTGGAGCTTCTTTCAAGCTTAAAACCACCTTGGCTTCGTTATGACCCATAATGCGGAGGAAATTTTTAATCTTCTCAATGGGTACTTTCCCCTTAGACTTGATGAAAGGCTTCATTACCCGTTGGGGAAGATACAGTGGGTTCTCCTTCGACACTACAGCAGTTATATGCGAGGTGGATCCTTCACCTTCTCCATAATTCCACGGAACTGCGCGCAAGCTAACAATAGGATATTGTGCTCTGCACGGCAAGTTGATTGGCTCGGGAGCGGCCACTTTCAAAGGATTGTTGATTCCCTTGAGTTGAATTACTGGCATGACAAGTGATTTGTTAACCCCATCACTTTTAGTGGATATGACTGCTACTATACTCTTCCACTTAGTAGGACACGAATCCTCACTTGCCCGTAACACAGTGTCGTTATCTGCCAGACGCAGTACGCCACTGTCGATTAAATTTTGAATAAGGTGGCGGAGTGCCCAGCATTCTTCTGTGCTGTGACCACGAGATTGAGAATGATATTGACATACTCCCTCAGAGTTGTATCCTCCTGAATGGGGGTTGATTGGAGGTAGAAGGGAACTAATCCTTCCTTCATTGATTAACATATGAAGGATTTCCTCCATAGGTTGACCCAAATATGTGTATTCCCTTTTGTTGGCAAAATCCCGACGGGCCTTAGCATTCGCTCTCTTCGTCACTTTGTCTTCCAGCATTTCATTTTCTTAAAGTGAAGAGGGAATATTCATGACAATAGATAGGAGACTGGCATGCTCCTGGCTGATTAGCTGACGAGTCACTTGATGCTGATAAGTCACCAGTTCCGCCAATTGCTCAATTTGTTTACAGAGAGCTTTCATCTTTCGTTCCATTATGAATTGGAACTTGGCATAATCCCATCTATCATCACCATATTTGGGGGTCTGGGAGGATTCACAGCTGAAATTGGAACTCTGTCCACTCTCCAATTGATCATATTGACCTCTTCTTCTTTGTGTTGAGGAAGAGGGTTGTCTTGAACGTGAGGCTGATCGGGTTTGGTGACCACGATTTCCCCGTTGTCTATCAGGTCTTGGATTTTGTGTTTCAAGGCCCAACAATCCTGAGTATCATGTCCAGGTGCCCCGGCATGATAAGCACATTTCCGAGCAGCATTAAAACCCTGACCATTAGGGCTGGCTGGTGGAAGAAGATGCATGATTTTCTTCTGTGTTGTTAGAAGATTGAGAATGTTCTCGAGGGTGTCCCCTAAGGGTGTGAATACTCGAGGTCATTTGACTTCTCCACCTTTTGGTACTGGATGGTTTGAAGACTGTGCTTGAAAGGGAGTGTAATTTCTCCTCTGGATAGGCATGTTTTGACTGCCTTTTTGACCCTGTAGTATCAGGAAAACATCCTCTTCTTTCTTTTTATGGACCCTCCGAGGGTTGTTCCCATAATTTTCAGATTAGATGTGATCAGCAACAGCTTTGAGTGCAGCTAGGTCTTGAATCTTTCTGGATTTCAATTCCATTTCAGCCATCTCCCCATGTTTGACCATTTCAGAAAATGGTTTGTCGATACCGGCTAAAACTCTTTCATAGAAAGGTGCTTCTTGTATGTCTATGAAAGTCATGACCATCTCTGATTCTGTCATGGAAGGACTAACTTGGGCAGCCAGGCGTCTCCACCTCTGAGCATACTCTCTGAAAGACTCATTAGACTGTTTCTTGATCTTGGTAATTTGATATCGATCAGGAGCCATTTGAGATTGAAAGTTGTATTGGGTGAGGAAAGCGTGTGCTAGCTCTTCCCAACTATGGATCTTTGAATTGTCTAATCTTGTGTACCACGAACGGGCTTCTCCAGTTAGACTTTTTTGGAACAGTTGCATTCTGAGTTTTTCATCCTCTGCATAAGATCCCAGTTCTTCAATAAACACCTTTAGATGTGTGTAAGGATCTCCTAACCCGTCATATTTTTCAAAGTCAGGAGTCTTAAACTTTTCTGGATAATGAATACCAGGGAAAATACACAAATCAGCATATGAAACACTCTCGTGTGTTCCAATTCCTTTGATAGTGCGAAGAGTCTCTTCCATTTGGAGGACTTTCTTTTTTATGTCACAAGTGTCTGGGTCTCCAGTGGGATGGGCAGCATCATGAGTTTTGTTAGTCGGATCCAACTGCAGTTCTGGTATTGTAACGACCTGGGTTCCTCCTTATGTGGAGGATTCAGCATGTATGGGTATTTTCTGACCCTGTGTAGACTGGTATAATTCTTTTAGTAGAACAGCCAAATCTGTAATCTGTTTGCTTAATTCGTCGAATTCTTTGCGAGAAACTGAATTAAGTTCAGTCTGGTCGGATGACGACATGATTGACTGTAGGCTTGTTGCCTTTTTGGACTTTGAACAGGTGGTAGGTCCGATTGATTCCCTACAAAAGACTTGCATAGTTTAGTCTTTAGGGTGGATAATAACATGTTATGCGATGTGTCCAATTTAGGAATTTTATCCTGCAAAATGAATGTCAGCTGTTTATAGCATGTATGTGTACACATTTCTTCATATTTCTCATTACATGGAGATAGATATGGAAGATAATTACAAGTAATTGTACTTTACAAGTAATTTGAAATGAGAGCATGAAGAGACTTTCCTCCGTTTTGGGTTTATCAGAGGCTGACCTATCTTAGGTTACTCTCGCGGCTTTTTGGCATGAAGGTTCCCAAATCATCGCAATCTACTTGACGGGAAGTTAATCCGGTCTTTCAACTGGAGCGAATTTGGGTGGTGCCTTTCCTAAGCCTCAGAGAATTAGTCTTCTCACGAGTCCAGTAATCAAACACCGACGGGATAGCCTCCTGGTTGAGGGACCACACAACATACATTCACATACATCGCGTCTCACCGTATGACATGATGACATGTGCGAAGCACTAATATCACAAACAGTTTATAGTGCGAAGCACTAAGTAAGGAAATGCATTCGTACACATTCATCATAAAATGTAAATGCAACATCCACACATAAGCAGATAACAATTTTAAAAATATTGTAATAGCGGCGTAAGTCCTCTTATTGGAGTCCCCAGCAGAGTCGCCACCTGTCCACGTTGGGATTTTTTAATTGTCCCTTTGGTGTTCTCATTTTAGGTGAGATTTGTTTGAAAAAACAAGTGAAAAAGGTCCGACATGTATAATGTCGGTGAAACCGAGATTCATTAGGGTCCGGGGACTTGGTTATGCGGAGGGAAGGTGTTAGGCACCCCCCGACATCCATGTTACCACGGTGACCGCCTCTTTTCAAGAAACTACTATCTGAATGTGTGTGTGTGTGTGGGTCAATGTGCTGTTATTTGGAAGTAGTGCGAGGCCTCGTTCGCACCTACATACACAGGGTTTGAATTTTATGTAAAAATTCAATTTTAAGCAAGATATGGCAGTGATGTTTTATAAAAGAGGTTTTTCAAACCCTGATGCTCAATAGTAATTGAGACCTTTTACACTCCCATTTTATTCCGTATTCGGCTGGATTGATTTTATTTGACAGATGCGAGGCATTCGTACGAAAATAATGTACAAAAAAGGTGTTGAATTCCTCGTGGGTATGTAAACCATCTGAGGAAATCCAGACACCACAGAATAATTTACAAGCTGCTCACAGCTGAAAATATCCATCACGGGAACCGAATCTAGATCCAATGGGATGAATCTGTGATCACATGATTCCTAAGCGCACAGAATACTGCAATTTATATGAAAGCAGTAAGCAGGTATATATATAAAAGCTGTAAATATATATATATACAGACATGATCACCAACCACGAAGTACCTCCATGGGGGATCAGAAATGTAAATAAAGCTGTAAAAACTATCAACCGCCACGGAGGAAACTCCAGGCGGGACGAAATGTACAGAAAGCTGTAAAAACAATCAACCACCACGAAGTAAACTCCAGGTGGGACAAAATGTATATATATATATATATATATATATATACATATATAAGCATGTAAACGCACCGGATATAAAATCCAGGCTCATCGGACAAAGTCCAACAACAATTAATATATAAGTATATATATATATATATTAAAGTAGTAAACGTACCGGATATGAAATCCAGGCTCACCGAATAAAGTTCGATAGTAGTTCATATATATAATTATATATATAAGAAAGCCATTAAAAGCACCAGACATAAGTCTAGGCTCATCGAACAGAGTTCAACACGCAGTTCATATATATAAGTGTATATATATACAAAAGTAATTAAACGCTCCAGACCGAAGTCTAGGCTCAATCGAGGCATAACTCGATAATGTTAGTCCATATATATATATATATATATATATATATATATATATATATATATACAAATTAAAAATAAACCACGGACCGAAGTTCGGGCAAAATGTGCAACACGACCCTCAACGTGTAGAATGGTGTGTGCAAAGATGAAGAGAAAAACTTTAAAGTGTGAAAGAAGGCTTACAGTGGGTTTCCAAAGAAGACTTCAATATCTTTAAAGTGGGTAAACACTGGCTTTTGTAGGTACAAAATAAGCTATATATGAGCTCACAAGTGTTTAAAATGAGAAAACACTCAGTCTGGGGTGAGTACAGAGCAAATTGGGCAGGGCTTCTTTGCCATTTTCTCTTACAAAATGGCCACCCCAAGCCCTCTATTTATAGAGGGTGGAGCCGCAGGTGTACCAGAGGCAACCCGGGTTGGTCCGGGTTTTTTGGCTCGGGTCGTCTCGAAGTACGTGCACTCAGGCACTGTAATGTCCACTCAAACTTTCAGAAGTGCAATCCGGGCATCCGTTTGAGGTATACAGGACCTATTTCGGACCGCCGTTGTCGAGAGTTGTACGATGGCATGGGATTAGAGTTTGTGCGAATTCATTGAAGATGGGACGGTGCCCTCCGGTCTTCAAGCTTCAGCTTTCATCCGTTACCTCGCATAATAGTCACTCGGGATTGATTAGTCTTGTGGGACATTGTTGCGTAGATATGTTGAGGCGACGTGGCGTGATATCGTGTTGGTCAGATGACGATGTTGCCCCTCACCGGTGTTATCGCCAGATTGAGCTGATAAAGCAGGCATTGCTCAGCTTCGCTGAGATTGGACTGCTGCAATTTGTTGAAGGTCCTCTTTGTCATCTTTGAGGTGTGTCTGTCTTCCTGATGTTATCGCCGAGCTGGTACAGTGGATCTCGTTGTGAGCACCGAGATTGAAGCTAGTTGCATTTGTAACAAGCATTTTCGGGGTTATCGCCGAAATTGCCTTCCTTGGGGTTATCACCAAGGTTGGTGGCTATTCCCATGATTGGGACTGAGACTGGATACCTCGGGATTATCTCTGAGATTAATCGGTCTTCTCCGGTGTGTGTTCCGGTATTGTATCTGCATGCCTCGGGGTTATTTCCGAGATTATTACTCCCAGATTGCGATCCGGGGTTGATGTTGAACTTCCGGTAGTATCCGGCATGGATATGGATCGTCTTTCAGGGTTCCCTCTTAAAAGACGAATCTGCTCTCCTGCAATGTTAGTGACAGGTGTAGAGAAAATTTCGAGTGTCTACAATTATTATTATTATTATTATTATTATTATTATTATTATTATTATTATTATTATTATTATTATTATTATTATTATTATTATTATTATTATTATTATTATTATTAGTACTATTATTATTATTACTGTTATTGCTATTATTAGAGATAAATTAATAAATATATATATATATGTATGTGTGTGTGTGTGTGACGCCCCCAAAATAGGTATACATCACCTATTCTGAGTCGCCAAAAATATGGTACAAAATTCAAATACAACTTAATTATACAACTGTCGTGTAAAATACGACAAAACATAAGCTGTGAGTTTAAATACAACACTTTCTTCTAAACAGGATTTAAACTCAAAATAAGTCCTCAATACATTTATTCTCACACTATTTCATAGAATAGTGAGGACTACTAATGCTATCATCTGAACCGTCACTCCGTTCCTCGACTAGTCCCCGCTACGTTCTCATTTCCTGAAGAGAACAATGAAAATAAAAGGGTGAGCTCAACTAGCCTAGTAAGAAATACTATAACTAAGATAATGTAGAAAAAATTATCATTAGCCTTCAATAGTGTTAAACTGATAAAATATAACAAACATCAAGTTTAACTGCAGCGGAACAAGCAACCCATTAGAAGAGTCAAGTAGAGAATAAAATCTACTATCTTCTATGATTTAAAAGGTTTTTCATGACTTTTATCACTGGGACTCAGCTTAATAAATAATTCACATCATCCCTGTACTATGGCCCAAGATATTCTTTAGTATCACGACCACAATTATCCATGCACTACAGGCCAAGAATATTTGTGTATTCATTAATGGTCATGATCATGCCAACCACTGTCCATCAATGCACTACGGGCCAATGAGGACTTTTACCACATCATTTGTAATATTACGGTCATGATTATACCGAATAATCCCTGGTCATAATCATACCAAGTCCATCTATGCACTACATGCCACAGATGACTTTCAACAGAATATAAACATGAGGATGATGACAATGATATAATAATTCAATAAAACAAGTTCAAGAATTAATTTATCCAGGAACCAATAATGTCCAAATTGTCAACATGATACTACTTTGTGGAGTAAAATTCAAGAACACTCAGAAGAATATTTCCATGAAAAGATACTGGATGAAGCGCAAATATCAAGGATATTCCACTAATTTCATAGAGTATAAAAGTCAAAACTTTAACCAACTGAATATAATAAAGAATGGAATAACAAAAGAAATCACCATGCATGCGATAGACCGCACAGACAGGTTATTCCAACAGAAAAATAAATAATGGAACCAGGTCATGCGTAAACGCACCGACAGGATATTCCGACAGAATAATAAATAATGGAACCAGGTCTGGCGTAAACGCACAGACAAGATATTCCGACAGAATAATAAATAATGGAACTAGGTCCGGCGTAAAACGCACAGACAGGATATTCCGACAGAATAATAAATAATGGAACCAGGTCCGGCGTAAAACGCATAGACAGGATATTCCGACAGAATAATAAAGAAAGGAATAACAGAAGAATTTTACCAAGTATAGGGTAGCCCGCGTATACAGATTATTCCAACAGAATAATAAGAAATGGAATAACAGAAGTTCTCTTCATGAATAAGAAAGAAAGAATACCATTTACGAGTACAACAAATAATATCCCTTATCGTAAAAGAAACTTGATATCGGAGTAGTGAAGTAGCAGAATACTTTTCTTCTTTCTCTCTATAGTTTCTCTCTCTAGAGTTTTAGTGAATTCGTAAGAAAATAATGAAGAAATGAGCTTCTATTTATAGAAAAATAGACTGCATAGTAACTAACTCATGAACGGTCTAGATTGATTTACTTTAATATGACGGTCCATATTTAAAGCAAAATCTTTTAAATAAAAAACGAATAACTTTATAAAAGATTTGACTATGCAAATACTATGCAGGCACTATCAAAACACTATGCATAATAAAATATAATATATTCTAATTATTGTCTAATAAAACAGATAACTTTATAAAAGTATTCTGTTTTATATAAAAAGATTTTACTATTAGCCTAATAAAACGAATAACTTTATAAAAGTATTCTGTTTTATTACATTAATAATACCAATAAAACAAAACTGAGTGGCTTATCACATAAGCATCAATAATCAATATTGTGTGCTACTATGTAACCATGTGTATTACTGTACTTTTACTACCGAGTAGTTCAACAGTATTAATGGTAAAACTTTCGCCGTTATTTTCATAAAGTATTTTTGTCGTTTTCTCAATCCGACAATAATTCTGTTGTGGGGTCTACCAATAATTGTGTCGTCGTACGAATATTCCCTGTTAAAACGAATATTCCCCGACCAATCGAATATTATATAGCAACTTGCGTACTTTGCAAAATTTATAAATATTACCCACAACTATAATATTATATCAATTTCACTCCATAATATTCAAAAATAATATTTAGAAAATTCATCTTTATTTATAAAAGTTGGGGTCTTACAACCTCCCCTTCTTATGAAATTTCGCCCTCGAAATTAGGGTACGTACCTGGTATATCAAAGAGGTAAGGATACCTTGACTTCGTTTCAGATTCTAACTCCCAGGTCATTTCCTCAACATCGTGGTTTCTCCACAAAACTTTGACTTGAGGTTATAACCTTGGAGCGTAGAATATGTTCCTTCTTATCCAAGATTTGAACAGGAACCTCTTCACACGTTAAATCTTCCGCTATTTCGTCTGGTTCTAACTCAATAATGTGACGAACGAGAATTTTATAAATTATTTTAAATATTTATTGAAGTAAATAAATATTTTTCGACGATTTAATTATTAGATTAAATAATCAATTGATGCAATTGTGGTAGAATAATTTAATTATATGTGTTGCATTTATTAAATTAATGTAGAGAATTTTATTATCAATGTACGTGAGCTTATTGAATTAAATGAAATATTTAATTAAGCATTATGTTATTAAATTAATATAATTATTAATTAAAGATTTAATAAATTGACATTATTTATTAATGAGTAAATTAAAAATATGACTATATGAATTTATGAGAAATTATTATATTTTATTTATATTAAATTAAATAAGATATTTGATTTATTGTGCAAGTGGGTGTGACATAAATTAAACTATATGATAAAGTTTTATTAAATTAAATGATTTTAAAACCTTTTCCTAACTAACCAAACAGGGCCTTAAGGGGAGTTGGTGCAGTTAACCCATGATTAGGCCAACTGACCACTCTGCGCTCAGTTCCTTTATTATATTATGACGTCTTCTCTTTTTCTTTCCTCATTTTACCTAAGTCTAGAAAGCTATCAGAGTGAGTTTAGAGAAAATTGTCAGAGATATTTAGAATTGTGAGTGGGTGAAGGAGATTTTGAGTGAGGAATTCTAATCCTACTAATTATATTCTACAGGGTAATCTTCTCCTTCCCAAATTCTAAATTACGTATTTTAGTTTCCATAAAATGGCTTTCAAAACTTATGTTAATCTCTGTGAATTGAGAATTGGTGTTGTGATAAAAATATGTGTAGTAATTCGAGAAGTATAGCATATTTTACATATATATTGCATGATTCCATATCATTAGTTTCATAATATTACGTAATATATATGTTTTACAAAATTACAGAGTTTGGGTTTGGCCTTAAGGCCTTATACGTGAAAATTTATGTAGTGATCATATATTATCTCTAAATTTTAGACTTGTATATTGTTATGCATGTTAATACGAAGAGTTTAAGCCTTAAACGAACGAATTCGGTGTTATAACGAATTCGTAGGGAGAATTTTCACATAAAGTTTTCTAAAACTTCATGAACATCAAAGTCAGTGAATTGTTAGGCTTTAAATCTGTTATTAAGTGTTTAAAATTAGTTTTGTCAGTATATAAATGTTGGGTATTAATTATATATGAATTCCAACATGTGGGTATGTTTAAATTGGAGAATTAATGATTTTGTAGTAATTATTTTCGCTGAATTCTGTGTTCTTCGCGAACTGGAAAAAAAATAAAAAAAAAATAAAAAAAAAATAAAAAAATAAAAAATAAAAAATAAAAAAATGAGCTTTTAAATTTTCTAAGTCTAACAATGGGTTAGTGTATTAAAATAATGAACATGTAAATATGTTAGAAATATTATATGATGATAAAATATTTGTTTAGCATGTAAATAACATAATTACATGTGAGTTGTATTATTAAATACATAATTAGTTATTTATTCATGAAGAACAAATTAGGTGTCAACGTGATGATTTGATTAAGTTAGTCAATTATTAAAGTAGACAACGAGAATAAGCTATGATGATTAGTTAATAATTAACTGGTATTGAATGTGAATGGTATGTAGGATTTATTTCAAAGAACGTGATTAGTTAAAGTGTAATCTACACGTGAGGCAAGTTTCCTAAACTTAAACTCTTAAATTGAACAAGTTTCTTAACTCTACTTTTACATTGAGCAATTTACTTAAACTTAAATTATTATTCAAGTTCAAGTATTATACTAAAGATTTATTATCTTTCAAAGCATGATTCAATTATACAATAATTGTTCTATTGTATGCATTTGAGATTATTATTCAAATCGAATATCATTATTGTTGAACCTTTTTAGACTAGTGAATCTTAATGATTCAGCTAGTCCTTAGTTGATGAACGTTCTAAATTTCAGAACCCTTATTGAATTATCCAAACCAAACTTCCTTTGGTGCGGACTCGAATGTCAAACTGAGATGAACAACCCTGAAAAGGGATTCACTTATGCGTTAGCGTTAAGATATTGTGCACAGTATGGTACTAAGGGCTGATCCCCCTAAGTACGAGAAGAAGGTCCATAGTCTTATGACTGTTAAAGGTTTCAAGTATAACCCTTGTTAACCTAGGACATAGTTCAAGGTCTTATGACCCTCAGTATTCTTTTGATTTATGTTATTTATTCTTGATTCAAAAGTTGAGCTTTATTTAGATGTCGTTGATTATTCGCATGGTATTATACTGTTGTTTTATTTTTTTTATACTTGTGGGCATTTGTGCTCACTCTTGCTTAATAATAACATTACAGTTAAGAATGAAAGAAGCGATGAACCCTCCACTAGTAAGGGCAAGGGCAAAGTTAGCAAATGATGAAGACCTGTTATTTATTAACTGATGTATTTGTTTAAGACTTGAGTTATGTTGATGTTAAGACTTATTTGTTTAGAATTCCGCACAGATGTTTTAAGGTTAGAGTAACCTGGGATTTATTTATGATTCAGTTGATGTAACCCTTAAGAGAATAGATTTTATTATGATTTCTATCTATTGTATGATTTGATATTATTTATGGGTAGATAGATAGATGATGCTTGTACAGTGAACACCAAATCCCGTGGAATCGAAGTACCCGGATTTGGGGGTGTCACAAGTTGGTATCAAAGCTGTAGGTTATGAACCTTAGGCGGGGGAAACAACCTTAGGTAGTAGCCTTATAGAAGAGGATAGTAATTGAAAACTCTTATCGAGTTCTAAGAAATGAATTTTTGTAATTCATTGAAGATAATAAAATACATTATGTGTTTATGTGTTAAGTATGCGTTAGATAGTATTACTTAGTAACAAAAACTTAAAATTTTGTTGTCAGGATGACGAATGATGGAGAAGCTAGTCAAGCTGAGGAGGGACCCCATTTACCTATAGTACCTACTGAGGAGGGATCTCGTGTACTTGTAGGACCGACTGAGGAGGAGCCCCGAGACATTCATGTCGTTAGGGAGCAGCTGGTGCAGAGGGTTTCATCTCCATTGATCACCGTTGTTGGTCAGGAGCATGAACCTGAGATTGATCTTGAGGAGGATCCTGAGGAGGAGTTTGATGAGGAGGAAGACGAAGAGGAGCTACCACGGTACACTGTTGATGCTGAGATGTATGACACACTATATGATCGTAACGTGGAGTTACAAGATGAGGTTCAGGAATTGACTGAGCGAGCGACTGTTCAGCGGTCTACTTTAGAGGAGAAGGATAGATAGATTGTGACCCTTCATACACGTTTAGGAAACGTGGAGTGGAATCTGGTTCATGAGAAGGGTCAAACCGAAGATAAGACCGAGGAGATAGAGAAACTGAAGAAGGAACTGAAGGAAACCTCCGGAAGACTGAAAATAGTAGAGGAAGGATGGGTAAGAGAATCACATCGAGCTGATCGTGCAGAAGATGATAGTCGTGCAAAGAAGGCAAAGCTTGAAGACACGTACGCCACACTTAATCATGCGATGGATGAGGTTCAAGAGCGAGTGTTAAGGTACCCCATCCAGTTTGAAGGACTTCCATCGTATATGTTGGATCGCAGGACGATGTCTCGTATCATGAATGAGGAGCGTGGCAAGGCTATTGAGCACCTTGGAAGACAGGAATAGAATCTATTTATTTATGTGAAAGACTTATATAGTTTTATGTAAATTCTGATGTGTTTATGAACTAAGGAATATGTTAATATTTGAATGTTTTAAATCCTGTGGATTCTTTATTCCAGGATAGATGATGTAAATAGCAGTATGCTATAGTTTAATGTTAAAACTTTTTATTTGAATGAAAAGATATCAAGTTGTTTGAGATGATGTGTTAAGTGATATGTTAAATTGTTGAGTAATGTCTTAACTATGTAGAGAAATAAATAAAGTTCTAATAAACGTTTATTTAACAGAAAAATGCCGCCAAGGAGAAGGCAACAACGTCAACCGGCTCAGGAAGGGTCAACCAATAATAACAATAATGCCAACGTTAATCCAGTTCAACAGCTAGTTAATTTACTAACTGGAGTCATGAATAACCAACTGTAAGACCCCAACTTATTAATGAATAAAATTAAATTTTCTCTAAATATTATTGTGAATAATAAGGGGCTAATTTGATATAATATTTTGGTTATGGGTGAAATGTGGAAATTTTGCAAAATAAGCAAGTGGTTATAAAATATTCATTTTGTTGGGGAATATTCATTTGGTCGTGGAATATTCTTGCTGTCGGGGAATATTCGTACGACGGCGCAGCATTGTGTGGGCCCCATAACGGAAAGCGATTGGATGAAGAAAACGACAAGTATAAGTTGTTTATAAATAACGGCGTAGTTGTTACCGTTAATACTGTTGGAATACCCGGTGGTTATTAAAAACAGTAGCACACGGTATTGCACCAATTATTGATTCTTACGTAAGAAGGCACTACTCAATAATTGTTACAGTAGTTATTGTTCAGTATTTTATTTTATTGATTCAATAATTGCTGCGTTGATATTTTATATTATTGTTGTTTCAATAATTGTTGTGCACAGTATTTTCCTTTATCAGATCAATAATTCATATTATTTGAATAATATTATTAGATAACATTATTGGCAATGTCTAGAAAGTTCTGTCTAAGGAGAGGTTTGGTCATCTAATTGCGCGCCAGTAAGGAGAAATCCTTATTGAAAAGCCCCCTCTTTTCTGGGAACGGCCTGGTTGTCATAAATGTGATTCTGTAATATTATTTGTGAATAATTAATTATTGATTCATATGATAAGAAAATATTTATTTTATGTGGATATAAATGAGGGATATATTTTTGTGGTTAAAAATGAAGGAGTTAATGTTGAGATTTTTATCCGTATTTTTGTTGGAATGGAGGTATTAAAAATCAGGGTTTTTGAGATATTTTACGGGGGTTATAATTTTTAATCCGACCGTTGGATCTTGGTAATTTTTGGATATGTTATACATATATAAGTTGAGTATATGCCCACAAATTTTGAACCGTTAAAAATAAACGTATGATTTATTATGAATTTTACAAGATGACTGGTTCAGAAATTGTTGAATTTTTGGAGTTTATCATTTTGATGGAAAATTCTAGAATTGGTGGGCCCCACTTGTGGTTGGTAAAGAAATGTGCTGAATTATATTTCAAATGTGGTGGGTGGGAATAGTAGCAGGTAAAGTCATCAGGTTGCAGGTCAAACCTACTAAAATTTTCCTATAAATAGAGGGCTAAGTTAGAATTGAAAATCACACCAGAAACAAGTTTTCTCTCTTTCTCTCTCTAGATTATTGAGTGTATTTTGTGAGTATTTAGATACTTTGAGAGTTTCTATTCATCAGAGCAAGTTTCTTTCAGCCTTATACCGGTATTCCGACCAGAAGTACTGATATCTTGAGGTAAGGGATATTATTTTCTTCTTAAATGATATTATTTTCTTCAATATCATTATGCTGAAATATTGATATGAGTTTTTATCAAATTTGAAACTTTTTGTGTCGGAGTTACTATTCACGTATACGGCACTATTCACGTATACGGTACTATTCACGAATACGGCACTATTCACCGAAAAATAAAATTTTCCCTTTTTGTCCAAGATGTCTATTATGGTTACTATCTTTGATTGTATCCATGTTTTGATCTTTATTTTTGAATTCTGCTTCACAATTGATTATTATGAAGTATTATTGATCTTGGATAAACTGTTATACGAATCCCTACTATTTGTCCTTCTGTCTCATTGGATTCGTTTTCTTTAAGATATTTTTCATCATCCTCAGTCTTAAATGATGATATTACTGAATATCTTTGGCCTGTAGTGCAAAGATGTATGATTACTTGATGAATATCTTTGGCCTGTAGTGCAAAGATGAACAGGTGTTGAGATGAACATGACCGACTGGTGATACAAATGAATATCTTTGGCCTGTAGTGCAAAGATGAATATTTGGTTAAAGATGATTATTAATCGATGTTACAGGGATAAAATATTGATGATGGGGACTTTTAAATCTTAGAAGATAGTAGAATTCTTTCTCTACTTGACTCTTCTAATGGTTTGTTGTTTCCGCTGCAGTTGTTGATCTAAAACTTGTTGTCGATTATATTCTATCAGATTTTTCCCTGTTGAATACTAATGATAATTTGTTGTATATTATCTTAGTCATAATATTCTTTACTGGGCTAGTTGAGCTCACCCTTTTCCTTTTTGTTCTATTTTTCTTCTCAGGAGGTGAGAACATAGCAGGATCTAGTCGGGGTATGGAGTGATGGTTCTAGAAAGATGTTTTAGCAGTCCTCACTATTTCTGTAAAATAGTGTTTGAATAATTATATTGAGGACTTATTTGAGTGTGGATATTGTCTAGAAGACAATATTTGTATTTAAACTCACAGTATGTGTTGTCGTATTTTGCACGACAATTGTATTATTGAAGTTGTAGTTTGCTTTCTGTACCATGTATTTGGCGACTCAGAATGGGTGTTGTATACCTATTTTGGGGGCGTCACACCAACCGCAAGCTCCACCTAGCACAACGTTTAAAGATTTTAAGGCGGTGGGACCGCCAGAGTTCAAAGGTTCCAGAAACCCGATCGAGGCTCAAACGTGGGTGATGGAAATGGAGAAGGTTTTCGACGTTGCTAGGGTTCGAGAAGATCAGAAGACCATTTTTACGACATTTATGCTAAAGTCTTAGGCTAGCTAATGGTGGCAGGCAAACAAGATGCGAAGAGGTGAAGGTGTAATTACGTGGGAGAGATTCAAATAGATGTTTTTCGAAATGTATTTCCCAGCTAGTTCGCAGAATCAGATGGAGGTGCAATTTCTGGAACTGAAATAGGGAAACATGAGCGTGCCTGAATACGCGGCTAAATTCGATGAGTTGGCAAGGTTTGCCCCGTATCAAGAACACACTGACGAGAGGAAAGCCAGACGATTCGAACAAGGACTGAAGCCTTGGGTATACAGCAAGGTATCAATGTTTCAACTTAACACGTTTGCGGGAGTTTTGGAAAAGGCCATTCTCGCGGAAGGAGGAAGTGATACAGTGACTAAGTACAACCAAGAACAGAAAAAGAAAAAGAGTGAGAATGAAGGTAATAACAAGACTGGTGGAAGTAATACTGGGAATAATAATAATCAGAAGAGGAAGTGGACGAATAACTCAACAGCTGGAAGTCAACACGGAGGGCAGAAAAAGAAGATAGAAGCATGTCTGACTTGCGGCAAGGCACATCTAGGAGTTTGTTTGAAGGGAAAGAGAGTGTGCTACAATTGTGGTCAGGAAGGCCACATAGCACCAAATTGTCCAAACCCAAAGAAGGGTGCTTGTTTCAACTGTGGTTCGAAAGATCATTTAGCAAGAGACTATCCCAAGAAGGGATCGGGAGGATCAGGACAAGGAGGAAACCGGGGAAATAGCAGTGGAAATACCTTAACCATCACCGGACCACCTGCAACAAACCGACCCAACCGCCAGAACTTTCAATATGACGGTGCAGGATGCAATCCAGTCTCGTGATGTGGTGTCAGGTATCATTCCGATCAATGAAATTAATGCTTACGTTTTATTTGATTCGGGTGCTACTTGTTCCTTTATATCCGATGACTTTGCTAATAGTTTAGATTTGCTTAAGGATGAATTGGAATATCCCATGATTATAGAAATTGCGAATAGAGAGATAATTCCTGTTAAGCATGTGTATAAGAATTGTAGAGTGGATATTAAGGGTAATATCATGAACGTAGATCTTATCCCTATTCGATTGGGGGAATTCGACGTTATATTGGGTATGGATTGGCTATCCAATTATGGGGCTGTAATTGACTGCCAAAAGAAGCGTATTAACCTTATGACTCCGTCAAAGGTTGTGTTTTATGGTAGCAAGTTGCCTAGACAAGCGAGTTGTCTGACGATGTTGCAGGCCAGGAAGTTATTAAGACAAGGTTGTGTAGGATATTTAGCTTACATAGTCGACAGTCAAAAAGAGAACCCGAAGGTAGAGGAGATATCGATTGTGAGGGACTTCGTCGATGTATTTCCAGACGATTTACCAGGACTTCCTACAGATAGAGAAGTAGACTTTGTGATTGATTTGGCGCCCGGAACTGCTCCAATATCGAAGGCACCATACCGAATGGCGCCAGTAGAGATGAAGGAATTAATGGTACAACTACAAGAATTGTTGGACAAAAAGTACATTCAACCGAGCGTATCGCCATGGGGAGCGCCGGTGTTGTTCGTGAAAAAGAAGGACGGATCGATGAGGCTCTGCATTGACTACAGAGAATTAAATAAGGTCACGATTAAGAACAAATATCCATTACCGAGGATCGATGATCTGTTTGATCAATTGAAGGGAGCAAAATACTTTTCCAAGATTGACTTGAGGAGTGGTTATCACCAACTGAAGGTGAGGCCAGAGGATGTACCGAAGACAGCGTTCCGAACGCGATATGGTCATTATGAGTTTTTAGTAATGTCGTTTGGTCTTACGAATGCTCCGGCAGCATTTATGGGACTAATGAATGGTGTATTCAAGCCGTTTTTGGACAAATTCGTGGTGGTATTTATAGACGACATTTTGGTATATTTCAAAACCAAAGAGGAACATGAAGAACACTTGAGGTTAACGTTGGATGTATTGAGAAGGGAGAAGTTGTATGCTAAATTTTCGAAATGTGAATTCTGGATCGAGAGAGTACAATTTATTGGTCACGTAATCGATAAAGATGGAATTTCGGTAGATCCATCCAAAGTAGAAGCTGTGATTAACTGGGATCAGCCAGCCGAGAACGCCGTCAGAAGTAAGAAGTTTTCTTGGATTAGCAGGATATTATAGAAGATTCATACAAGATTTTTCTCAGATCGCAACTCCGTTAACGAATTTAACTCGAAAAGCTGTGAAATTTGTTTGGACGGAGAAGTGTGAGGAGAGTTTTCAAGAATTAAAGAAGAGGTTGAGTACAGCGCCTGTGTTATCTCTTCCGGATGATACAGGAAATTTTGTTGTTTTTAGCGATGCGTCGCATAAAGGACTTGGTTGTGTGCTGATGCAAATCGGCAAAGTCATTGCGTATGCATCACGGCAGTTGAAGGATTACGAGAAGGGTTACCCAACCCATGATTTGGAGTTAGCTGCAGTTGTTTTTGCTTTAAAAATTTAGAGGCACTATCTATACGGGGAAAAGTGTGAAATATATACGGACCACAAGAGTCTGAAATATATTTTTACACAGAAAGATTTGAATATGCGTCAAAGAAGATGGTTGGAATTAATCAAGGATTATGACTATGAGATTTTATACCATCCGGGTAAGGCTAATGTGGTTGCCGACGCCTTAAGTAGAAAAGGTCGTGAGAAATTGATGATGTTGACTGCTCAGCAGGAGCTAATTGCAGATATGGAGAAACTGGAGTTAGAAGTGAAGTATCCTATAGAGATTGATGAGAAGCTATTTCAGATGCAATCTGGTACAACTCTACTAGATAGAGTGAAGGAGGCTCAGCTTCAGGATGATGAATGCAAAAAGGTAACAACTAAGATATCTGAAGGAACCGAACCAAGATTTAAGATGGATAAGGAAGGAATATTGAGATTTGAAAGTAGAATTTGGGTTCCACCAGTACAAGAAATTAAGGAAGAAATTTTGAGTGAGGCTCATAGTTCAAGATATTCGATTCACCCTGGTAGTACAAAATGTACCAAGATCTTCGACAACATTTCTGGTGGTCGAATTTGAAATGTGATGTTGCAGAATGTATTGCCAAATGCCTGACATGTCAGAAAGTTAAAGCAGAACATCAGAGATCGAGTGAATTGCTACAACCGTTGGAGATCCCAGAATGGAAATGTGAACATATTACGATGGACTTCGTGGTTGGCCTTCCGACGACTCAGAAAGGCTACGACGCAGTATGGGTTATCGTTAACCGACTGACGAAATCCGCGCACTTCCTTCCTATCAAAATCAGATTTAACTTAGATCAGTTGGCAAGATTATATGTGAAAAAGATTGTTTCGAGGCACGGAGTGCCGGTGTCTATTGTTTCCGATAGGGATCCGCGCTTCACATCAAATTTCTGGAAACGTCTTCAGGAATGCATGGGTACACAACTGCGAATGAGTACAGCTTACCACCCTCAAACAGACGGACAGAGCGAACGAACGATTCAAACACTGGAAGATATGTTACGAGCCTGTGTAATGGACTTCAAAGGAAATTGGGATGATCACCTACCGTTGGTAGAGTTCGGCTACAACAACAGTTACCACGCTAGTATTGGTATGCCGCCTTACGAAGCGTTATACGGCAGAAAGTGCAGAACTCCGCTTTATTGGGATGAAGTTGGTGAAAGACAATTGCTAGGGCCAGAATTAGTACAGCAGACGGCAGAAATAGTCAAAGTTGTAAGACCCCGAATTTTATGAAATAAAAGTATTCAATTTTTCTTATAATTACGATTCAGTAAATGGTTAAATTGATAAAAAGTTAAAGTTAAAGGTGATATATGAATTTTTTTCAAATTAAGCAAGTGGTTATAAAATAATCATTGTTGTCGGGGAATATTCGTTTGGTCGTGGAATATTCTTTCTGTCGGGGAATATTCGTACGACGGCGCAGCTATTTGTGGGCCCCATAACAGAATAATTGTCGGTTAAAGAAAATGACAAATTTGAGTTTTTACAAATAACGGCGTAGTTGTTACCGTTAACACTGTTGGAATACCCGGTGGTTAAAATACAGTAATACGCGTTATTGCACAGTAGCACACGGTATTGCATAGTATTTTTGAAATTATTGATTCTTACGTAAGAAGGCACTACTCAATAATTGTTACAGTAATTAATGTTCAATATTTTATTTTATTGATTCAATAATTGCTGCGTTGATATTTTATATTATTGTTGTTTCAATAATTGTTGCTGCACAATATTTTCTATTATCAGATCAATAATTCATATTATTTGAATAATATTATTAGATAGCATTATTGGCAATGTCTAGAAAGTTCTGTCTAAGGAGAGGTTTGGTCATCTAATTGCGCGCTAGTAAGGAGAAATTCTTATTGGAAAGCCCCCTCTTTCCTGGGAACGACCTGGTTGTCATAAATGTGATTCTGTAATATTATCTGTGAATAATTAATTATTGATTCATATGATAAGGAAATATTTATTTTATGTGGATATAAATGAGGGATATATTTTTGTGGTTAAAAATGAAGGAGTTAATGTTGAGATGTTTTATTTGTATTTTTGTCGGAACGGAGGTATTGAAAATCAAATTAGGATTTTTGAGATATTTTGCGAGGGTTATAATTTTTAATCCGACCGT
The DNA here is from genome assembly GCA_016801055.1 of Panax notoginseng. Classification (NCBI taxonomy): domain Eukaryota; kingdom Viridiplantae; phylum Streptophyta; class Magnoliopsida; order Apiales; family Araliaceae; genus Panax; species Panax notoginseng. Next base: position 150,843,990 of record CM029015.1, on the reverse strand, counting down.
TGGATCGTGGTAATATTTGGATATGTTATACATATATAAGTTAAGTATATGTCCACAAATTTTGAACCGTTAAAAATGAACGTATAATTTGTTATGAATTTTACGAGATTACTGGTTCAGAAATTGTTGAATTTTCGGTGTTAATTATTTTGGTGGAAAATTATAGAATTGGTGGGTCCCACTTGTGGTTGATGAAGATATGTGCTGAATTATATTTCAAATGTGGTGGGTGGGAATAGTAGCAGGTAAAGCCATCAGGTTGCAGGTCAAACCTACCAAAATTTTCCTATAAATAGAGGGCTAAGTTAGAATTGAAAATCACACCAGAAACATAAGCTTTCTCTCTTTCTCTCTCTATATTATGAAGCATATTTTGTGAGTTTTTAGATAGTTGGTGAGTTGCTATTCATCAGTGCAAGTTTCCTTCAGCATCATATCCGATATCCAGTCAGAAGTACTGCTCTTTTGAGGTAAGGGATAGTAAGGGATAGTAAGAGATTTTAAGGGTTGTTATGATTTTCAGTTTCGTAATTTTTCTGATCTTCAAAAATTCTGGAAAAATTTGAAATGATATTTTGATGAGTTTTATTGATTGTGTCCAAAAATGGTGATTTTTGGATGTATAGATTGAGAGTTATGAATTTTATGAGAAAAGACTATTTTAAAAGTAACTGCTTATAATTTTTTGTGGTTAACTCCAAAATTGATGAAATTTTTATTGGGAGTACATGTATATGATGGAAGTATACTCTGTTAATTTCAGAATTTTTGGACAAAAGTACAATTTTTGATAAATATCTAAATATTTGGCTATTTTGGCCATATGAAAAATAGTAAATGACTTTTAAAAATTCTGAGAAAACTATATGTTCACTATGGGACTATATTATGCTAAATTCCAGAAAAATATATTTTTTGGAACTGATTTGGTATTTTTCATAAAAATAGTCTAGTTATGAGTAAATGAATTAAATATATTTTGTGAAGAAAGAAAATTAGAAAATAGGATTTTATGGCTTGAGAATCCTATATGAGGTATATGCAGATTTTTGATGAGGGTTTTGGTTATTGATGATGAAATTGTAAGAGTTGGCATTTTATGATGATTAAATGCATTAATTAGTAAAGTGTAAACAATTAAAATAAATTGTTTATAAATTTAAGTAATGTTATTCTTTCAATATCATTATACCGAAGTATTGGTATGAATTTTATTGTAGAATTTCTACCTTTTTGAGTCGGTATTACTATTCACAAGTTACTAATCACGAGTTACTATTCATGAGTTACTATTCACGAGTTACTATTCACGACAAAATTGGTTTCTTTTACTAACCAAATTATAGTTGATTTATGAATATTACTCTTGAGATTAAATCTATATGTTGATTATATTAATTTTATTATCATATATAACATTTTTATAACCCTGATGTTGAATTTCTCTTTCACTGGAGTGTAAAGATGGGTAGATTATTGGTATGATCATGACTAGGGTTCTCTTTGGCCTGTAGTGCAAAGTTGAATTGTGACTGGTATGATCATGACCATTGAATTTACAATTGAATATCTTTAGCTTAAGTGTAAAGATGAATTGATTAACATGGTTATAATTATGGTGTATATAAATTCTGAAATGATTATATATTTCTTTGAGATATGAATATATTTGGCCTGTAGTGCAAATATGAATTGTTGAGGAATATCTTTGGCCTGTAGTGTAAAGATGAATTGTAGATGAATATCTTTGGGCAGTAATGCAAAGATGAACTGTGGATGAATATCTTTGGCCTGTAGTGCAAAGATGACTTGTTGATGAATATCTTTGGCCCGTAGTGCAAAGATGAAGTTATTAGTATGATTGTGAACAGGAACTGTGATTTGGTATAACCATGATCTTTGATGTTTCAGGTAAAGACAAGTGATGAAAATTATCTTTGCTCTGGATGAGAAGAGGAATTTAGAACTACAATTATGATTATGAGTTATTTATATGATTGTGGACCAGAACTGTTGATTGATGTTACAGGGATAAAACATTGTTGGTGGATTTTTAACATGGAGAGATAATAGACTTTATAGTCTATTTGACTCTTCTAATGGATTGCTCGTTCCGCTGCAACTATGGTTGAAAAGTTTTCTCATCTACCATATATTCTAAATCTCTGATTTATTACTGATGAAGACTATTGATAATTCAATTATCTTTAGTCATGATATTCTTTACTGGGCTAGTTGTGCTCACCCTTCTGTTTCACAATTTCTTTCAGGTAATAAGAGTGTAGATGGGTCGAGCGAGGGTAACGGGGAAATAGAATGGTGGTCTCTAGCTGTGGATGTTCTCCCGAAGAAGTACAGAAAAGTTCATTTAGTAGTTTTATTTGGTGAATCCAATAGGGTAAGGTGTACCCATCGTTGAAAGGGTGTTTTGTCACTATCATATAAGATGTCTAATGACATACAATCTCGTATCATCATAAGTCAGGGTTGTGCTCATCCACTTGCTGAGTATATCTATGAGCACTACCTATATAATCTTGGTGTTTGTTTGAAGTATAATTTTCAATTAGAGACAGTGGAGATAATGATATGTAAAGAGAAGACTTACCATTGGGAAGAATATGATAGTAAACTTCTCGTTTTTCTTTGGGGTCTATTGGGTCAACCAAGAATAATTCTGTGGCCATATGATATCTATCATAACCTAGATGCGTGGCCTCCCATGTACGAAGGTTTCCTTGAGCACTTCCCAAAGATTCTAATTTCTAAAATAGTTTTTGACTATACCTTTATGTAAGGTGTTATTGTGAGGTGATGTCCACGGTTGGAACATGAATCACATTTGGTATATATTTGTATCCAAACTCACAGCATATGTGTTGTTGTATTTTGCACGACAATTGTTGTAATAAAGTTGTAGTTGTTTTCTGTACCATATATTTGGCGACACAGAATAGGTTGGATGGAATGGACCTATTTTGGGGTCGTTACATTTGGTATCAGAGCTTAGGGATATGATCTCTGGCGGAGATCGGGGAATACAACTAGGAGGGGAGAGATGAGTAAATCCTTCGCTAGTGTGTCCTACCTAAGCTTATTTGTTGGTCAGTCATACTATCGGGATATGATGTGATATGTTAATTTGTTAAATTAACCTTTGTTTTTGAAGCTGTATTCTAGAATGATATCTGAAATACAGGAGATGAGCAATGGAGAAATCATGATGAAAGGAAAGATGGAATCTGAAATGAAAGCAAGGTATTCTCAACTCTTCGAAATACCAGGTACGCAAATTTCGAGGACGAAATTTCATAAGGAGGGGAGATTGTAAGACCCCGAATTTTATGAAATAAAAGTATTCAATTTTTCTTATAATTACGATTCAGTAAATGGTTAAATTGATAAAAAGTTAAAGTTAAAGGTGATATATGAATTTTTTTCAAATTAAGCAAGTGGTTATAAAATAATCATTGTTGTCGGGGAATATTCGTTTGGTCGTGGAATATTCTTTCTGTCGGGGAATATTCGTACGACGGCGCAGCTATTTGTGGGCCCCATAACAGAATAATTGTCGGTTGAAGAAAATGACAAATTTGAGTTTTTACAAATAACGGCGTAGTTGTTACCGTTAACACTGTTGGAATACCCGGTGGTTAAAATACAGTAATACGCGTTATTGCACAGTAGCACACGGTATTGCATAGTATTTTTGAAATTATTGATTCTTACGTAAGAAGGCACTACTCAATAATTGTTACAGTAATTACTGTTCAATATTTTATTTTATTGATTCAATAATTGCTGCGTTGATATTTTATATTATTGTTGTTTCAATAATTGTTGCTGCACAATATTTTCTATTATCAGATCAATAATTCATATTATTTGAATAATATTATTAGATAGCATTGGCAATGTCTAGAAAGTTCTGTCTAAGGAGAGGTTTGGTCATCTAATTGCGCGCTAGTAAGGAGAAATTCTTATTGGAAAGCCCCCTCTTTCCTGGGAACGACCTGGTTGTCATAAATGTGATTCTGTAATATTATCTGTGAATAATTAATTATTGATTCATATGATAAGGAAATATTTATTTTATGTGGATATAAATGAGGGATATATTTTTGTGGTTAAAAATGAAGGAGTTAATGTTGAGATGTTTTATTTGTATTTTTGTCGGAACGGAGGTATTGAAAATCAAATTAGGATTTTTGAGATATTTTGCGAGGGTTATAATTTTTAATCCGACCGTTGGATCGTGGTAATATTTGGATATGTTATACATATATAAGTTAAGTATATGTCCACAAATTTTGAACCGTTAAAAATGAACGTATAATTTGTTATGAATTTTACGAGATTACTGGTTCAGAAATTGTTGAATTTTCGGTGTTAATTATTTTGGTGGAAAATTATAGAATTGGTGGGTCCCACTTATGGTTGATGAAGATATGTGCTGAATTATATTTCAAATGTGGTGGGTGGGAATAGTAGCAGGTAAAGCCATCAGGTTGCAGGTCAAACCTACCAAAATTTTTCTATAAATAGAGGGCTAAGTTAGAATTGAAAATCACACCAGAAACATAAGCTTTCTCTCTTTCTCTCTCTATATTATGAAGCATATTTTGTGAGTTTTTAGATAGTTGGTGAGTTGCTATTCATCAGTGCAAGTTTCCTTCAGCATCATATCCGATATCCAGTCAGAAGTACTGCTCTTTTGAGGTAAGGGATAGTAAGGGATAGTAAGAGATTTTAAGGGTTGTTATGATTTTCAGTTTCGTAATTTTTCTGATCTTCAAAAATTCTGGAAAAATTTGAAATGATATTTTGATGAGTTTTATTGATTGTGTCCAAAAATGGTGATTTTTGGATGTATAGATTGAGAGTTATGAATTTTATGAGAAAAGACTATTTTAAAAGTAACTGCTTATAATTTTTTGTGGTTAACACCAAAATTGATGAAATTTTTATTGGGAGTACATGTATATGATGGAAGTATACTCTGTTAATTTCAGAATTTTTGGACAAAAGTACAATTTTTGATAAATATCTAAATATTTGGCTATTTTGGCCATATGAAAAATAGTAAATGACTTTTAAAAATTCTGAGAAAACTATATGTTCACTATGGGACTATATTATGCTAAATTCCAGAAAAAAAATATTTTTGGAACTGATTTGGTATTTTTCATAAAAATAGTCTAGTTATGAGTAAATGAATTAAATATATTTTGTGAAGAAAGAAAATTAGAAAATAGGATTTTATGGCTTGAGAATCCTATATGAGGTATATGCAGATTTTTGATGAGGGTTTTGGTTATTGATGATGAAATTGTAAGAGTTGGCATTTTATGATGATTAAATGCATTAATTAGTAAAGTGTAAACAATTAAAATAAATTGTTTATAAATTTAAGTAATGTTATTCTTTCAATATCATTATACCGAAGTATTGGTATGAATTTTATTGTAGAATTTCTACCTTTTTGAGTCGGTATTACTATTCACGAGTTACTATTCACGAGTTACTATTCATGAGTTACTATTCACGAGTTACTATTCACGACAAAATTGGTTTCTTTTACTAACCAAATTATAGTTGATTTATGAATATTACTCTTGAGATTAAATCTATATGTTGATTATATTAATTTTATTATCATATATAACATTTTTATAACCCTGATGTTGAATTTCTCTTTCACTGGAGTGTAAAGATGGGTAGATTATTGGTATGATCATGACTAGGGTTCTCTTTGGCCTGTAGTGCAAAGTTGAATTGTGACTGGTATGATCATGACCATTGAATTTACAATTGAATATCTTTAGCTTAAGTGTAAAGATGAATTGATTAACATGGTTATAATTATGGTGTATATAAATTCTGAAATGATTATATATTTCTTTGAGATATGAATATATTTGGCCTGTAGTGCAAATATGAATTGTTGAGGAATATCTTTGGCCTGTAGTGTAAAGATGAATTGTAGATGAATATCTTTGGGCAGTAATGCAAAGATGAACTGTGGATGAATATCTTTGGCCTGTAGTGCAAAGATGACTTGTTGATGAATATCTTTGGCCCGTAGTGCAAAGATGAAGTTATTAGTATGATTGTGAACAGGAACTGTGATTTGGTATAACCATGATCTTTGATGTTTCAGGTAAAGACAAGTGATGAAAATTATCTTTGCTCTGGATGAGAAGAGGAATTTAGAACTACAATTATGATTATGAGTTATTTATATGATTGTGGACCAGAACTGTTGATTGATGTTACAGGGATAAAACATTGTTGGTGGATTTTTAACATGGAGAGATAATAGACTTTATAGTCTATTTGACTCTTCTAATGGATTGCTCGTTCCGCTGCAACTATGGTTGAAAAGTTTTCTCATCTACCATATATTCTAAATCTCTGATTTATTACTGATGAAGACTATTGATAATTCAATTATCTTTAGTCATGATATTCTTTACTGGGCTAGTTGTGCTCACCCTTCTGTTTCACAATTTCTTTCAGGTAATAAGAGTGTAGATGGGTCGAGCGAGGGTAACGGGGAAATAGAATGGTGGTCTCTAGCTGTGGATGTTCTCCCGAAGAAGTACAGAAAAGTTCATTTAGTAGTTTTATTTGGTGAATCCAATAGGGTAAGGTGTACCCATCGTTGAAAGGGTGTTTTGTCACTATCATATAAGATGTCTAATGACATACAATCTCGTATCATCATAAGTCAGGGTTGTGCTCATCCACTTGCTGAGTATATCTATGAGCACTACCTATATAATCTTGGTGTTTGTTTGAAGTATAATTTTCAATTAGAGACAGTGGAGATAATGATATGTAAAGAGAAGACTTACCATTGGGAAGAATATGATAGTAAACTTCTCGTTTTTCTTTGGGGTCTATTGGGTCAACCAAGAATAATTCTGTGGCCATATGATATCTATCATAACCTAGATGCGTGGCCTCCCATGTACGAAGGTTTCCTTGAGCACTTCCCAAAGATTCTAATTTCTAAAATAGTTTTTGACTATACCTTTATGTAAGGTGTTATTGTGAGGTGATGTCCACGGTTGGAACATGAATCACATTTGGTATATATTTGTATCCAAACTCACAGCATATGTGTTGTTGTATTTTGCACGACAATTGTTGTAATAAAGTTGTAGTTGTTTTCTGTACCATATATTTGGCGACACAGAATAGGTTGGATGGAATGGACCTATTTTGGGGTCGTTACAAAAGTGATCCGAGCACGACTGGTAGCAGCTCAAGATCGACAGAAGAAATACGCTGATCCACATCGTAAAAATATCAAGTTTGAATCAGGTAGTTATGTTTTCTTGAAGGTCTCTCCCTGGAAGGGAAAGATCAGGTTCGGAAATAAAGGAAAATTGAGCCCAAGATTTATTGGACCCTTTGAGGTACTGCGAAGAAATGGAGAAGTTGCGTACGAGGTAGCCTTACCTCTAGCACTCGAGAATATCCACAACGTCTTCTATGTTTCTGTGTTACGACCTTACAAGCCTGATTACAAGCATGTAATTGAATACGAACCCCTGCATTTTGAGAAAGACTTGTCTTATGAAGAAATTCCTGTCCAAATTGTCGACCGAAAAGAACAAGTTCTCAGAAATAAAGTTATACATTATGTTAAGGTAATTTGGAGGAAGCACAACGCTGAAGAAGCTACGTGGGAACTCGAAGAGAATATGATAAAGAATTACTCTCATTTATTTACTTAATTATGTGTATGCGATTCTGGGGACAGAATCTTTGTAAGGGGGGAGAATGTAACGGGTCGAAATTATTGAGTCGTGATTCTGGGGACAGAATCCTTTTAAGGGGGGAAAGATGTGACGAACGAGAATTTTATAAATTATTTTAAATATTTATTAAAGTAAATAAATATTTTTCGACGATTTAATTATTAGATTAAATAATCAATTAATGCAATTGTGGTAGAATAATTTAATTATATGTGTTGCATTTATTAAATTAATGTAGAGAATTTTATTATCAATGTACGTGAGCTTATTGAATTAAACGAAATATTTAATTAAGCGTTATGTTATTAAATTAATGTAATTATTAATTAGAGATTTAATAAATTGATATTATTTATTAATGAGTAAATTAAAAATATGACTATATGAATTTATGAGAAATTATTATATTTTATTTATATTAAATTAAATAAGATATTTGATTTATTGTGCAAGTGGGTGTGACATAAATTAAACTATATGATAAAGTTTTATTAAATTAAATAATTTTAAAACCTTTTCCTAACTAACCAAACAGGGCCTTAAGGGGAAGTTGGTGCAGTTAACCCATGATTGGGCTAACTGACCACTCTGCGCTCAGTTCTTTTATTATATTACGACGTCTTCTCTTTTTCTTTCCTCATTTTACCTAAGTCTAGAAAGCTATCAGAGTGAGTTTAGAGAAAATTGTCAGAGATATTTAGAATTGTGAGTGGGTGAAGGAGATTTTGAGTGAGGAATTCTAATCCTACTAATTATATTCTACAGGGTAATCTTCTCCTTCCCAAATTCTAAATTACGTATTTTAGTTTTCATAAAATGGCTTTCAAAACTTATGTTAATCTCTGTGAATTGAGAATTGGTGTTGTGATAAAAATATGTGTAGTAATTCGAGAAGTATAGCATGTTTTACATATATATTGCATGATTCCATATCATTAGTTTCATAATATTACGTAATATATATGTTTTACAAAATTACAGAGTTTGGGTTTGGCCTTAAGGCCTTATACGTGAAAATTTATGTATTGATCATATATTATCCCTAAATTTTAGACTTGTATGTTGTTATGCATGTTAATACGAAGAGTTTAAGCCTTAAATGAACGAATTCGGTGTAATAACGAATTCGTAGGGAGAATTTTCACATAAAGTTTTCTAAAACTTCATGAACATCAAAGTCAGTGAATTGTTAGGCTTTAAATCTGTTATTAAGTGTTTAAAATTAGTTTTGTCAGTATATAAATGTTGGGTATTAATTATATATGAATTCCAACATGTGGGTATGTTTAAATTGGAGAATTAATGATTTTGTAGTAATTATTTTCGCTGAATTCTGTGTTCTTCGCGAACTGGAAAAAAAAATTAAAAAAAATAAATAAAACAAAAAATAAAAATAAAAAATGAGCTTTTAAATTTTCTAAGTCTAACAATGGGTTAGTGTATTAAAATAATGAACATGTAAATATGTTAGAAATATTATATGATGATAAAATATTTGTTTAGCATGTAAATAACATAATTACATGTGAGTTGTATTATTAAATACATAATTAGTTATTTATTCATGAAGAACAAATTAGGTGTCAACGTGATGATTTGATTAAGTAAGTCAATTATTAAAGTAGACAACGAGAATAAGTTATGATGATTAGTTAATAATTAACTGGTATTGAATGTGAATGGTATGTAGGAATTATTTCAAAGAACGTGATTAGTTAAAGTGTAATCTACACGCGAGGCAAGTTTCCTAAACTTAAACTCTTAAATTGATCAAGTTTCTTAACTCTACTTTTACATTGAGCAATTTACTTAAACTTAAATTATTATTCAAGTTCAAGTATTATACTAAAGATTTATTATCTTTCAAAGCATGATTCAATTATACAATAATTGTTCTATTGTATACATTTGAGATTATTATTCAAATCGAATATCATTATTGTTGAACCTTTTTAGACTAGTGAATCTTAATGATTCAGCTAGTCCTTAGTTGATGAACGTTATAGATTTCAGAACCCTTATTGAATTATCCAAACCAAACTTCCTTTGGTGCGAACTCGAATGTCAAACTGAGATGAACAACCCTGAAAAGGGATTCACTTATGCGTTAGCATTAAGATATTGTGCACAGTATGGTACTAAGGGCTGATCCCTCTAAGTACGAGAAGAAGGTCCATAGTCTTATAACTATTAAAGGTTTCAAGTATAACCCTTGTTAACCTAGGACATAGTTCAAGGTCTTATGACCCTCAGTATTCTTTTGATTCATGTTATTTATTCTTGATTCAAAAGTTGAGCTTTATTCAGATGTCGTTGATTATTCGAATGTTATTATACTGTTGTTTCATTTTTTTATACTTATGGGCATTTGTGCTCACTCTTGCTTAATAATAACATTACAGTTAAGAATGAAAGAAGCGATGAACCCCCCACTAGTAAGGGCAAGGGCAAAGTTAGCAAATGATGAAGACCTGTTATTTATTAACTGATGTATTTGTTTAAGACTTGAGTTATGTTGATATTAAGACTTATTTGTTTAGAATTCCGCACAGATGTTTTAAGGTTAGAGTAACCTGGGATTTATTTATGATTCAGTTGATGTAACCCTTAAGGGAATAGATTTTATTATGATTTCTATCTATTGTATGGTTTGATATTATTTATGGGTAGATAGATAGATGATGCTTGTACAGTGAACACCAAATCCCGTGGAATCGAAGTACCCGAATTTGGGGGTGTCACAAATAATGTGGTTCAGGTCTTCCACATATTTACGTAACATGGATATGTGAAAAACATTATGAACACGAGACATACTTGACGGTAAAGCGAGTCTATAGGCCACAGTTCTTACTCGATCGAGGATTAAAAATGGGTCAATGAATCGAGGATTGAGCTTTCCTCTCTTTCCAAATCTCATAACTCCTTTCCATGGAGCAACTCGTAACAACACATGATCTCCTATATCAAATTCCACGTCCTTTCAATGAAGATCAGCATAACTCTTTCGTTGATCTTGTGAGGTTTTTATACGTTGTCGGAACGTTTGAATCTTTTCCGTAGTCATATGTACAAACTCCGTTCCTAACAACGTTGCTTCACCCATCTCATCCCAGCATACTGGAGAACGACACTTTCTTCTATACAACGCCTCGAATGGAGCCATATCAATACTTGCTTGATAACTGTTGTTGTAGAAAAACTCCACCAATGGTAAGAACTTATCCCAACTTCTCTTGAAGTCAAGGACACAGAATCTTAATAAATCTTCCAGAGTTTGAATAGTCCTCTCTGATTGTCCGTCCGTCTGGGGATGATATGCTGAACTAAATCGTAAATGTGTGCCCATAGCTTTTTACAAACTAACCCAAAATTATGAAATGAATCTTGTGTCTCGATCGGAAACTATGTATACCGGCATACCATGCAGTCTTACAATCTCGTTTATGTACATACGAGCAAGACGTTCAAGTGTATAAGTTTCTCGTATTGGTAAGAAATGAGCAGACTTGGTGTTGATTGATTTCGCAATCAATGAATACGTGCAAGTATACACGGTCAACAAGTAATAAAGTGAAAATAGAGTATCGTTCCCACGAGGAATTATTTAATAAAAATTATCAAATACTAATTCTTAACCAAATCAATTTTATTTAAACAACTAATAATTGTGATTTCTAGATTTAAGAAAACTAAATTAAACAAAACAAAAAGATTATTCTAAAAGAAAGCAAATAAACAACTAAGAATTGATGGAATTCAGATAAATAAGAATTAAGACTCCAATATCCCCAATTATGAATTATAAATCAATTATTCAACTATCTCAATTATTATATCTACTGAATTGTTAACAGGAATTCTTAAATGCCAAAAGCCCTCTCTCAAGTGATCAATTGCCTTCTATTTAACCCAGATTAATTTTGCTATATCTCTATGCAAAACAATTGAATTAAACTCGCTACAAACCTAATTTCTCCTATGTTACATGCGGCAAATAGATATTCTCATTCTATTCACAAACCTAATTATTCACTGTGCAAATAACTAAGTCACATGTCATCATGCCCAGTTCTAACCCTAGAATTCCTTTCTCAATTCCTTCTAGAGTAACATGGTAATTATTGATCAGATAATTAATCAATAAGCTCAAAGCAAGATGAACAATTCACTTCAACACAAATAATTAGAATAAATCAAATAACTAATTTATAACCATAAAAAGTTCAATTGAAATCTTAATAAAAGAGTTAGTTCATAATTAATGAATTAAAACCAAGAATCCACAATTGAATAAACATTAAAAGATAAAAGTATGATAAGAGAAGATAATAGAATCTGTTGTCAGCAAATCTGATACTCCCCTCTTGCTCCTGCTCTTGATCTTCAATGATCTCCAATTTGCTTCAATCTCCAATGGCTAATTAAGAACTAGGGTTAATGTCTAATCTAATGGAGTGTTTAATCTAGTCTAAGCTATATAATCCCCTTTATTTTATGCCTCCCATCATGTATTTATAGGTTACAAGTCAAATTCTTAGGTTAGGAACAAACCCAATCCAATTTAGAGTCAAAAAGATGTCAAAATTCGCCCCAAAACGCGTCCAGGCCATCACCAAGCCCTTCCCCAGCGCCCCAGCGCTGGGCACGACGCTGGTATTCTACCTTATAGCGCCCCGGCGCTAGAATTACATAGAGAAATAGCGCCCTGGCGCTGTTACAAGTTCTGACATTTTCTGCTCCGATGTCCTTTGGGAAAATGGCCATAACTTCTTCGTCCGAACTCCGATTTTGATGATTTAAAATGTTTCGGAAAGAGGAGAAGGAGGTCTACAACTTTCATTCTTTAAGTTTTTCGAAATAAGGTCCGTAGAAATACTCAAATTGGCTCTGAAGTGACTGTTGTGTAAATGGCAAGCCGAAAACGCGAATCTAGCCACCCCAAACGTCAATACAAGTAACTTTTGTCCCAAATCCTACAAAACAATGTAAAACATGCATGAATGGACACAAACACTTAAAAACTATTCTAAAAGACTTGAGAATAACAATAAATTAAGCCCGAATGTATCCAATTTATTTGTATAAAACTCACTCATCAAATACCCCCAAACTTAAACATTTGCTTGTCCTCAAGCAAAAACACAAAAGAACTAAAAATAAACACACTAACTCAATTACATGAATGCATATGCATGATCTACTTTATAAAATACCTACGAACCTAGTAATAAATCAGTATGATATAAAAATATTTAAATTAAGACTAATTTGATTGAAATTAATATTGGTAAATAATTATTAAATTAATTCCCCGGCAACAGCGCCAAAAACTTGTTGATTGATTTCGCAATCAATGAATACGTGCAAGTATACACGGTCAACAAGTAATAAAGTGAAAGTAGAGTATCGTTCCCACGAGGAATTATTTAATAAAAATTATCAAATACTAATTCTTAACCAAATCAATTTTATTTAAACAACTAATAATTGTGATTTCTAGATTTAAGAAAACTAAATTAAACAAAACAAAAAGATTATTCTAAAAGAAAGCAAATAAACAACTAAGAATTGATGGAATTCAGATAAATAAGAATTAAGACTCCAATATCCCCAATTATGAATTATAAATCAATTATTCAACTATCTCAATTATTATATCTACTGAATTGTTAACAGGAATTCTTAAATGCCAAAAGCCCTCTCTCAAGTGATCAATTGCCTTCTATTTAACCCAGATTAATTTTGCTATATCTATATGCAAAACAATTGAATTAAACTCGCTACAAACCTAATTTCTCCTATGTTACATGCGGCAAATAGATATTCTCATTCTATTCACAAACCTAATTATTCACTGTGCAAATAACTAAGTCACATGTCATCATGCCCAGTTCTAACCCTAGAATTCCTTTCCCAATTCCTTCTAGAGTAACATGGTAATTATTGATCAGATAATTAATCAATAAGCTCAAAGCAAGATGAACAATTCACTTCAACACAAATAATTAGAATAAATCAAATAACTAATTTATAACCATAAAAAGTTCAATTGAAATCTTAATAAAAGAGTTAGTTCATAATTAATGAATTAAAACCAAGAATCCACAATTGAATAAACATTAAAAGATAAAAGTATGATAAGAGAAGATAATAGAATCTGTTGTCAGCAAATCTGATACTCCCCTCTTGCTCCTGCTCTTGATCTTCAATGATCTCCAATTTGCTTCAATCTCCAATGGCTAATTAAGAACTAGGGTTAATGTCTAATCTAATGGAGTGTTTAATCTAGTCTAAGCTATATAATCCCCCTTTATTTTATGCCTCCCATCATGTATTTATAGGTTACAAGTCAAATTCTTAGGTTAGGAACAAACCCAATCCAATTTGGAGTCAAAAAGATGTCAAAATTCGCCCAAAACGCGTCCAGGCCATCACCAAGCCCTTCCCCAGCGCCCCAGCGCTGGGCACGACGCTGGTATTCTACCTTATAGCGCCCCGGCGCTAGAATTACATAGAGAAATAGCGCCCTGGCGCTGTTACAAGTTCTGACATTTTCTGCTCCGATGTCCTTTGGGAAAATGGCCATAACTTCTTCGTCCGAACTCCGATTTTGATGATTTAAAATGTTTCGGAAAGAGGAGAAGGAGGTCTACAACTTTCATTCTTTAAGTTTTTCGAAATAAGGTCCGTAGAAATACTCAAATTGGCTCTGAAGTGACTGTTGTGTAAATGGCAAGCCGAAAACGCGAATCTAGCCACCCCAAACGTCGATACAAGTAACTTTTGTCCCAAATCCTACAAAACAATGTAAAACATGCATGAATGGACACAAACACTTAAAAACTATTCTAAAAGACTTGAGAATAACAATAAATTAAGCCCGAATGTATCCAATTTATTTGTATAAAACTCACTCATCAAATACCCCCAAACTTAAACATTTGCTTGTCCTCAAGCAAAAACACAAAAGAACTAAAAATAAACACACTAACTCAATTACATGAATGCATATGCATGATCTACTTTATAAAATACCTACGAACCTAGTAATAAATCAGTATGATATAAAAATATTTAAATTAAGACTAATTTGATTGAAATTAATATTGGTAAATAATTATTAAATTAATTCCCCGGCAACAGCGCCAAAAACTTGTTGATTGATTTCGCAATCAATGAATACGTGCAAGTATACACGGTCAACAAGTAATAAAGTGAAAGTAGAGTATCGTTCCCACGAGGAATTATTTAATAAAAATTATCAAATACTAATTCTTAACCAAAATCAATTTTATTTAAACAACTAATAATTGTGATTTCTAGATTTAAGAAAACTAAATTAAACAAAACAAAAAGATTATTCTAAAAGAAAGCAAATAAACAACTAAGAATTGATGGAATTCAGATAAATAAGAATTAAGACTCCAATATCCCCAATTATGAATTATAAATCAATTATTCAACTATCTCAATTATTATATCTACTGAATTGTTAACAGGAATTCTTAAATGCCAAAAGCCCTCTCTCAAGTGATCAATTGCCTTCTATTTAACCCAGATTAATTTTGCTATATCTATATGCAAAACAATTGAATTAAACTCGCTACAAACCTAATTTCTCCTATGTTACATGCGGCAAATAGATATTCTCATTCTATTCACAAACCTAATTATTCACTGTGCAAATAACTAAGTCACATGTCATCATGCCCAGTTCTAACCCTAGAATTCCTTTCCCAATTCCTTCTAGAGTAACATGGTAATTATTGATCAGATAATTAATCAATAAGCTCAAAGCAAGATGAACAATTCACTTCAACACAAATAATTAGAATAAATCAAATAACTAATTTATAACCATAAAAAGTTCAATTGAAATCTTAATAAAAGAGTTAGTTCATAATTAATGAATTAAAACCAAGAATCCACAATTGAATAAACATTAAAAGATAAAAGTATGATAAGAGAAGATAATAGAATCTGTTGTCAGCAAATCTGATACTCCCCTCTTGCTCCTGCTCTTGATCTTCAATGATCTCCAATTTGCTTCAATCTCCAATGGCTAATTAAGAACTAGGGTTAATGTCTAATCTAATGGAGTGTTTAATCTAGTCTAAGCTATATAATCCCCCTTTATTTTATGCCTCCCATCATGTATTTATAGGTTACAAGTCAAATTCTTAGGTTAGGAACAAACCCAATCCAATTTGGAGTCAAAAAGATGTCAAAATTCGCCCAAAACGCGTCCAGGCCATCACCAAGCCCTTCCCCAGCGCCCCAGCGCTGGGCACGACGCTGGTATTCTACCTTATAGCGCCCCGGCGCTAGAATTACATAGAGAAATAGCGCCCTGGCGCTGTTACAAGTTCTGACATTTTCTGCTCCGATGTCCTTTGGGAAAATGGCCATAACTTCTTCGTCCGAACTCCGATTTTGATGATTTAAAATGTTTCGGAAAGAGGAGAAGGAGGTCTACAACTTTCATTCTTTAAGTTTTTCGAAATAAGGTCCGTAGAAATACTCAAATTGGCTCTGAAGTGACTGTTGTGTAAATGGCAAGCCGAAAACGCGAATCTAGCCACCCCAAACGTCGATACAAGTAACTTTTGTCCCAAATCCTACAAAACAATGTAAAACATGCATGAATGGACACAAACACTTAAAAACTATTCTAAAAGACTTGAGAATAACAATAAATTAAGCCCGAATGTATCCAATTTATTTGTATAAAACTCACTCATCAAATACCCCCAAACTTAAACATTTGCTTGTCCTCAAGCAAAAACACAAAAGAACTAAAAATAAACACACTAACTCAATTACATGAATGCATATGCATGATCTACTTTATAAAATACCTACGAACCTAGTAATAAATCAGTATGATATAAAAATATTTAAATTAAGACTAATTTGATTGAAATTAATATTGGTAAATAATTATTAAATTAATTCCCCGGCAACAGCGCCAAAAACTTGTTGATTGATTTCGCAATCAATGAATACGTGCAAGTATACACGGTCAACAAGTAATAAAGTGAAAGTAGAGTATCGTTCCCACGAGGAATTATTTAATAAAAATTATCAAATACTAATTCTTAACCAAATCAATTTTATTTAAACAACTAATAATTGTGATTTCTAGATTTAAGAAAACTAAATTAAACAAAACAAAAAGATTATTCTAAAAGAAAGCAAATAAACAACTAAGAATTGATGGAATTCAGATAAATAAGAATTAAGACTCCAATATCCCCAATTATGAATTATAAATCAATTATTCAACTATCTCAATTATTATATCTACTGAATTGTTAACAGGAATTCTTAAATGCCAAAAGCCCTCTCTCAAGTGATCAATTGCCTTCTATTTAACCCAGATTAATTTTGCTATATCTCTATGCAAAACAATTGAATTAAACTCGCTACAAACCTAATTTCTCCTATGTTACATGCGGCAAATAGATATTCTCATTCTATTCACAAACCTAATTATTCACTGTGCAAATAACTAAGTCACATGTCATCATGCCCAGTTCTAACCCTAGAATTCCTTTCCCAATTCCTTCTAGAGTAACATGGTAATTATTGATCAGATAATTAATCAATAAGCTCAAAGCAAGATGAACAATTCACTTCAACACAAATAATTAGAATAAATCAAATAACTAATTTATAACCATAAAAAGTTCAATTGAAATCTTAATAAAAGAGTTAGTTCATAATTAATGAATTAAAACCAAGAATCCACAATTGAATAAACATTAAAAGATAAAAGTATGATAAGAGAAGATAATAGAATCTGTTGTCAGCAAATCTGATACTCCCCTCTTGCTCCTGCTCTTGATCTTCAATGATCTCCAATTTGCTTCAATCTCCAATGGCTAATTAAGAACTAGGGTTAATGTCTAATCTAATGGAGTGTTTAATCTAGTCTAAGCTATATAATCCCCCTTTATTTTATGCCTCCCATCATGTATTTATAGGTTACAAGTCAAATTCTTAGGTTAGGAACAAACCCAATCCAATTTGGAGTCAAAAAGATGTCAAAATTCGCCCAAAACGCGTCCAGGCCATCACCAAGCCCTTCCCCAGCGCCCCAGCGCTGGGCACGACGCTGGTATTCTACCTTATAGCGCCCCGGCGCTAGAATTACATAGAGAAATAGCGCCCTGGCGCTGTTACAAGTTCTGACATTTTCTGCTCCGATGTCCTTTGGGAAAATGGCCATAACTTCTTCGTCCGAACTCCGATTTTGATGATTTAAAATGTTTCGGAAAGAGGAGAAGGAGGTCTACAACTTTCATTCTTTAAGTTTTTCGAAATAAGGTCCGTAGAAATACTCAAATTGGCTCTGAAGTGACTTTTGTGTAAATGGCAAGCCGAAAACGCGAATCTAGCCACCCCAAACGTCGATACAAGTAACTTTTGTCCCAAATCCTACAAAACAATGTAAAACATGCATGAATGGACACAAACACTTAAAAACTATTCTAAAAGACTTGAGAATAACAATAAATTAAGCCCGAATGTATCCAATTCATTTGTATAAAACTCACTCATCACTTGGTCAATCTATCAACAATGACCCAAATTGCATCAATGCCTTGAGAAACCTTGGGAAGACCAGTAACAAAATCCATGGTAATGTGCTCCCACATCCATTCTGGAATTTCAAGTGGTTGCAATGGACCTTTTGGTACTTGATGCTCCGCTTTAACTCATTGACAAGTTAGACACCTTGAGATAAACAACGCTATCTCTCTCTTCATATTGCTCCACCAAAATGTATGACGAATATCACGATACATTTTTATACTCCCAGGATGGATTGCAAACGGTGTGTTGTGCGCCTCCATCATGATTTTATACTTTAAATCAGGGTCGTTAGGAACACAAAGTCTGGAGTTGACTCGAAGTATTCCTTCTTCATCAATTCTTGCTTCCAGCATAGCACCTTATTGCACTTTCTTCCTCATACGCATCAGCTCCAGGTCTGTAGCTTGAGCAGCTTTAACTTTATCAATTAAAGTCGGTTCTACTCGTATATTCGCCATCATCACATGGGTCCCTGGAGTCTTTAACTCTATTTCTATCCTTTGCAAGTCACACAAAATGGGCCTTTGCGTTGATAATATCGCACTCGTACTTGCATATGATCTTCTACTCAACGCATCAGCTACCACGTTCGCTTTTCCAGGATGGTATTGGATAGTATGATCATAATCTTTCAACAGTTCCAGCCAACGTCGTTGTCGCATGTTAAGTTCCTTTTAAGTAAAGAAATATTTGAGGCTTTTATGATCCGTAAAGATCTCCACTTTCTCCCCATACAAGTAATGCCTCCAAATTTTAAGTGCGAAGACAACAGCTGCCAACTCTAGATCATGAGTAGGATAATTCCTCTCATATTCTTTGAGTTGTCTTGAGGCATAGGCTATGACTTTCCCATGTTGCATAAGAACACATCCCAATCCTTTGCCCGAAGCATCACTGTAGATAACAAATCCCTCCGAGCCAGATGGTATTGTCAGAATAGGTGCTGAAATGAGTCTCCTCTTGAGTTCTTGAAAACTATTCTCACATTCTTCGCTCCAACCGAACTTTGTATCTTTCTGAGTCAGCTGAGTAAATGGAGTAGCGATTCGAGAAAATCCTTCCACGAATCTCCGATAATAACCAGCTAAACCGAGAAAGCTACGTACTTCGGTCACTGATTTAGGTTGCTCCCAGCTTTGAATTGCTTCAATCTTTGCCAGGTCAACAGATATTCCATGACTTGATACTACGTGCCCAAGGAATGCTACATCCTCAAGCCAGAACTCGCATTTCTTCAATTTGGCATAAAGCTTGTATTCACAAAGCTTTTGGAGTGTCAGCCTCAAGTGTTGCTCATGATCTTCACGGCTTTTGGAATAAATAAGGATGCCATCAATAAAGTCGACTACAAAGTGATCCAAATATTCCTTGAATACTCGGGTTCATCATATCCATGAAGGCAGAAGGAGCATTAGTCAATCCAAAAGACATGACTAAGAATTCATAATGCCCGTACCGAGTTCTGAAGGCAGTCTTTAGAATTTCTTCAGTTCTAACCTTCAACTGATGATATCCAGAACGAAGATCAATTTTTGAAAAGAATTGTGCTCCTTGCAATTGGTCAAACAGGTCATCAATACGTGGCAATGGGTACCTATTTTTGATGGTGACATGATTCAACTCCCGATAATCAATACAAAGTCGCATACTCCCATCTTTCTTCTTCACGAATAGAACAGGAGCACCCCAAGGAGAAGTACTAGGACGAATAAAGCCAATGTCTAACAATTCCTGCAGTTGGGTCTTTAACTCCTGAAGTTCAATAGGAGCCATTCGATATGGGGCTTTGAAAATGGATTTTGTACCGGGTTCAAGGTCGATACAAAATTTAATTTCACGCTCTGGGGGCAGGCCAGGAAGTTCTTCAGGGAATATGTTAGGAAATTCATTAACAATAGAAATATCATTCAAAACTGAAGTATTTTTGTTTAGATCTGTGACATGAGCTAAGAAAGCTTGACATCCGTTTTTCAATAAACGAATAGCTTTATGACTTGAGATGACAGTGATTGATTTTAATGGTTTGGTTGTTTGAATTCGCATAATAGGTTGATTAGGAATATGAAAGCTAACAACCTTACGAAAACAATCAATTTTTGCATGATGAGTAGTTAACCAATCAATCCCTAGAATTACATCAAATGCAAGTATTTTTAATGAAATAAGATCGACAAGTAATGTGAGGGTACCGATTTAAACCAAACAAGACTTATAAACAGTGGATGTAATGAAAGTTTCTCCCAACGGAGTTTCCACAGATAAGTTAAAGTCTAATTTCTCCGAAGTCAAATTTAATCGTTAAGCGCAAATAGGAGAAATAAAAGAATAGGTAGAACCGGTATCAAATAAGGTATAGACTTCGCTAGAGTTTATGATAAGTTTACCCGTGATGACCTCGTTCGGGTTCCTTGCTTTTTGGGAGGTCACAACAAACGCTCTCCCTTGTACTACCGATTTTGACTTTTCTGGGACGTCATTTGGTGCCTCCATCCTAGCTGAACTTGTCTTCGGTAAACGACAAAATCAGGCTAGGTGACCTTCTCTTCCACAATTATAACATGCTTTGGACGGTATCGCACAGTTTGGGCTGATGTGTCCCTCCCCTCGGCATTTGAAGCATATGATCGGTGGTTGTTCTCCTTCCTTAACCACGTGTGCTGGTGCTGACGTCTTTCCATCATTGTTGAATCTCCTCTTCTTAAAATGTCCATTCTTATTGTTTTGGCCATAATTACCACCGAAGTAGTTACCATTTCTGGCCTGCTGATTCCCTCCACGCTTGTTGTCACCGCTTCGATGACTACTTTCACTGGTATTATCATTTTGCCGGCTGCTCTCTTTTGGTTGCATTGACTCGTTATCGCGCTCCACTAACTGAGCCCTATTCACAACATCTGAATACAAACATAGTTTATGAGAAATAAGATGTTGACGTGTCTCTGGCTTCAAACCTCTTAAAAACATTCGCGTCATTCTCTCTTCATTATCCACCAAGTGGGACGCAAACCGGGACAGCTCGGCAAACTTGGCTACGTACTGCGACACGGTCATATTATTCTGCTCCAACTTGATGAACTCTACCTCTTTTATGTGATGAATACTTTCGGGAAAGTACTTGTCGTTGAACAGTTCTTGGAACTTCTCTCAATACATCTTTAGTGCAGTAGGTTGAGTACACTTTACCGATTCCCACCAGTAATCTGCCTCTCCTCGCAACATAAAGGTGGCAAAGGGAACTTTTTGCTCCTCAGCGCATCCCAAGACATCAAATATCTTGGTGATCTGCTTTATCCACGTCTCCGCCTTAAGTGGTTTTGGCTCTCCAATAAACTCCGGTGGTCCCAGCTCCTTGAACTGTTTAACGGTGACCGTCCGAGAGTTTTCAGTGTTTCCACCTATATTTTGGACAGGAGCCGCTCTCGCGCTGCTGTTGCATGAACTGCATAAAGCTTCTGAACATTCTATCATTCATCATTTGGTCAGTGTTATTGTTTGCATGAGGATTGTTGCCTTCCTGATGCACATTATCCTGATTATTGATATGTGGTGAATCAACGGTCGCCTGTGCTCCATTGCTATTCTCAACATTCTCGGATGTCATTTTCAAATATTGCCACAAAACAAGGGTTAAATCACATATCACATATTATCTCTATACTCTGACCGACCAATTAAATACCAAATAAACTTAAGTAGGTCATACTAGCGAAGGAATTCCCCGTCTCTCCCCTCCTAGTTCTATTCTCACATCATAGCCAGGGATCATATCCCTAAGCTTTGATACCAACTGTGGCGCCCCCAAAATAGGTATACATCACCTATTCTGAGTCGCCAAAAATATGGTACAAAATTCAAATACAACTTAATTATACAACTGTCGTGTAAAATACGACAAAACATAAGCTGCGAGTTTAAATACAACACTTTCTTCTAAACAGGATTCAAACTCAAAATAAGTCCTCAATACATTTATTCTCACACTATTTCATAGAAAAGTGAGGACTATTAATGCTATCATCTGAACCGTCACTCCGTTCCCCGACTAGTCCCCGCTACGTTCTCATTTCCTGAAGAGAACAATGAAAACAAAAGGGTGAGCTCAACTAGCCCAGTAAGAAATATTATGACTAAGATAATGCAGAATAAATTATCATTAGCCTTCAATGGTGTTAAACTGATAAAATATAACAAACATCAAGTTTAACTGCAGCAGAACAAGCAACCCATTAGAAGAGTCAAGTAGAGAATAAAATCTACTATCTTCTATGATTTAAAAGATTTTTCATAACTTTTATCGCTGGGACTCAGTTTAATAAATAATTCACATCATCCCTGCACTACGGCCAAGGATATTCTTTAATATCACGACCATAATTATCCATGCACTACAGGCCAAGAATATTTGTGTATTCATTAATGGTCATGATCATGCCAACCACTGTCCATCAATGCACTACGGGCCAATGAGGACTTTTACCACATCATTTGTAATATTACGGTCATGATTATACCGAATAATCCCTTGTCATAATCGTACCAAGTCCATCTATGCACTACAGGCCACAGATGACTTTCAACAGAATATAAACATGAGGATGATGACAATGATATAAGAATTCAATAAAACAAGTTCAAGAATTAATTTATCCATGAATCAATAATGTCCAAATTGTCAACATGATACTACTTTGTGAAGTAAAATTCAAGAACACTCAGAAGAATATTTCCATGAAAAGATACTGGATGAAGCGCAAATATCAAGGATATTCCACTAATTTCAGGGATATTCCACTAATTTCATGGAGTATAAAAGTCAAAACTTTAACCAACTGAATATAATAAAGAATGGAATAACAAAAGAAATCACCATGCATGCGATAGGCCGCACAGACAGGTTATTTCAACAGGAAAATAAATAATGGAACCAGGTCATGTGTAAACGCACCGACAGGATATTCCGACAGAATAATAAATAATAGAACCAGGTCTGGCGTAAACGCACAGACAGGATATTCCGACAGAATAATAAATAATGGAACCAGGTCCGACGTAAAACGCACAGACAGGATATTCCGACAGAATAATAAATAATGGAACCAGGTCCGGCGTAAAACGCATAGACAGGATATTCCGACAGAATAATAAAGAAAGTAATAACATAAGAATTTCACCAAGTATAGGGTAGCCCGCGTATACAGGTTATTCCAGCAGAATAATAAGGAATGGAATAACAGAAGTTCTCTTCATGAATAAGAAAGAAAGAATACCCTTTACGAGTACAACAAATAATATCCCTTACCGTAAAAGAAACTTGATATCGGAGTAGTGAAGTAGCAGAATACTTTTCTTCTTTCTCTCTATAGTTTCTCTCTCTAGAGTTTCAGTGAATTCGTAAGAAAATAATGAAGGAATGAATTTCTATTTATAGAAAAATGGACTGCATAGTAACTAACTCATGAACGGTCTAGATTGATTTACTTTAATCTTACGGTCTATATTTAAAGTAAAATCTTTTAAATAAAAAACGAATAACTTTATAAAAGAATTTACTATGCAAACACTATGCAGGCACTATACAAACACTATACATAATAAAATATAATATATTCTAATTATTATCTAATAAAACAGATAACTTTATAAAAGTATTCTGTTTTATATAAAAGGATTTTACTATTAGCCTAATAAAACGAATAACTTTATAAAAGTATTCTGTTTTATTACATTAATAATACCAATAAAACAAAACTGAGTGACTTATCACGTAAGCATCAATAATCAATACCGTGTGCTACTATACAATCATGCGTATTACTGTACTTTTACTACCGAGTAGTTCAACAATATTAATGGTAAAACTTTCGCCGTTATTTTCATAAAGTATTTTTGTCGTTTTCTCAATCTGACAATAATTTTATTGTGGGGTCCACCAATAATTGTGTCGTCGTATGAATATTCCCTGTTAAAACGAATATTCCCCGACCAATCGAATATTATATAGCAACTTGCGTACTTTGCAAAATTTATAAATATTACCCACAACTATAATATTATATCAATTTCACTCCATAATATTCAAAAGTGATATTTAGAAAATTCATCTTTATTTATAAAAGTTGGGGTCTTACAATATATATATATGTTGGAAACGGAAATGAAAGCGAGGTATCCTCATCTTTTCAAAACACCAGGTACGTACATCAATTTCGAGGACGAAATTTCATAAGGAGGGGAGGTTGTAAGACCCCAAATTATTAATAAATAAAATTTAAATTCCCTCTATTTATTATTTTGAAATAGTAAGTGTTAAATTGATTAATGAGGTTAGTTATGGGTAAAATGCGCAAATATTTCAAATAAGCAGGTGGTTATAAAATACTCATTGTTGTCGGGGAATATTCGTTTGGTCGTAGGAATATTCTTCCTGTCGGGGAATATTCGTACGACGGCGCAGTCTTTTGTGGGCCCCATAACGGAAAACGATTGGATGAAGAAAACGACAAGTATATGTTGTTTATTAATAACGGCGTAATTGTTACCGTTAATACTGTTGGAATACCCGGTGGTTAAAACACAGTAATACGCGTTGTTACACAGTAGCACACTGGTTGCACCAATTATTGATTCTTACGTAAGAAGGCACTACTCAATAATGGTTACAGTAATTACTATTCAGTATTTTATTTTATTGATTTAATAATTACTGCGTTGATATTTTATATTACCGTTGTTTCAATAATTGTCACTACACAGTATTTCCCATTATCAGATCAATAATTCATATTGTTTGAATAATATTATTATATAACATTATTGGCAATGTCTAGAAAGTTCTGTCTAAGGAGAGGTTTGGTCATCTAATTGCGCGCCAGTAAGGAGAAATCCTTATTGAAAAGCCCCCTCTTTCCTGGGAACGGCCTGGTTGTCATAAATGTGATTCTGTAATATTATTTATGAATAATTAATTATTGATTCATATGATAAAGAAATATTTATTTTATGTGGATATAAATGATGGATATATTTATTTTTATGTGGATAAAAATGAAAGAATTAAAGCTGAGGTATTTTATCAGTATTTTGTCAATGTGGAGGTATTAAAAATCATCCGTTTGTGGATTTCGGATATTTTTGGTTTGGAATTTGGAAAAACTTAAAGCTACAAAGTTGTAGAGAATTCGATTTCAGTCAGAATAGACATAAAATTCGTATTTTTCTGATAAACGGTCTATTTTCTATGAATTACTGAAGTTTCGAAAAATAAAATAATTTTTATTAAATTGCGGGACCCACTTTTTGGTTGGTGGATTAAACATGTGGGCTGCTGGGATGAATTTCAGAATTGGCATGCCTTGATAAGTCTTGGTCTTGGCATGCGTAAGGAAAATAAGAAAATATTAATTTATTATTTTAGTCTCCTTTGGCGTTCTAGCATTTTCCTATAAATAGAGGGCTAAGTTAGAATTGAAAATCATACCAGAAACAAAGTTTTCTCTCTTTCTCTCTCTATATTATCGAGCGTATTCTTGTGAGTATACTTTGAGTGTTGCTATACGGTGCGAGTTTCTGTCAGCACTATACCCGAAATTCAGTCAAAAGTACGATTATTTTGAGGTAAGGGATGTTATTTTATTCGAAAATGATATTATTTCTTCAATATCATTATGCCGAAATATTGGTTGGAAATTTTTATCAAATTTGGAACTTTTCACGTCGGGATTACTATTCATGAGTTACTATTCACGAGTTACTATTCACGAGTTACTATTCACCGAAAAATAAAATTTTCTTCTTTTCGTCCAAAATATCTGTTCTGGGTAATAGCTTTGATTGTATCCATATTTTGATCATTCTTGAATTCTACTTCACTAAAAATAATTATAAGGTATTTTTGGACATGGATAAATCGAAATACGAATCCTTAATATTGTTATTTTGTTTCACTGGATTCGTTTTCTTTAAGATATTTTTCATCATCCTCAGTCCTAAATGATACTGAATATCTTTGGCCCGTAGTGCAAAGATGAATGATTAACTGATGAATATCTTTGGCCCGTAGTGCAAAGATGAACAGGTGTTGAGATGAACATGACCGACCAGTGATACAAGTGAATATCTTTGGCCTGTAGTGCAAAGATGAATATTTGATTAAAGATGGTTATTGATTGTTGTTACAGGGATAAAATATTGATTATGGACTTTTAAATCTTAGAAGATAGTAGAACTCATTCTCTACTTGACTCTTCTAATGGTTTGCTGTTTCCGCTGCAGTTATTGATTTAAAACTTGTTGTCTATTGTATTCTATTTGATTTTTTCCTGTTGAAGACTAACGATAATTTGTTCTGTATTATCTTAGTCATAATGTTCTTTACTGGGCTAGTTGAGCTCACCCTTTTCCTTTTTGTTCCATTTTTCTCAGGAGGCGAGAATGTAGCGAGTACTAGTCGGGGTATGGAATGATGGTTCTAGAAGTTATTTTAGTAGTCCTCACCATTTTTGTGAAATAATGTTTCAATAATTGTAATGAGGGCTTATTTGAGTGTGGATATTGTCTAGATGATAATATTTGTATTTAAACTCACAGTTCTTGTGTTGTAATAATAAAGATGTAGTTGTTTCTGTACCATGTATTTTGGCGACTCAGAATGGGTGTTGTATACCTATTTTGGGGACGTCACACAATAACTCATAGGTCTTAGGTTCGAAACCTAGCTATAATATTTTTGTTTCTTATGTTATATTTTTTGTGTATTAGATAAATTATATTACCATATATATTATATATATATATATATATATATATATTATATATATATATATATATACAGTCCCCTTCAGTTGAGGGATCCCTCAAATAGTGTTATTTGAGGGATAGTGCGCTCAACCGTTGGATCTGTTTTAATAAATTTATGTGGCTGAGATTTTATAAATAACCCAACACATCCAATGCAACAGTTATCCAATGCAACACATAAGATGCACATCCAATGCAACAGTTATCCAATGCAACACATAAGATGTAAAATCTCAGCCACATAAATTTATTAAAACAGATCCAACGGTTGAGCGCACTATCCCTCAAATAACACTATTTGAGGGATCCCTCAACTGAAGGGGACTATATATATATATATATATATATATATCTAATAACAACAATAACAGTAATAATAATAATAATAATAATAATAATAATAATAATAATAACAACAACAACAACAATAAAAGTAATAATAATAACAGTAATAATAATAATAATAACAGTCATAATAATAGTAGTACTAATAATAACAGTTATAATAATAATAATAGTACTAATAATAATAATAATAATAATAATAATAATAATATATTATTATTATTATTATTATTATTATTATTATTATTATTATTATTATTATTATTATTATTAGTGTTATTTTATTTAACTAATAAATTACATTGGCTCAGTGGTAGCTTAATGACCCAATAACCCATAGGTCTTAGGTTCGAAATCCCCAGCAGAGTTGCCACCTGTCGATGTCGGGATTTTTATTTCTCCATTTTCTATTCTTGTTCTTTTGTGTTCTCATGTTAGGTGAGATTTATTTGAAAAAAATAAGTGAAAAAGGTCCGACATATATAATGTCGACGATTGGACTATAAGAGTCGCCCGTTGGATTAGATTAGTCAGATGAAGACATGATTGGCTGTAGGCCTGCAGCCTTTCTGGACTTTGACCGGGTAATAGGTCCGAATGTTTCCCTGCGACAAAACTTGCATAGTTTAGTTTTAGGGATTGTGTAAATATTTACATGTTATGTGATATGTCCAATTTAGGATTATGATCCTGCAAAACGGATGTTAGCTGTTTGTAACGCAGGATAGCATGTTAATATGTACATGCACATATTTCTTCACATTTCTCATTACATGGAGATGAATATGAAATGTAAATTATAAGTAATTGACTTTACGAGTAATTTGAAATGAGTAAGCATGAAGAGACTTTCCTTCGCATTTGGTTTATTAGAGGCTGACCTATCTTAGGTTTCTCTCGCGGCTTTTTGGTATGAAGGTTCCCAAATCATCGTAATTTACTCAACGGAAAGTTAATCCGGTCTTTCAACTGGAGTGAATTTGGGTGGTGCCTTTCCTGAGCCTCATTAGAATTAGTCTTCCTACGAGTCTAGTAATCAAACACCGACAGGATAGCTTCCTTATGGAGGAACCACACAACATACATTCACATACAACGTGTCTCACCGTTTATGAAAATGATGATATGTGCGAAGCACTAATATCACAGATAGATATATTGCAATGCAGTAAAAAATATGCATTCGTACACATTCATCATAAATGTAAATGCAACATTCACACACAAGCATATAACGTGGTTCGGGTCTTTCACATATTTATGAAGGACAAATATGTGAAAAATATTATGAACACGAGAAATACTTGGAGGTAACTCGAGTCTATAGGCAACATTTCCTACTCGGTCAAGAATCTGAAATAGACCAATAAATTGTGGATTGAGCTTTTCTCTCTTCCTGAATCTTGTAACTCCCTTCCACGGAGCAACACATAACAATACATTATCCCCAATATCAAATTCCACGTCCTTTCGATGAAGATCCGCACAACTCTTTTGTCGATCTTGTGCCATTTGTATACGTTGTCGAATCATTTGAATCTTTTCTGTAGTCATACGTACCAACTCGGGTCCCAATAATGTTGCTTCACCCACCTCATCCCAACATATTGGAGAGTGACACTTTTGTCCGTACAATACTTCGAATGGAGCCACACCTATACTTGCCTGATAATTGTTGTTATAGGAGAATTCTACTAATGGTAAATACTTATCCCAACTCCCTTTAAAATCTAAAACACAGAGTCTTAATAGATCTTCAAGAGTTTGAATAGTCCTCTCTGATTATCCGTCCGTTTTAGGATGGTATGCCGAACTGAATCGTAAATCCGTGCCCATAGCTTTCTGCAAGCTAACCCAAAATCGTGAAGTGAATCTTGGGTTATGATCCAAAACTATGGATACTGGCATGTCATGCAATCTCACAATCTCATTTACATATATACGAGTAAGACGTTCAAGGGAATAAGTCTCCCGTATTGGCAAGAAATGAGCAGACTTAGTTAATCTATCAACAATAACCCAAATAGCATTTATACCTTGAGAAACCGTAGGAAGGCCCGTAACGAAATCTATGGTAATATGTTCCCACTTCTATTTCGGAATCTCAAGCGGTTGCAATGGACCCATAGGCACTTGATGCTCTGCCTTTACACGTTGACAAGTTAAACACCTTGAGATAAACTTTGCAATCTATCTCTTCATATTGTTCCACCAAAATGTATGTCGAAGATCACGATACATTTTGGTACTTCCAGGATGGATTGCAAATGGTGTATTATGTGCCTCCATCATGATCTTGTACTTCAAATCAGAGTCATTAGGAACACAAAGTCTGAAGTGGACTCGAAGTATTCCTTCTTCATTGATTCTTGCTTCTGGAATAACACCTTCTTGCACTTTCTTCTTCATACGCAACAGTTCCGGGTTTGTGGCTTGAGAAACTTTAACTTTATCGATTAAAGTTGGTTCTATGTGTATACTTGACATCATCGCATGGATCCCCAGAGTCTTGAATTCTATCTTCATCTTTTGTAAATCACACAAAATAGGTCTTTGACAATATCGCACACGTACTCGTATACGATCCTCCACTCAACACGTCAGCTACCACTTTCACTTTTCCAGGATGGTATGGTCAGAGCAGGTGCCGAAATGAGTCTTCTCTTGAGTTCTTAGAAACCTTTCTCACATTCCTTGCTTCATTCGAATTTTGTTTCTTTTCGAGTCAGTTGCGTTAATGGAGTAGCAATTCGAGAATATCCTTCAATGATTCTCTGATAATAAGCAACTAAGCTTAGAAATCTACGTATTTCGATTACTGACTTAGGTTGCTCTCAACTGTGAATCATATCCCAATCTTGAATATCACGTCACAATGGCACTATCAGTTTACTATCGCATAAATATGACGTCCCCTATGGAGAGTTTGGCTTCAGTGCATTCCATAAAGGAAGTCATAAGATAGAGGATCGGGCATCAACTTCTATAGTTGGGTTTTTAGCTCCTGAAGTTCAATATAAGTCATTCAATATGAGATTTTAGAAATGGGTTTTGTACCGAGTTCAAAGTCGATACAAAATTCAATATCACACTTTGGGAGTAAGCCAAGAAATTCTTCAGGAAATATATCAGAAAATTTACTAACAATAGAAATATCATTTAAATCTGACGTATTTTTGTTCAAGTCCATAACACGGGCTAAAAAAACTTGACATCCATTTTTCAAAAAACGAATGACTTTATTGCTTGAATTCGAATAACAGGTTGCTTAGGAATATGAAAACTAACAACCTTACGAAAGCAATCAATTTTGGCATGATGAGTAGTTAACCAATCAATCCCTAAAATCACATCAAAAGTAAGTATCTTTAAAGAAATAAGGTCAACAGGTAAGGTGATGGTGCCAACTTGGATCAAAAAAGATTTATAAATAGTGGATGTGATGAAAGTTTCTCCTAACAAAGTCTCCACAGATAAATCAAAGTCTAATTTCTCTGAAGTCAAGTTTAAACGTTGAGCACAAGTTGGAGAAATAAATGAATGGGTAGCACCGGTATCTAGTAAGGTATAAACTTTGCATGAATTTATGATTAGCTTACCCGTGATCACCTCGTTTGGGTTCTTCGCATGTTGACCAGTCGCGATAAACGCTCTTCCAGGAACCGCTGACTTTGACTTTTTTGGGACATACCTTAAACTGTTGTGGACAGTTTGGGCTGATATGTCCTTCTTTTTCGCATTTATAACATATGGCCGGTGGTCGTTCTCCTCCCTTGGAACCAGTTAATGCTGGTGCTGACGTCTTCACATTGTCATTGTTGAATCTCCTCTTTTTAAAATCTTCTCCCGACTCACTTCTTCTATTCTCATGGCCATGATTACCACCAGAGTGGTTGCCACTCTTGTCCATATTTTTCTTTCTCCGCTGGTTATCGTTGTTCTGATGACTGCTGTCACCGGTATGATCTTGGTTGTGGTCCCTCGGTTGATCGTACTCATTATCTCGCTCTAATAATTGAGCCATGTTGACAACATCTGAATAGAGAGAAAATTTATGTGAAATGAGATATTGACGTATGCCGGGTTT
Source organism: Panax notoginseng (assembly GCA_016801055.1). NCBI lineage: Eukaryota > Viridiplantae > Streptophyta > Magnoliopsida > Apiales > Araliaceae > Panax > Panax notoginseng. The sequence goes on along the minus strand of CM029015.1, from coordinate 150,812,391 downwards.
CAAACCTCTCAGAAACATTCGTGTCATACGTTCCTCATTCTCCACTAAATGAGGTGCAAACCTGGACAATTCTGTAAACTTCGCCTCGTACTGGGACACCGTCATGTTATTCTGCTTCAGTTTAATAAACTCTACCTCCTTCATATAACGAATACTTTCAGGAAAGTACTTGTCATTGAACAGTTTCTGAAATGTTTCCCAAGACATGCTAAGTGCGGCTGGATGGGTACGCTTCACAGATTCCCACCAGTAAGCTGCCTAATTACGGAACATAAAAGTGGTGAATGGAACTTTCTGTTCCTCCGTGCATCCCAAGACATCGAATATCTTGGTAATTTTCTTGACCCACGTCTCCGCCTTAATCGGATCCGGCTTTCCCCAGAATTCTGGTGGTCCCAACTCTTTGAACTGCTTGGCTGTGACCAGCTGTGCGTTGCTATTGTTTCTTCCTATATTTTGAACAGGAATCTCCTTCATCTAGCTTTGCATGAACCGCAAAAAGCTTCTAAACATCTCATCGTTCATCGTCTGCTCAGTGATGTTATTTACAGGAGGAATATTGCCAGCCTATTGCACGTTCTCCTCATTGGTGAGCAAAGGTGTCTCCACTGTTAACATTCTCAGTTGACATTCTCAAATACTGCTATAAAACACGGGTTAATTTAACAAATTAACATATTACATAATATCCCTATATTATGACCGACCAACAAATAAGCTTAGGTAGGACACACTAGCAAAGGATTTACTCGTCTCTCCCCTCCTAGTTCTATTTCCCGATCTCTGTCAGAGATCATATCCTTAAGCTCTGATACCAACTGTGATGCCCCCAAAATAGTTATACATCACCCATTTTGAGTCGTCAATAACATGGCTCGCGATATTCGATTCACCTTGGTAGTACCAAGATGTACCAAGATCTTCAACAACATTTCTGGTGGCCTAATCTGAAACGAGATGTGGCAGAGTGTGTTGCCAAGTGTCTAACCTATCAGAAAGTGAAAGCAAAACATCAGAGACCGAGTGGGTTGCTACAACCGCTAGAGATCCCAGAATGGAAATGAGAACATATTATAATGGACTTCGTGGTTGGCCTTCCGACGACTCAGAAAGGCTATGACGCAGTATGGGTTATCGTTGACCGACTGACGAAATCCGCACACTTCCTTCTGATTAAAATCAAATTCAACTTAGATCAGTTGGCGAGGTTATATGTTGAAGAGATTGTTTCGCGACACGGAGTTCCGATGTCAATTGTTTTCGATAGGGATCCACGCTTTACATCAAACTTCTGGAAACGTCTACAGGAATGCATGGGTACGCAGCTGAGGATGAGTACAGCATACCACCCTCAAACAGATGGACAGAGTGAGAGAACGATTCAGACATTAGAAGATATGCTAAGAGCCTGTGTGATGGGCTTTAAAGGAAATTGGGACGATCACATACCGCTTGTAGAGTTTGACTACAACAACAGTTACCACGCTAGTATTGGCATGCCGCCTTATGAAGCGCTATATGGTAGAAAGTGTAGAACTCCGCTTTATTAGGATGAAGTTGGCGAAAGATAATTACTAGGACCAAAATTGGTACAGGAGACAGAAGAAATAGTCAAAGTGATCCGAACAAGACCGGTAGCAGCTCAAGATAGGTAGAAGAAATATGCCGATCCACATCGTAAAAATATCGAGTTTAAATCGGGTAGTTATGTGTTTTTGAAGGTCTCTCCCTGGAAAGGAAAGATCAGGTTCGAAAAGAAAAGGAAATTAAGCCCAAGATTCATTAGACCATTTGAAGTACTGCGAAGAATCGGAGAAGTTACATATGAGGTAGCCCTACCTCCAGCACTCGAGAATGTCCACAACGTCTTCCACGTTTCTGTATTACAACCCTACAAACCCGATTACAAGCATGTAATTGAATACGAACCCCTACATTTTGAAAAAGACTTATCTTACGAAGAAATTCCTGTTCAAATTATCGACAGAAAAGAACAAGTTCTTAGAAATAAAGTAATACATGATGTTAAGGTAATTTGGAGTAACCACAATGCTGAAGAAGCTACGTGGGAACTCGAAGAGAATATGATGAAGAATTACCCTCATTTATTTACTTAAATTATGTGTAAGCGATTCTGGGGACACAATCTTTGTAAGGGGGGAGAATGTAACGGGTCGAATTAATTGAGTCGTGATTCTGGGGACAAAATCCTTTTAAGAGGGAAAAGATGTGACGAACGAGATTTTGTAATTTAATTTTTAATATTTATTGAATTAAATAAATATTTTCGATGATTTAATTTTTAGATTAAATAATTAATGGATGCAATTATGATAGATTAATTTAATTATGTGTTATATTTATTATATTAATGTGGAGAATATTTATTATTCAAGTATGTAATTATGTGAGCTTATTGAATTAAATAAAATATTTAATAAGCCTAATGTTATTTAAATTAGTTTAATAATTAATTAGAGATTTAATAATTTGACATAATTAATTAATGAGAAATTTAGTTATGTGACTATGTGAATTAATGAGAAATTATTATATATTAATTGAAATAAATTAAATTAGATATTTGAATTATTAAGCAATTGGGTGTGACACGATTTAAACTATAGTATAAGAGAATCATTAAATTAAATGATTTTGAAACCTATTAATGCCAGCCAAACAAGGCCCTAAGGGGAGTTAATAGCAGTTAACCCATGATGGGTAACTGACATCCACAACACGTACGCTTCCTTCTTTATTAATTAGTCTTATGTTGAGAAGACATATTATTTTATGAGTTAACTTAGAGAATTCAGAGAGAATTCTAGAGAAATAGAGAAAAGCAGTCTGAATTATTGTGGTATTTTAAAAAAACGTGAAAGTCAAAGAAATTGTTTTAAGGGTAATCTCTTCAACCCAATTGTTAATTACGTTATAAAAGTTTTTATGAATATGGCTTTCAAAATTCTGTAAAGTCACTGTAAATTGGAAAATTGTATTGTTTATGTGGATATATGTGATAATATGTTAGCATAACATGTTTTACTATGCACTATAGATTACCATATCATCGATTTCATAAAATACGTCGTATATTGTTGCTACAAAATTACAGAGAATAAAATATGGCCATATGGCCCTTATACATAAATTTAATATGTCAAACATATATTGTTTCGTGAAATTCACACTCGTATATAATTATATATATTAAAACGAAGAAAATAAACCTGGAATAGATGGATTTGGTGTTATAACGAATCCGTAGTGTTAATTTTTATGTTTTATGTTCAAAACCTTCAAGAACATCAAGAACAGTAAAATTATATGTTTTAATTCTGTAATTATGTGTTTTAATTGGTTAAAATTACTCTATAAAGGTTGGGTAATGATTATGCACGAATTTTAATATGTGGGTATATTTAATTTGGTGAATTTAATGACCATATAATGATAATTTCGCCTGATTTTGTGTTCTTCGCGAATTGGAAATTCAGAAACTGGAGTTTCGCGTCGCGACGCCAACTCCATGCCTAATTCTCGTGCCACAGCGCCATGTCTCAAGCTGTAGCACCACGGCGCCGCGGCGCCGCAGTGCCACTTAGCAGAATGGTCCAGAAACAATTTTTTTAAATGCTCAAGTCTAGCAATGTGTTAGTAACTTAAATCTAATGAACATAAAAATATGTTAGACATAAAATGAGGTGTTAGAATAAATTCTTAGCATGTCAATAACACATTTATGTGTGAATTAAATGATTGAACGCATAGTTAGCTTATTGTTCATGAAATGTAAATTATGTGGCAATGAGTGTAGTAGTTGACTAAGTTTATTCATAATTCGAGTTAGACAAAAAGAATGAGCATATCATGATTAGTTACATTATAATTGACTAGTATTGTGAACGTAAATGATATGTAGAATTAAATCAAGGAACGAGTATAATTAACGTGTAATCTACGCACGAGGCAAGTTTCTTAACCTTAATTGTTATCATTATTCAAGTTTATAAATTTCGTCGAGTAAATTCTCTTTATTATTAATCAAGTTCAATTTGTTATGTTAAATATTATTTATCTTTTCAAAGTACGATTCTGTTATACAATAATTGTTCTATTGTATACCTCTTGAGATTGCTATTCAATTTAAATATTATTTATTGTTGAATCTAGTTAGACTAGCGAATTCTTATTAATTCAACTAGTCCATAGTTGATGAACGTTCTAAATTTCAAAACCTTATTGATTTATCCAAACCAAACTTCCTTTGGTGCGAAATCTAATTTAAACTGAGATGAACAACCATGTATAGGGATTACTTATGCGTTAACGTTAAGATATTGTGCACAGTATGGTACTAAGGGTTGATCCACCTAAGTACGAGAAGAAGAGTCCATAGTCTTATGACTGTTAAAGGTTTCAAGTATAACCCTTGATACCTAGGACATACTTCAAGGTCTTATGACCCTCAGAATTCTTTTGATTCTTGTTATTCATTCTTGATTCAAAAGTTGAGTTTTATTTCAGAAGTCCTTGATTCACTCGCATGTTATTATTTTGTTATTTCATTGTTATACTTGTGGGCAATCGTGCTCACTCTTGTGTAATAATAACATTGCAGTTAAGAACGAAAGATCCGACGAGCCTTCCACTAGCAAGGGCAATGGAAAGATTAACAAGTGATGTAAATGAAGACTTGTTGTTTTATGTGATGTTGAATTTATGTATTAAGACTTATGTTGATGTTGTGTAAGACTATAAAGTGTTTATGTTTCCGCAGTAAAGATTTAAGGTTAGTATGACCTAGGGTTGTATTTATTATTCAGATGTTGTAACCCCATAAGGTGAGGATTTATTTCTATCTATTGCATGGTTTGCATTTATTATGGGTAGATAGACAGATGATATTTGTACAGTGAACACCAAATCCTATGGAATTGAAGTACCGGATTTGGGGGTGTCACACCGTATAAGGATGTGTGACATGCGTGCAAGATACTATTAATTTCACCTTGTGGCACGCACCGAAGAATCATCATATCTGCACACTGTCTAAACAAATACGACTCATCCCACATATACCATTTTACATCATGTAGGAATTTCTTCTTTTGATGGCATGTCAAATCTGGAGGAAGAATCTTGCTCACCAAATAGCTCGTAAAATTTTCATACCATGGAAATTCAGAACTAGCCCCAAACAACTTTTCATTGATCAATACTTCATCTACTTTGTCTTTGTCCTGATTCTCCAATCTCGAAAGATGGTCAGCCACCTGATTATTTGTCCCTTTCCTATCTTTGATTTCTAAGTCAAACTCTTGAAGGAGTAGAATCCAGCGAATTAGTCTAGGCTTTGCGTCTTTCTTTGAAATTTGGTACTTGATAGCCGAATGGTCAGTGTACACTGCAACCTTTGTTCCATCCAGATACGAGTGAAATTTGTCAAAGGCATACACGACCGCAAGTAATTTATTCTCGGTAGTTGTGTAATTCAGCTACACATTCGTTATAGTTTTACTTGCGTAGTAGATTGTGTGAATTTTTTTATCTTGGTGTTGTTCCAAAATAGCCCCTATCGCATAATCACTAGCAGCACACATCAGTTCAAATGGCATGGTCCAGTCCGGTGCTACGATTACAGGTGTTGTTGTCAATTTCATTTTTAGCTACTTAAACGCTGTGAGAACCTAAAATTTCACATAATTCAAATTTTTCGAATAAATTTTTTTTCTAAAAAAGAATAAAGAGAAAGTACTTGAATCATATAAATGTATATGATAATGAAGCTAGATAGTTACTTTATTAACTAAGAAGTATACTTAATCATTTTCAAGGAAGAGTAATGAAAGTTATGTAAGAAATTAACATGGCTTGAATGTTAGCCTTGATTATTAAATTAAATGGATTTACAATCCTTAAGTAATTGTACTAATGATTATGTGAGTGTTTAAAACTTATTAAGTCGAGTAGGGCTATCAAGTTAATACACTAGAGGGATATGTTATGACATATGTGAGTTATGTATGTGATTAAGTAAATATATATTATATAATGTGTCTACATTTATTTTGTAAAGAGATGAAGAATAAAGTTATGTAACCTAATACATTTATTAGGTATGATAATTAAATAACCTAATGTGTTATAATTTAAGAGAATGATAGTATTTAAAAATATATACTAATCCTAAGAGATTTATTTGATGCATCTCAATTAATTAATCTTATAACCTAAAGAATAACAAGTCTAATTGGGTTATGAAATTAAAAATATATGAGTAAGAAATTAACTTGCTAATGGGTGTAATGGAACCATAATTAAATAGTGGGGAATGTATAAAAATTAATAAGTACAGAACTATGTTGATTTGTAAGTCCATAGAATTAAAATTTCTAGCCCAAAGAATTAAAGGAGTGGCCCATCCTTTAGCCCAAGTGGGAGGGGACATGTTGGACATTAAGTAAGTTATTTAAAGCATAAAAGTAAAGCCAAATTGGGACAATCTAAGGCCATGTGGCCGGATATTAGAGAGGCAAAAAGGAGGGGGATGAATGTGATGATTAGTTACTTTAGTAGGTGGACAACTTCCAACAAGTGTCCAATTTTTATTTGACCAACACATTAAGAATTAAGTGCAAGAAACCTCTAGGAGATGAGTAAGAGAGAGAAGGAGAGAAGTATTGGGCAAATAATATACTTACATATCTTATATCTAAACTTACGTTTCCAATAAATCAAAATCTAAGTCTTATCTTTTTCTTTTCATCTTTTTATCTACCAAAAGCTAAGAAAGAAAGAGAGAGACTAGATAAGAGAAAGAGAAAGCCTAAGAAATTTTGGCTATAGAGAGAGAGAGGAGAGGGAGAGTTTTAGAAAGCTCATAGTTCCTAATCAAGGTTTAGGAAGAAAGAGAAGAAGGAAAGGCTAAGGTATAACAAAATTTCTACTTATGTAGTCTAATTTCTTTTTAGTTTGATTTGATTTTTTTTAATTTGAAGTTTTGATCTTGACGTTTAAAACCTTAGATCTAGGTGTATATAAGTGTTTCATGTTTAGATCTAACCTTTTTGAGGATCAAAAGTTAAATCTAAAGTATGAGATAGAAACTAGATTTTTCAAAATGTAGAGAACCTAATTTTTTTATTAGCCTTGATGGTGTTTAACTTTGTGTTTGATGCTTGATTGATGAAATAGATCATGTATTATGGTAGATTCATGGGTATATGAAGTATGAGTAGGTATTATAATGAGGTATGTTGGTTATTATGTGAGAATATAGAAGTTTTCTTAGAAACCACAAAGGATGGAAAGTCAGATTTTTGTAAAAACGAAACATGAAATTCAAATGACCATATCTCCTATTATATTTCAAATTTTTGAGTGTGGTCAAGTCCTAGAGTTAGATCTATAAGTTTTCTAACATCTTCAAGTGAAATCACTGATAAAGGAGTTGTAGATTTCCTTATGGACTAGTTTTAGCAAAGGACTCCAAAGCTGCAAAATGACGAAAATAAGCTGCGAAAGAAATTGTAAGGGGTGTTTCGGCAACTTAAGTTGTTAAATAAATTCAGGCCTTTCGGGGAATGAAAACATATGGGATAAAGTAGGTTGTGTCCAAAAATGAGCTCATTCCGACTTAAAATGACCAAGTTATGACCAATTCAATATTTGGGTTTTTTGGACGAAAATCGCTATAACCGGAGTTCTATAACTCTGATGGCCACGAAATTTAAACTGGAGGCTCACGTTAACACGTATAAGATTATGTCAAGAGATGGGAATTTTTGGAGTTAAGCACGATGTAGCTAATTTCTTAAGGAATTAACTAAAAATATTTTTTGAAAAATACTAAAGGAAGTTGGAAAATTATGGAAAAATACTTTTTGTGTATGAAATGTATGTATATGTGTTTGGACAAAGGATAGAAAAATAATAAGTTTATTTGGTATTTTCGTTAAAAGGATATGGAATCCAGCTTGCTGGATTGAAAAATCTGATGAATCCAGCTTGCTGGATTGAAAAGAAGTTTACTGAATTGAAAATATATTGAATCCAACTTGCTGGATTGTAGTCTAGTTGATGAATTTGGAATTCAGGTTGCTGAATTTGGAATCCAGTCTACTGAATTGGTAATTTGATTGTTAGATTTAGCATCCAGGTTGCTGGATTAGTATGTGACTTATTAGATGTTAAAGAATAACTTATGAAATGAAAAAGTAAGTGTTAAATCATAATGTATATGATATATAGATTAAAGAATTAGCAAAGGATGATAATAATACTAATATTGTAAGGTGTTATCTAATATTTAATTATGTGATTAAGTGTTAGATAATTGATTGATAAAGTAATTGTACTATGATACAAAGTATGATATGCTGATTAAAAGATCAATCTTAATAATGATAGGTATTACAAAAGAAGTTAACTTAAATTGCGTAGCAGTAGTCAACGAATCAGACAAGTTTCCTAACTCAACATGAGTTACTATTTTTCAAGCATGGTAGTGAATAATTATTGGTAGTTATTCACATCTATAATGATTGTTGTAATTCGCACGTAGTGCAATTGATTCTTGTTCTATTATTTGAACTATTTATAAATCATGTCTCAGCTAATTGTTTTAGCAAGACTAATATTTGTTAAAGCTTGAAATGTTCTATTTATTATGAACTGAATTGTTATTGGAAGATCTATGCCATTGGTTTCGGCTAGATTAGCATTGTTATTAATTATTGATATCATAGTATTTCTTTGAAAGTAATCCAAACCATATTGTTGTGGTACGGACTCGTGATGTAAGACTGAGATGAACGAATTTTAATGTCGTAAATCGACCCATGCGCTATTATTGAGTATTATGCATAATATAGGGTACAAAGGAGTTGGCCGCTCCAGGTACTTGCAGAAGAGTATAGTTTAGTTTTTTATAACTAATTTATATTCTTGTGGTAGTTTAGTTTTAATAACTAAATGATTCCTCTAGTAGTTCATGATCCTTTTGTGATCACTCAGCATGAAATCTGGGTATATCCCACTTTATTGAATATTGTTGCAGTATTGTTAATTCTTATTATTCAATTGAATATTATTGAATCTTTGAAAGAATTTTACTCTTTCATCTCTGATATGTTATTCAGTATGAAATGGGAGAAAGTTTTATTATTGAGATTGAATTATTATTCATCTACTTCGTAATCTTTCGATTATTGTTGAAGTTCTAAAGAAGCTAGACCTTTCTATTCATGATATATATATATATATATATATATATATATATATATATATATATATATATCATTTATTGTATATTTTAACTTGTTGGGCAAACTTGTTGCTCACCCTTGCTTAAATAAAATATTTCAGCTAATGCTGAAGTAGCAGAAGGTTCTAACAGGGAGAAAGGTAAAGACAAGGTTCAGGAGTAGTTAGTGTCAACTTTTAATGGTTATGTTTTATTATGTAATTATTTATGTAAAACTTTTGGTTATATAAGGGTATGTAAATTATGTCAAGGTTAGTTAACTTGGGATATTGTTATAAGTTGTATTAAGGAATATTATGAATGATGTTTTTCATTAATGAATGAGTAGTTAGATGTGATATATTTGATGGATCGTGAGCACAAAACCCGTGGTTAGGGAACCCGAATTTGGAGGCATCACAAACGCCGATAAACACTCTTCATCGAATCTAAAAAGTACATCTTTCTCCGATAAACTGCATAATGGTTTTGCAATCTTGGAGAAATCTTTTATGAACCGGCGGTAGAATCCAGCTTGTCCGAGAAAACTGTGAATCCCCTTTACTGATGTCGGTGGAGGAAGATTTTTAATTGTTTCTAATTTGGCACGGTCCACTTCCAACCCCTTTGCAGAGACTTTATGTCCAAGGATGATTCCTTCTTCAACTATGAAGAGACACTTTTTCCAGTTAAGCACCAGATTAGTTTCCTTGCATCTTTTAAGTACCATGGCTAGATTCTCTAAACAACTGTCAAATGTATCCCCTTACACTAAAAAGTCATCTATGAATACCTCTACACTGCGTTCCACCATGTCTAAAAATATTGCCATCATGCATCTCTGAAAAGTTGTTGGTGTGTTACACAGTCCAAATGAAATCCCTCTAAAGGTAAACGTGCCATATGGGCATGTGAACGTTGTCTTCTCTTGGTCTTCCGATGCAATTACAATCTTATTATACCCCGAATAGCCATCTAACAAATAGTAGTACTTATGTCCTGCCAATCTATCCAACATCTGATTAGTGAAAGGTAAGGAGCTGTGATCAATTCGGGTTGCCTCGTTAAGTTTTGTGACAACTCGAATTTTTATAAATTATTAAAATTCTTATTATGAGATGTATATATTTTGAATTATGTATTTTGGTGGGAAGAAATTTAATGTTTATGAGATTTAATAGTTGATTAACTATTGAAGAAAGTGAAGCAAATTAGTTAAGAAAAAGGAAAATGGTAACAAAAGAAATTAACTGAGTAATATTAGTTATTTAAGATTGAAATTATATTATGGAATAATATAATTTAATTGGTATGCCTTAATTGGCGATGGAATTGTTATGAATTAAATTTAATAAATAATGTGAGTAATTCACTTAATTAAAATAATGAATTAATGTGAATATAATTGTTTTAATAAAATGAGAAAGTATATATATATATATATATATATATATATATATATATATATATTATATATATATATATATATATATATATATATATACGCGCGCGTGTGTGTTGTATGTTAAAGTAATATGATTGTGAATTTTGTAAATAGATAAAATATTTATTAAATAAAATAAATACTTTAATTGGAATATTTATTGAGTAAAATAAATATTTGATGGAAATATTCTAATTTAATCTAATAATTAAATTAAAGGATCGATTTGTTGAATAAAATTATAATTATGGTTGGCTAAATAGAAACTATAATTATAATAATAGATATTATAATTATAATAATAAGATTTAATTTAATTTAATTATTAGAATTTGTTAATGGTTGCGACATGAATTGATCATATGTTAAAGGGAATTATAGAAATAAATTAGGAGAGAATAATTGGGTTTTAGCCAAACATGGCCTTGAGACTCTTATTATTATTAACTACCGATACTATAGATTTCTAGTAACGTATTGGGGAACCAAATTCAGAAATAAAGCATACGCTAATCTTATTTGGCTGAGTATTCATAAGGTAGGACAGAACAGTAGTTCTCTATGAATTGGAGAGGGAACTCTAAGAGTTGTGAAGGAAGAAGATAATTCAATCAAAGCTTTCTAATCATTCACTTTCTATGTTTAAAGGTGAATCAAGGTAATAATCTAGTTCTAGTTCTTATTTTCTGGAATTAGTTATCTGTAGATGGTTTTGATGTAAGATTTTTTTTAAGGAAGTGGTTATACATGTTAATGGTTATGTTAAATTCGTTTCATATAATCTAAAAGTGGTTTTAAGGTGATCAAATTTATGAAAGTATGATTAAACAAGTTGAAATTGAGTTTTATAGATATATGTACGTTATGGCTTGTTTTGGAATCAAAATTGATGATGAAATCATGAATAAAGTTTGAAATTGGTGCTAGATATTGTTAGTATGTTGAATTACGAAAATAACGAAGGTTGAATGAATCAATTTGGTTAAGAAATGAATTCGTAGTGAATGAATTCGCTAAATATGTTAAAACATGAAAGTTTAGTATGAACATGAGTTTTGGCTCAAGATTTAGGCTAGTTTGTGTTTTTATAAATTGTTATAATTCTAGTATGTTGGAGTTCTATGAATTACAAATCCATAGAATCGAAAATGGACTAATTTGAATGTTTATAACTCAAGTTATGAAGATTAGTAGGAGAAAAGAGTCAAAAATTGCAAAAATAGTGAACTTAGAGTCCCGTTTCTACTAACGGGCGCAGATACGCTGTGCCCTAAGTCGTTTGGGGTGTAGCTGCACTGTGTCTAAGGCTTAATTAGGTGTAGTTGTGCCCAAAGTGTGCCAGGCGTGACTTATATGACCTATTTTAGTAAAATAGACATAACTTTTCATACGAACTCCGATTGAGACGATTCAAGATGATCCGGAACGAAGACGAATAGACCTACAACTTTTATTTTTTAAGTTTTTCTATTTAAGGTCGGGAAACAGGGGTCAAATTGATATTCTTTAGGACTCTTGTGTTTTCAGGGGCAATCGGAGGGCTTGGGCATGCACGTATGCAAGTGTAGTGCTTGACGATAAATGTATTGTTCTAAGATACAGAACATGAATATTATGAAGTATAATGATGCTTAATATTAATAAATAATATATTAGATAAGTTGTATAAGCATACTAAGCACACACAAAGAGAGACAAATCGGGCGCGTAACGATGAACGTCGAAACACCGTGACAAGTGTTAATGAACGTAAAAAGTATTTTAAATCAAATGAAATTAATATTATAAGATATTGAATGGGGTTAATATAAAACCAATAAGTAGTCCTAGCAAGATTTAAACACTTGAATGAACTTCAAGTATGAAATATAGTGAGATATAAGTCGAAAGTTAACACAATCAAATTGAACTTTGTGTAGTGATTAATAAGAAGGGTTATGGGATGTAGAGTAAAGTTTACATTACAACTACTATGCGTTGGTATGTGACTAATAGTTTATGTGTATAATTATATAATTGTGTAGGGCACGTGAAGTGCAGATAACTTGTAAACCGTTAAACTGTTATTGGTAAACAACGATCAAGGCAAGTCTTTCAGTTCCTATTTGCTATGTAGACTTGATATTTAATTATTTTAAATATTTATTGCAAAGAGCATGATGTGTTATATATATGTTGAAAGTATGAAACGTTAAAGTCAATTTATGATTACGTTGATTGATTAAAGCATGTTGATTGAGTAAGGAACTCAATCATTATACATGTTATATGAACTGCAACATGTATGTTATATGTTGAGCATGTTATTATGTGCTATGTGATGCACGAAAACTGTTAGATTTTGCTGAGCTGTAGAGCTCAACCTTGCAAATAATCACTTTTGCAGGTTAAAGATTCAAGGTAAAGTTATGTGCTACTTGAAAGACATGAATCAGATGTGATACTTGAAGATTTATACACTTTGGCAATGTCATTATTATTTGATCCATGTTTAAGGTTCCGAATAATGTATTAATGTTGAATTGTAATATCGTTTTGCGACGTAAACACTTGTAGTATTAAAATGATTCTGAGATATTTAGATGTAAAAGTTGAAAGTTTTGGGAACGAGAATAGTTTGTAATAAAAAAATTTAAATATTCCGCAAGTTTCAATTATTGTATTACCGTTTAATGTTGTAAAATTAGAGGTTGAATGTATTGTTAACGTCCGAAGTCGAGAATTAAATTATTTAAATTTTGGGCTCATTATAGTTGGTATCAAAGCTGTAGGTTATAAACCTTAGGTAGAAGTACCTTAGGCTATAACCTTAGAGAAGGGAGGTGAAGATAATGAAATAATAAGCTCGAATAGAGTTTTAGCAATAAGAAGTAATTTAAGAAATTTATAAAGAATGGATTAAAACATGTGTGAAAGGATTCAAAGAAGAATCTCGTAGAGTTATAAGAAATATGAATGTGGGGTTACCCAACTCCAATAATAAGGATGTAAGGTGATAATAAAAAGACAATGTCTACAAGAAGAGAATGATAAATAAGATTCCTCAATAGCATGGTTTCTCCACAAAACTTTAACTTGTGGTATGACCTTCGTGCGTAGGACATGCTCCTTTCTATCCAAGATTTTGACAGGTACCTCTTCGTACGTTAAGTCTTCAGCTATCTCGTCCGGTTCTAACTCAATAACGTGGTCTGGGTCTTTCACATATTTACGTAACACAGATATATGAAAAACATTATGAACACGAGACATACTTGGAGGTAACGCGAGTCTATAAGCCACATTTCCTATTCGGTCAAGAATCTGAAATGGACCAATAAATCGTGGATTGAGCTTTCCTCTCTTTCCAAATCTTGTAACTCCTTTCCATGGAGCCACACGCAACAATACATGATCCCCAATGTCAAATTCCACGTCCTTTCGATGAAGATCCGCATAACTCTTTTGTCGATCCTGTGCCGTTTGTATACGTTGTCGAATCGTTTGGATCTTCTCTGTAGTCATGCGTACCAACTCTGGTCCCAACAATGTTGCTTCACCCACCTCGTCCCAGCATACTGGAGAGCGACACTTTCGTCCATATAATGCTTCAAATGGGGCCACACCTATACTTGCCTGATAACTGTTATTGTAAGAGAATTCCACCAATGGTAGGTACTTATCCCAACTCCCTTTGAAATCTAGGACACAAAGTCTTAATAGATCTTCAAGAGTTTGAATAGTCCTCTCTGATTGTCCGTCCGTTTGAGGATGGTATGCCGAACTAAATCGTAAATCTGTACCCATAGCTTTTTGCAAGTTAACCCAAAATCTTGAAGTGAATCTTGGGTCACGATCCGAAACTATGGATACTGGCATGTCATGTAGTCTCACAATCTCATCTACGTATATACGAGCAAGACGTTCAAGGGAATAAGTCTCCCGTATCGGCAAGAAATGAGCAGACTTGGTTAATCTATCAACAATAACCCAAATAGCATTTATGCCTTGAGAAACCGTGGGAAGACCCGTAACGAAATCCATGGTAATGTGTTCCCACTTCCATTTCGGAATCTCAAGTGATTGCAATGGACCCTTTGGCACTTGATGTTCCGCCTTTACACGTTGACAAGTTAAACACCTCGAGATAAACTTTGCAATCTCTCTCTTCATATTATTCCACCAAAATGTATGTCGAAGATCACGATACATTTTGGTACTTCCAGGATGGATTGCAAATGGTGTATTGTGTGCTTCCATCATGATCTTGTACTTCAAATCAGAATCGTTAGGAACACAAAGTCTGGAGTGGACTCGAAGTATTCCTTCTTCATCGATTCTTGCTTCTGGAATAGAACCTTCTTGCACTTTCTTCTTCATATGCATCAGCTCTATGTCCGTAGCTTGAGCAGCTTTAACTTTATCGATTAAAGTCGGTTCTACTCGTATATTTGATATCATCATGTGGGTACTTGGAGCCTTCATCTCTATCTCCATCCTTTGTAAGTCATACAAAATGGGCCTTTGTGTTAACAACATTGCACTCGTACCCACATATGATCTTCTACTCAATGCGTCAGCTACTACGTTTGCTTTTCCAGGATGATATTGGATGGTATGATCGTAATCTTTTAACAGCTCGAGCCAACGTCGCTGCCGCATGTTGAGTTCTTTTTGGGTGAAGAAATATTTGAGGCTTTTATGATCTGTATAGATCTCCACTTTCTCCCCATACAGGTAGTGTCTCCAGATCTTCAACGCGAAAACTACTGCTGCCAACTCCAAATCATGAGTAGGATAATTCCTCTCATATTCTTTGAGTTGTCGCGAGGCATAGGCTATGACTTTCCCATGTTGCATGAGAACACATCCTAACCCTTTGCTTGAAGCATCACTGTAGATAACAAATCCATCCGAACCAGATGGTATTGTCAGAACAGGTGCCGAAATGAGTCTCCTCTTAAGCTCTTGAAAACTCTTCTCGCATTCCTCGCTCCATACGAATTTGACATCTTTCCGAGTCAGCTGAGTTAACGGGGTAGCGATTCGAGAAAACCCTTCCACGAATCTTCGATAATAACCAGCTAAGCCTAGAAAGCTACGTACTTCGGTCACCGTCTTTGGTTTCTCCCAACTTTGTATTGCTTCAATCTTCGCCGGGTCAACAGATACTCCATGTTTTGACACCACGTGCCCAAGGAATGCTACTTCCTCAAGCCAGAACTCGCATTTCTTCAGCTTGGCATATAACTTATTTTCACGCAGCCTTTGGAGTACCAGCTTCAAATGATGCTCATGATCTTCACGGCTTTTGGAATATATGAGGATGTCATCAATAAAGACAACAACGAACTGATCCAAATAATCCTTGAATACCCGGTTCATCATATCCATGAAAGCCGCAGGAGCATTAGTCAATCCAAAAGACATGACTAGGAATTCATAATGCCCGTACCGAGTTCTGAAGGCAGTCTTTGGAATATCCTCAGTTTTAACCTTCAGCTGATGATATCCAGAACGAAGATTGATCTTTGAAAAGAATTGTGCTCCTTGTAACTGGTCAAACAGGTCATCAATACGAGGTAGCGGATACCTATTCTTAATAGTGACATGGTTTAATTCCCGGTAATCAATACAAAGTCGCATACTCCCGTCTTTCTTCTTTACAAATAAAACAGGAGCACCCCAAGGAGATGTACTAGGACGAATGAAACCGATGTCCAACAACTCTTGTAGTTGGACCTTTAACTCCTGAAGTTCAATAGGAGCCATTCGATATGGGGTTTTAGAAATGGGCTTTGTACCAGGTTCAAGATCAATAAAGAATTCAATTTCTCGTTCCGGGGGTAGACCGGGAAGTTCTTCAGGAAATACGTCAGGAAAGTCAATAACAACAGGAATATTATTCAAATTTGACGTGTCTTTATTCAAATCCATAACATGGGCTAAGAAAGCTTGACATCCGTTTTTTAATAAACGAATGGCTTTATGGCTTGATATAACAGTGATTGATTTTAATGGCTTAGTTGTTTGAATTCGTACAACAGGTTGGTTAGGAATATGAAAACTAACAACCTTACGAAAACAATCAATTTTAGCATGATGAGTGGTTAACCAATCAATTCCTAAAATCACATCAAAAGCAAGTATCTTTAAAGAGATAAGATCAATAGGTAATGTGATTGTGCCAACTTGGATCATGCAAGATTTATAAACTGTAGATGTAACAAAGGTTTCACCTAACGGAGTTTCAACAGATAAGTCAAAGTCCAATTTCCCCGGAGTCAAGTTTAAACGTTGAGCACAAGCAGGAGAGATAAAAGAATGGGTAGAACCGGTATCTAGTAAGGTATAAACTTCGCAAGAATTCAAGATTAGCTTACCCGTAATCACCTCGTTCGGGTTCCTCACGTTTTGGCCAGTTACGACAAACGCTCTTCCAGGAACTGCTGATTTCGCCTTATCCGGGACAGCCCTTGGAATCACCACTCCCGCTGAACTTGATTTCGCTATAGTACAATCTCGAGCGATGTGGCCTTCCTTCCCACAGTTGTAACACACCTTGGATTGTTGTGGACAGTTTGGGCTGATATGTCCCTCTTTCCCGCATTTGTAACATCTAACTGGCGGTCGTTCTCCTCCCCTAAAATTTGTTGTTGGTGCTGCTGCTGATGTCTTCCCGTCATTGTTGAATCTCCTCTTTCTGAAATTTCCACTTGACTCACCTCTCCTATTATCATGGCCACGATGACTACCCGAGTGGTTACCGCCTTTGTTCGTATTTTTCCCTCCTCGTTGGTTATCATCGCTCTGATGATTGCTGTCACCGGTATGACCCTGGTTGTGGTCCCTCGGTTGAGTATACTCATTATCTCTCTCTAATAATTGGGCCCTGTTGACAACGTCTGAATACAGAGAAAATTTATGAGAGATAAGGTATTGACGAATCTCAGGTTTTAAACCTCTCAGAAACATCCGCGTCATACGTTCCTCATTTTCTACCAAATGAGGTGCAAACCTGGATAACTCTGCAAACTTCGCCTCGTACTGGGACACCGTCATGTTGTTTTGTTCCAGTCTGATAAACTCCACCTCCTTCATATGGCGAATACTTTCAGGGAAGTACTTGTCATTAAACAGTTTCTGAAACGTTTCCCAGGACATATTGAGTGCGTCAGGCTGGGTACGCTTCACAGACTCCCACCAGTAGTCTGCCTCACCGCGGAACATAAAGGTAGCGAATGGAACCTTCTGCTCCTCCGTGCATCCCAAGACATCGAATATCTTGGTAATTTGCTTGACCCATGTTTCCGCCATGATCGGATCCGGCTTTCCCTTAAATTCTGGTGGTCCCAACTCCTTGAACTGCTTGGCTGTGACAGACCGCGTGTTGTCATTATTTCCACCCGTATTTTGTACACGAGTCTCCCTCGTCTGATTTTGCATGAACTGCAAAAAGCTCCTAAACATTCCATCGTTCATCGTTTGCTCGGTAGTGTTGTTTACAGGAGGAATATTGCCTTCCTGTTGCACGTTCTCCTGGTTTGTGACTAAAGGTTGTTCCACAGTCTCATACACTCCATTGTTAACGTTCTCAGCAGCCATTCTTAAATACTGCCATAAAACAAGGGTTAATTAAATAAATTAACAAATCACATAATACCCCTATATTATGACTGACCAATAAGTAAGCTTAGGTAGGACACACTAGCGAAGGATTTATTCGTCTCTCCCCTCCTAGTTCTATTCTCCGATCTCCGCCAGAGATCATATCCCTAAGCTCTGATACCAACTGTGACGTCCCCAAAATAGGTATACAACACCCATTCTGAGTTGCCAAAATACATGGTACAGAAACAACTACATCTTTATTATTACAACACAAGAACTGTGAGTTTAAATACAAATATTGTCATCTAGACAATATCCACACTCAAATAACAACACATGAAATATATATACATTACAACAATTGGTGAGGACTATTAAAACTTACTAGAGGACTACTATAACTTCTAGACCATCATTCTATACCCGACTAGTACTCGCTACATTCTCGCCTCCTGAGAAAAATGGAACAAAAAGGAAAAGGGTGAGCTCAACTAGCCCAGTAAAGAACATTATGACTAAGATAATACAGAACAAATTATCGTTAGTCTTCAACAGGGAAAAATCTAATAGAATACAATAGACAACAAGTTTTAAATCAATAACTGCAGCGGAAACAGCAAACCATTAGAAGAGTCAAGTAGAGAATGAGTTCTACTATCTTCTAAGATTTAAAAGTCCATCATCAATATTTTATCCCTGTAACAACAATCAATAACCATCTTTAATCAAATATTCATCTTTGCACTACAGGCCAAAGATATTCACTTGTATCACTGGTCGGTCATGTTCATCTCAACACCTGTTCATCTTTGCACTACGGGCCAAAGATATTCATCAGTTAATCATTCATCTTTGCACTACGGGCCAAAGATATTCAGTATCATTTAGGACTGAGGATGATGAAAAATATCTTAAAAAAACTTAAAGAAAACGAATCCAGTGAAACAAAATAACAATATTAAGGATTCGTATTTCGATTTATCCATGTCCAAAAATACCTTATAATTATTTTTAGTGAAGTAGAATTCAAGAATGATCAAAACATGGATACAATCAAAGGTAGTACCCAGAACAGATATTTTGGACGAAAAGAAGAAAATTTTATTTTTCGGTGAATAGTAACTCGTGAATAGTAACTCATGAATAGTAACCCCGACGTGAAAAGTTCCAAATTTGATAAAAATTTCTAACCAATATTTCGGCATAATGATATTGAAGAAATAATATCATTTTCGAATAAAATAACATCCCTTACCTCAAAATAATCGTACTTTTGACTGAATTTCGGGTATAGTGCTGACAGAAACTCGCACCGTATAGCAACACTCAAAGTATACTCACAAGAATACGCTCGATAATATAGAGAGAGAAAGAGAGAAAACTTTGTTTCTGGTATGATTTTCAATTCTAACTTAGCCCTCTATTTATAGGAAAATGCTAGAACGCCAAAGGAGACTAAAATAATAAATTAATATTTTCTTATTTTCCTTACGCATGCCAAGACCAAGACTTATCAAGGCATGCCAATTCTGAAATTCATCCCAGCAGCCCACATGTTTAATCCACCAACCAAAAAGTGGGTCCCGCAATTTAATAAAAATTATTTTATTTTTCGAAACTTCAGTAATTCATAGAAAATAGACCGTTTATCAGAAAAATACGAATTTTATGTCTATTCTGACTGAAATCAAATTCTCTACAACTTTGTAGCTTTAAGTTTTTCCAAATTCCAAACCAAAAATATCCGAAATCCACAAACGGATGATTTTTAATACCTCCACATTGACAAAATACTGATAAAATACCTCAGCTTTAATTCTTTCATTTTTATCCACATAAAAATAAATATATCCATCATTTATATCCACATAAAATAAATATTTCTTTATCATATGAATCAATAATTAATTATTCATAAATAATATTACAGAATCACATTTATGACAACCAGGCCGTTCCCAGGAAAGAGTGGGCTTTTCAATAAGGATTTCTCCTTACTGGCGCGCAATTAGATGACCAAACCTCTCCTTAGACAGAACTTTCTAGACATTGCCAATAATGTTATATAATAATATTATTCAAACAATATGAATTATTGATCTGATAATGGGAAATACTGTGTAGTGACAATTATTGAAACAACGGTAATATAAAATATCAACGCAGCAATTATTAAATCAATAAAATAAAATACTGAATAGTAATTACTGTAACCATTATTGAGTAGTGCCTTCTTACGTAAGAATCAATAATTGGTGCAACCAGTGTGCTACTGTGTAACAACGCGTATTACTGTGTTTTAACCACCGGGTATTCCAACAGTATTAACGGTAACAATTACGCCGTTATTAATAAACAACATATACTTGTCGTTTTCTTCATCCAATCGCTTTCCGTTATGGGGCCCACAAAAGACTGCGCCGTCGTACGAATATTCCCCGACAGGAAGAATATTCCTACGACCAAACGAATATTCCCCGACAACAATGAGTATTTTATAACCACCTGCTTATTTGAAATATTTGCGCATTTTACCCATAACTAACCTCATTAATCAATTTAACACTTACTATTTCAAAATAATAAATAGAGGGAATTTAAATTTTATTTATTAATAATTTGGGGTCTTACATATTGGGTCATTAAGCTACCACTGAGCCAATGTAATTTATTAGTTAAATAAACTACCGCCACAACTTGTAGCGGTAGACACTGTAGCACATGAGCAAATGAACAAATGAGGGGCGAATGAGTAATTTCTCATGTCGCTACAGCTTGTAGCAGCAGGGGAAAATTCATTTCAATCTGTGCCATCCAATGTTGCGATCAGCGGTATAGATTATGGTTGTTGAAATAGTACATGTGACAACCGATTGCCAATCATGTTAGTTCTGGGCCTCCGACCCAAATAAACCCAACCTCATCACACCTGATTATTATATATATGCTTCTCAATGTTTCCTATTTCTAGATAGAAGTAGGATATACTTACAAGTACTCCCTCACTCCGAGAATGAAAGTGATGATTGATTTTATGTGAATTTAAAAAAATGTCAAATGATAAAATTATTCATATTTAAATTCTCATCTAATTGCATATTTTTCTATACATGACTAGTGATATTATATAAATATTTATAAATAATAAAAATATGACATTTAATACTAAGAATATTACGCACAAATTATTGTAAAAAAAATAGATTATTTAATATAAGTAAATATTTAATTTGAGATTACATAAAATAATAAGAACTTTTATTCTTAGACGGAGGGAGTAACTTAAATCATGAACATATTTTTATGTCCAAAAATAAAACATAAAAACAAGAATAGTAATGGTATACCCTTAGTTATTCCTAGTTCTCCTTTTATCTTTTTTCCAAATATATTATAAAATTAAATTATAATACAATCAGTTCTAAGATAAAACATAAAAGATGAAGAAAAATTTATTATGTTTTACGAACTAAAACAGAATAAAGTTATTTAAAAATGACTTATAAATCATTCCTAATAAGTTAGTTTGACCCATATTAATGTAATATCAATTTTATCCCTATTATATTTTTTTTTTAAAAACGTATTTGTAAAAAAGAAGAGTAAGATGCAACGTCACTTAAATTGGCGTTAGAATTTTTATTTTTTTATAACTGAAGTCTTATATACTTCTTCATTTCTAATGCCGATGACAGAGAATAAACATAAAAAAATATTGATACTTGTAAATAAGTACAAGAGATCAAAGAAATTAAAAAAAGAAAAGAGATTCCAACGTCAGTTAAAGTAATGTTACATCTTACTCTTCTTTTTTATAAATTTACTTTATAAAAAAATTTAAAAAAAATTACAATGCCAGTTAGTTTGGCATTAGATCACATTTTTATTTTTTTTAAATTTCTTAAAAAAAATAAAATTGTTTAAAAAAAAATTTAAGATAATTTTTTTTAAATAAGTTTTTATAAAACAAATACACAACATGAAACTAAAACCACTCATAAGTCATAAATTAAAATAAACAGTCAGCTATCTCGCAAATAATATACTTAAAAAATAAGAATTTCTCTTCCGGACCCTATTTATAATAATATATATTATTAATTGAAATATTTTTTTATAAAAAATATTAATTTTTTTTACATAATCATAGTTAATATATTGATATACACATTAGTTTGTTACAAATATTTTTTAAATATCAAAGGTATATAATT
Organism: Panax notoginseng; assembly: GCA_016801055.1. NCBI lineage: Eukaryota > Viridiplantae > Streptophyta > Magnoliopsida > Apiales > Araliaceae > Panax > Panax notoginseng. The sequence goes on along the minus strand of CM029015.1, from coordinate 150,789,896 downwards.
TTTTTTATAAAATAATATATTGTATGTTATACTAAATTCTATAAGTATATGCATGTGTTATAATAATTAAATGTTGTAATAAAAATATAATATTTGGTAAAATAATTAATTATAAAAATAAACAAAAAATTAATTTTAAAATATTTTCTTAATTTTCGGAATTAAAATTTCATATTACTCATGCTTAAAATAAATATGGGCCTTTGATGTAAAGACATAAATTGATTCAATGGATGAAAAGTTGGTTGATGACAAATATCTTTACCGTCATAAGACCAATCAAAAGAAAGCACTATCATAGCCTTCAGATCAAAAGACTGATCAGGTTAACGAAGGCCTAGGCTTTATTTCCAGTTATACATTTTGTTGTGGGCAGTGAAGAACAGATCGGAGATAGAAGGAGATTAGTGAAAAAGAATTAAGAAAATGGCATGGAAGGGAAATCTGTCTCGCAATCTGAAAGAGCTACGGATTCTCTTCTGTCAAACTTCACCGGCTAATTCATGGACTAGGTCTTTTCTCTCTCTTCTCTGTACTAGAATTCCCTCTGTAGTTTTCTTGTATTTCATTTTTTTGACCAGTTGTATTGATTGATAAATCATTTGTTGAGAAGAATTACAAGGATCTAAAGAAATTGAACCTTAGATTCCCTATATTGATCCGTGAGTTCAGCGGTATCGAGTCTTAGCTATGCGCAAGATACGGTAAGAAAAACCCTAATTCTCTCTACTTCTACATGAGTATTACCATTTTTACCTGCTTCATTTTTCTCCTTTTAATTTATCAATGATTGTTTGTTTTTGACTCAATTTGGTTATAGAGTTGATATAGCATTACCCTTTTTGAATCAAACTAAGATGATGATGTCTCATTTATTTATTTTTTTGGTGAAGAAACAAAAAAAAATAATATGGCTCATGTGGATATCCCATGTCTAACATAACTATTTACTGCAACTATAAAAGGATCAATAAATCAGAGAATTAGTGAGACGTGATTACTTGCAAATTGAAGGAAAATGTTGAATTCTTAAATTTTATACCAGTTTTACTTACTACTACCAATTTATTGTGTCATTGCTATCAAATGTTAAGTGTAAGTTTTGGGTTTAGCTTAAAAAAATTTGGTCCATGTTTTATTGCATATTGGTTTTCTTACTATGTATGCTGAGGTAGAAGTTAGTTGGTTATGATTTGTCGATTGCCAGAAAGTCTTTCTATGAACTGATCATGGCACACTAAATAAGTGAATTGTTTGCCATTCATTTTCCTCTATGGTATGCTCATGATTGTAAAGGCTGGTTTTCTTATTACAACCTATCAACAGTTCAGCCTTTGTAGTTCTAAGATTTACATCATTGTTTGTTGCAGATTGTAAAGGTAGACACATAAATTATCAAGATTTTCGCCCGCTAAAGTCCTTTAAGAGGTTGAAGTGAAATGGTGGAAGCAGGACTAACTAAAGCAGACAAAACAGAATTCACTGAATGTTGGTAGACAACATGGAAAACACTATATATCATGAAGCTGGCCTTATCGGCTGGCATTGGTGGCCTCCTTTTCGGCTATGATACAGGTATGTCAACAACTTTGCTCAGACATTTTATGGTCAAGGTTTCTGTATTTTGACGTTCAAGCCTTATTTCCTAGCCAAATGTATGCAAAATATTGAGGAATGACATCTCTCATCTACCATGTTACCTTTTGATCACTTTGATTGCAAAATTTTGTACTAGTTATACTCAAAATACTTCAAACGTCGTCTCAAGAATAACTAATTTTGTCCATCAACTGTTTGTAACTTGATGGATCTGTTAATGGGAGTGTAGGAGTTATTTCTGGTGCACTCCTTTACATTCGCGAAGATTTCAAATCTGTTGACAAGAACACATGGTTACAGGTGCCTTGCTATTTTTACTTCCTTTTTTTTTATATATATAACAAAATTTTGTTTTGGTAGGAAAGATGTGTGTGTGTGTGTGTGTGTCTTTGTTCTGGTTTTATATTATGTTAAGATTAATTACATGTTTGGGTTGATGTATAGCAAACAATTGTGAGCATGGACGTAGCAGGAGCCATCATTGGTGCTGCATTTGATGGTTGGATTAATGATAGGTTTTGTAGGAAAATATCAATTTTGTTGGTTGATGCCCTATTTTTCATTGGTGCTATGGTTATGGCGATTTCTCCATTCCCTTGGATGATAATTGTTGGAAGAGTATTTGTGGGTTTGGGAGTTGGAATAGCGTCCATGACTGCACCTCTTTACATTTCAGAGACTTCTCCTCACAGAATTAGAGGTGCCCTTGTTAGCACAAATGGTTTGCTAATTACTGGATGCCAGTTTTTGTCATATCTTATCAATCTAGCTTTCACTCATGTATGGACTCCTCGAGCCTCTATTTCTTTCAACTGTCTGTACTATTTTTTATGTAGTGTGAAAATAATAACGCACAATTTTTCATATGATTCAGACCAAAGGAACCTGGCGTTGGATGCTTGGCGTTGCAGGACTACCTGCCCTTGTCCAATTTGTATTGATGATGGGTCTCCCTGAGTCTCCTAGATGGTTGTATAGAAATGTGTGTTTTTCTAAATGATACTTATTTTTTGTGTATCCTCCTCCTATATATTGTTGTTTTTCTCAGTTTGTACTACATTTTTTACTGACAAAATTGTTGCACATGTTTGATCAGGACAAGATAGATGAAGCTAGAGCCATCTTAGAGAAGATCTACCCTGCTGATGAAGTTGAAGGCGAGATGGAAGCGTTGAGGTCTGCGCTTGAAGCTGAAAAAGCGTTGCAAGGTTCAGACGAGGAAGGAAAAATGTATCAGAAGGTAAAGGATATTGGCCTATTTTAGAGTTGGATTCTCTATACATTACATGTTCATAGACCCACTGACCTGCCTGTTGTCTTCCCTCTGTCACTCTAAAAAATTAAGCAATCCTATTATATGAAATAAACCACTAGATACTACTAATTTTAAACTAAAGCAGGATATCCAACGTGTCAATACTAATATAGAGGGTTGGTTATGTGCCCCTCTTGAATGAACTTTGTACATATTAGCTAGCTAGCTGTAATATCTATACATGAGAATTAATACAAAAAGTATGGTATGTGATTAGTGTTGATACTGATTCTTATGGTATGTGATTATAGTGTTGATTCTTATGGTATGTGGAAAATGATTATCATATTAATAATATTTATGGTTACTTTTGGCTTTATTATAGTATTATGAGAATAGAACAATCCAAAATATACGAACTCAGATAAGTAGCTTTTAAATAATCCAAAAAGTTGCCCTGACAAGATTATTTATTGCTTATCCGATATTCTTACATTGTTTTTTATACCCAAATAAGCTGAAACAAACTACCAAAATTTTCCATAAGAAAGATAATAAGCTGAAACTATCTCCTTACTGCGCCATGTTATATGTAAGTACATAATTTTATTGTCAAAGTTGATGTTGATAATCATTATCAATTAAACTATGCTGAGATCAAGGAGTTTGTTGTATTTAGTTTTAGTTTTAGTTTATTGTTTCATTTTTACCATCTCATTATCATTTACCTCCTTACTTTATATCTTTTGTTTTCCTTGTTTGTTTTGATCATGTATGTTGTAGCTAACAAAGTACACTTTTTCCCTCTGTTTTAAATATGCTGAAGATGATGCCGATATTTGAGGTTGACAAGAGTACTGCAATTTTCTAATGAATTCGTAACCGTTGATTCGAAGTTCTACTTGCTTCCTAAAATCCTTGGGTTTCTGGTAATTATCAGTTGCTTGAGTATCACTTGTTTACAACTACTTTTTGCTGTGTACCATTTCTGGTAAATTAGTAGAAAGTTGATAGTTGCCTTTGGATGAAATTTCAGTAGATGCTATTAGATACTTATATCATGTTACTTTTTAATGAAGATCATAATGGTTAGTTGTTCCCTTTCTCTTTCCTGTCCAAAATTTGGAGGAAATGATTAACTAATTATTTTTTACTTGTGCTATATATTACAATATGCAAAAATGTGGCACTCATTACACTGCATTTTGCATAATCAAGAGTCCTTGAAGATTTATCTCTCTCCCCCCGGCCCCTTGGAAAAAAATGGAAGGGACTTGAGTTATAACTTCACTGGTTATGATTTGTCGATTGCCAGAAAGTCTTTTTATGAATTGATCATGGCACACTAAATAAGTGAATTGTTTGCCATTCATTTTGCTTTATGGTATGCCCATGATTGTAAAGGCTGGTTTTCTTATTGCAACCTATAAACAGTTCAGCCTTTGCAGTTCTAAGATTTACATCATTGTTTGTTGCAGATTGTATAGCTAGACACATAAATTATCAAGATTTTCCCCCGCTAAAGTCCTTTAAGAGGTTGAAGTGAAATGGTGGAAGCAGAATTAAATAAAGCAGACAACAAAATTCACTAAATGCTGGCAGACAACATGGAAAACACCATATATCATGAAGCTGGCCTTATCGGCTGGCATTGGTGGCCTCCTTTTCGGCTGGCATTGATATAGTTTGATATGGGTGATGTTATCATTGATGGCAAAGAAACTGGTATGCTCTCACTCGGTTTCTTGTACTACGCAACAGGAAAGAAGTGATTGAAGCTAAAGTAGCAACTTATACACCAAAATACTTCCCAAAGAGAAAGAAAAAGGGAAAAAAAGAAGAAGAAATCGCTAAATTACCTTCCCTGATTAAGGAAGAGTAAATTTTATGGTGGAGTTGGTTGCTTCTGTTATCTTTTGGTCTAATATCAGCATATGTTGTCAATTTGTCATGCAGGTTACTGTGATAAAGGCTGCTCTGCAATTGCAGATTCTAGAACTTCTTTGCTAGCAGGTCCAACAGTACATTTGTGCATCAGGTTTTGTTAAATTTTACATCTTCTTCCTTTATATTTTTAAAGTATATGCATTTTCTGCAATTGGACCTCGTTTATCTTGTGAGAGGAAATGTAGACTTCTGAATATCATTCCCTATTTCGGCAATGTTTTCCATGTCTGAATTTGAGGTCACTAGTGTGGGCTAATAGTCTTCATGTTACCAAATGAAGAAAACTATGGCTTAATGTCTTGACAGTGGTGCTATTTTCATAAAGCTCCTAACTTTTTGATTGTTCTACCTCTTTTCTCTTACCAATTTTTGCAGACTGTGATCACTATGATTAATCATGCCATTGGAGCAACTGGTGGTGTTAGCCAAGAATGCAAGGCTGTGATCAAAAGATACTGACAAACAATTATAGATTTGCTTTTAACAGAGGTACACGAACTATTGCTTTATTACTGATTGTAATTTGAGGTTTTTAGATGCTAAGTACATATATGTCAATTTTGGACTCTAAGCTAGATCACTTGTACTGCATTTTGGTAAAGCCTGTATTGATTTCTCCTACTGAACTCAATAAAAACAGGCACAACCAAAGAAGATATGCTCCCAAATTAGATTGTGCACCTTCGATGCGATGGAGCTCGTGGTGTTAGGTCAGGCTCTTAGCTACATCAGATTACATTTGGTTGCGTAGTTGCTTTCTCAACATTCTTGACATCGTTATATAAACGTTAACACAGAAGACTCCCTATACTGATATTATTATGAATCTTTTCTTCCTTATTTGACCTACTGATGCTATGAATTTTTATACAGCATGGGCATTGAGAGTGTCGTAGATGAAAACAATGGCAAGTCATCCGGATTTGGTGATGCTATGTGCTCTTCTTGTGAAATGGCAGTGTTGTGGATGCAAAATTAGCTTAGGCAAAACCAGACGCAAGATCGTATTCTAAACTATGTCAATGAGGTATACTATATATATAAACCTTCTTGTTTAAGTTTTTTTATATACTCCTAATACAATTATACTTCTATTTCAACCAAAACATAGGAGGAAAAATGAGTAAATGAGTTGAATAGTCTTTATTGATTATTATTTGTTAGTAATTTTTTATGGTTCATGTTGACGAGAGTTCTGAAAAAATTGCAGCTTTGTGATGGTCTTCCTAGCCCAATGGGACAATCAGACTGCGCCAAGATTTCTTCCATGCCTAGCGTTGCCTTCACTATTGGTGGCAAAATTTTCAACCTTCCTACTGAGCAGGTATGATCAACCTAATATCTATTGTGGTTGTTGTGTCCAACTTCCTCCATAGGTCATTATTTATGCAGATTTGATAGGCGGGGAATGTATCATTCTTCTCAATTACATTGGCTTATATACACAAGTATCTTAATTTACAGTGTATATTAGTACCACGTAGCAACTCTATTGTCTTTTTCTACTTATGAGCAATACGGTGTACATTTGTACCACGTAGGAACTCTACTGTCTTTGTGTATTGATTTTGGCACTAAGTGCCTAGCGTTGCCTTACAATACTGGGTATCAAATTTTCGTGCTACGTTTACGGAAGACAAGGGACGAAATTATGAAGTGTACTCTCTCTATATATGTAGATATATACTTTGATTGAAGAACTGTGGTAGCTTTAGATGCTTAATTGTAAAGATAATGAATGATTATGTAATGGATGATTTTATTAAGTTAATAATATTTTAGTTTTTTGTATTTTTGCCATTATTTACTATGGAGACATTGAGCCAGCCAGCCAGGTATACAAAAAGAATGTCAAATTTTGATTTGACAACTATATAATTCGTTACCAAAGCATTGAACAAGTTTTAATATAGCAACAATTTTTTATACATTTAGCAACAAATTTTCGTTGCTAATGGCATTAAAAATATAATATTTGGCAACGAAAAATTAACCTAATAACAACGGAGAGGATATTGTTGCTGATACTAACATAAAAGGCAATATTTTTTATCGTTGCAAATCATATCAACTTTCGTTGCACATATAAAAAAACGACAACATATAATGTCGTTGCTAATCGAAAACTTTCGTTGCTATTGAAAAATAACCAGCAACAAACATTTTCGTTGCTGATTCAGCATAATGTCATTGCCAAATAATATAATCAGCAACGAAAATCGTTCCTAAAAAGTTTACATTCCGCAACGAAAGCAAGTTTAGGCAACAATTTTCATAATTTACTGCAACGAAAAATGTCGTTGCAAAATAGTGTCAATTGCAACGAAAATGTATGGTCGTTGAAAAAAAAAGTGTTCATTTCATTGCCAATTAGCGGGCTTTTGCAACGAAATGAGATTTTTAGCAACGAAATTTTAATTATTTTGCAACAATACATTTTGTTGCTAAATGATCGATGTCTCTGAACGAAAGCCAAATTTCGTTGCAAAATGTATTACTTTTGGCAACGAAAAAAAATGTTCGTTGCGAAACAATTAGCAACGCTCATTGCGCAACGAAAGACGCAACGACAGTAAAGTCGTTGCCAAAACCCTTTTGCAACGAAATTTGGCACCTTTAGCAACGAAATTTGGTTGTTGTTGAAGCCCATTTTTTTGTAGTGAGTACCCTATGTGAACCCTTGATAGTGGTAATTGTTTAGTTTTAGTTAGAACTCGTCTGCTGTTGAACTTTTTGAGTTTGTGCTTTATGATTCCTTATAAGAAATTGGTTATGTATTGAATTTGAGTCTGTATCAGTTAGCATGGGTGTTGAACACACACACACACACACACACACACACACACACACACACACACACACTATACTAGTGATATCAGTTTAAGATGTGAGGATTGATAAGGAATTGTGGATTGGTTTTGATATGAAGTGTTGACATGTTTCCTTAATTTTTCTGAGGCCATATGAGTAAACTGTACACTGTCTTAATACTGGATTCGTAGTTGCTAGTTGTTAGTCGCATTGCATTGCATTTTGCTTGAGGACAAGCAATGTTCAAGTTTGGGGGGATTTGATGAGTAGATTTTTAACCTATGATTTATATTCATTTAGCTTGTTATATTGTTAGTTTTTTGATTACTTCATGTTACTTTTGATGGGTTTTGTGCTTGTTGTAGGATAATCAGTAAGCTTATCAAGATGCTAGCATTTGAAGGAGTTTCAAGCAATTATGGACATTCTGACTTCCTAGCGCGGGGCGCGCTGCGGTGCTGAGTAAAGCGGCGCGGGGCGCACTAGTGCATGGCTTCTTTCTGGTACAGTAGCGCGGGCCGCGCTGACTGAGAGTATATCATGGCGCGGGGCGCGCCGTTACGGGATCTGAGCTGGGCAAGATTAGTTATGTGCTGGAAGAAGGGCAGTGTTGGGAGCTATTAATTCTTTATGTAGTATGATCATAATAGGATTGTGTGATGGTTGTTATTTCATGTTTGTGGGAGTCTTTGACTAATGACTTGTTGTTTTTAAAAAGGATTTGGATTGTTATTTGACTTTCTACGTGATGAGTTAGAGTTGGATTGGGATTGGTGGTATGAAGCTGAGGTGAGGCAATTTATGCTACTTGTTGGAAAAAAGGGAGAGGCATTAAATTTTTCTGAAAGAACGAGATTGAAAGGCAAGAGCTTGGAGGAACGAAGAAGAAGAGTAATTTCACAAAAATTGCATAATTGAAAGGCGAGAAGGGTGATGTATTACTATTCTCCTTTAATTTCAATTTGTGTATTTGGGATGATGTTTTCTTTCATTTATTCAGTATTTAATTCATTGATTATGAACTAATTACTTTTTAGGCTTAAGACGGATCTTTAAGTGGAACGATAATTATGTAATCTTTGAATACAGTTTAATAAGTTATTATCCAGTATATCTATATTAGTTTGAGCGTGAATTTATGAATTTCCTATTCAACGATTCTTTGTGGACTTGTATGAACTCGAGAGATGAAATATGAGTCTAGACTTAATTACTATAGCACGTGTTCTTGATTTATGTGAATGAACAGAATCTTGATGAATGTTAGGGTAGAGATATACTTGACATTGCATGTAATCAGATAAAGAACTTGAACTTCAACCTTCTTTAATTGTAATTCACATAGAGATATAGTGAGTTAGTTGATTAATGTATTTAACTTAATTCTATCTTAATTGTGGATTTGGGTTAATATGGTATTAGTGCATTGAGAGGTGGCTAGTGTTATATACGTGTTCTTGATTAATAAACTGGGATAGTGTGTTAAACTGGAATAAAGGTATAAAAATCAGAGTGATGCTTTGAGTGAAGTCAAAAGCCTAATTCTCCATTATTGTTTGAAATTTCAGTTTTTAGCGTTTATTGATTGTTTGGTGATTTTACTATTTTTAATACTTTTAGTTACAAACTGGAAATTAATTAGTTTAATAAAATTAGGATTAATAGGAAATTGGTAATTGTGATGTTTAATTTCTATTTACAGTCTCTGAGGGAACGATACTCTACTTACTATTATATTACTTGTTGACCACGTATACTTGTGTGTTGTGTGTAATTAGATTTTACCCAACAGTGATCCTTTGAACTGCAGGTGAAACATGCTCCTTTCTTTGGGCTAAAATAGTACGGTGCAATGTGCCCCTCCTGACCACAGTTGAAACACACCCGCTTTCCCTTCAAACATATCCCAGTATGGTTCTTTCCACAAGTAGCACAAGCTTCAAACCCTTTCTTCTACTGACTTCATTGTTGTCCTCCCGCAGTCGAATTCTCACTCCACTTCCTCTTCTGATTGTTACTTCCACCAGCCCTATTTTCATTCTCATTCTTCCTCTTCTTCTGTTCTTGATTGTACTTGGTCAAGGCATCGCTTCCACGTACCTTCCGCGATAATTGCCTTTTCCAGTACAGCCGCAAATGTATTTAACTGGAACATTGAAACCTTGCTATATAGCCAGGGTTTCAATCCTTGTTCGAACCTTCTCGCCTTACGCTCGTCAATATTGACTTGATAAATGGAAAACCTTGCCAACTCGTTAAACTTCGCAGCATATTCTGGCACCGTCATAGTTCCTTGTTTTAGCTCCAGAAATTACACCTCCAACTGATTCCGAGAACTCGCTGGAAAGTACATTTCGAAAAATATCTCCTTAAATCTATCCCACATTATCACTCCTTGTCCCCGACGAACCTTATTTTCTGCCACCAGTAGCTAGCTTCAGACTTCAACATGAACATCGTGAATGCAGCCTTCTGATCTTCGTTGACTCTAGCAACGTCGAACACTTTCTCCATTTACATGTTCCAGGTTTGGGCTTCCACTGGATTCATAGACCCTTGAAACTCTGGCGGTCCAACCTCTTTGAATTCCTTGAAGGTCGTGACTTGAGCTTGCGGTTGATTCGCAAGTGCTCTCGTTAACAAAGCTACCAACTGCTGAACCGGGTTAGCGTTGGCCTCGTTGTTATTGTTTGTAGACCCCTCAGGAGGTGGTTGTTGGTGTGGTTGTCTTCTTCTAGGAGGCATTTTCTGTTAAGATATACGTTTATTAGTTCTTTACTCAACTCCTTGAGTATTTGAAGTTTAACTTAAACATTCTAAAATTAAAGCTATAACACATAACATTTCAAATAAACTTTGATATTTTATTCATCCATAGTGTTTTTAAAACATAATAAAGATAGCATAACCGCTATTAACATCCACTTTCCTGAACAAGACAAGTTTCAGGATTACATATTCATACTACCCCTTTGTTTATCTCAAAATAAGGGATTTACAGTTTATTTATTCACATAATTAACCACATATTATTATTATTATTATTATTATTATTATTAGTATTCTTTCTATCTGGGAATATTAAGACATCAAGAGGCTTCTCTATGCTCTTCCTCCATATTATTATACGCCTTCTTACGATCCATCACGAACCACGACTAGTCTTCAAATTGAGGTGGGTAATAAAAGACTCGATCCTGGGCCCTATCAATCGCATAATTAAAGGCGTAATCCATTTCGTTCATTTTAGCTTTCTTCGTTTGGACCTTAGCTTCAGCACGGTCTGCACAATGAGCCGCCTTCATCCAAGCGTCCTCTACTCTTGCACGCTTAGTTGATTCCTCTTTCAAGTCATCTTTTAACTTCTCTACATCAGTCTTCATCTTCTCGTTCACCGCCAATAGATCTTCATGCTGACCCTTGGTATGAACTAGGTCCCACTCCGTGTTTCCAAGTCGCGAGTCGAGTTCCTGAATCTCCTCATCTTTCTGCTCTATCGTAGCGTGATGCATCTCAATCAACTCCTTCAGCTTCTCAACCTTGTCCTGTAATTCTATGTTACGGTCATACAGTGCATCATACATCTCAGCTGATATGGAGTTTGGTGGAAACTCCACAGGATCCTCTTCCTCATCATCCTCTTCTATCTCCTCAGAACTATCCTCCTCGGGATCGGTCACAGGCTCATCCTCTTGGATCAACTGTTCCTGCACAACATGGATATCCCGGGGTTCGTCATTTCTAGGTATCTGAGGTATCACCTCCCTAGCTGGACTGGATCCTCCTTCGTTAGACATTCTGACAACAAAATATGTCTTAGGTTTTATTTATTATAAGACATTCTTCAATACTCGTGAGCACATAAGTTATTAACACATAACACATTATGTCTTTTATTGTTTAGCTTCAATGGATGCCTTAATCCATTACTTAGAACTCGATAAGAGTTAGACACCTCTATGTTTTCTGTCTCCTTAAAGGTTACTTCCTAAGGTTTTCCCACCTAAGGTTCATAACCTAAAGCTTTGATACCAACCTGTGACACCCCAAAATCCGGGTACTTCATTCCCACAAAATTTGGTGCTCACTATCAAAAATAATTACATCTAACTACCAATAATAAAGGATAAAGACATCAAATAATTTAAACAATAATCTTTCCCATTAAAGGGTTACATCATCCCAAAAACAATCCCATGTAATCTGACCTTAAATTATTACATAAGTTTGCGGAATACATCATAAAATAAAACAAGTCTTATAACATAATTCATTTAAATAAAATCTCATAAATCTTCAACACTTGGACATCTTGCCCTTTCCTTTGCTAGTAGATGGCTCAACGACTCTTTCAACTTTAGCTGCAGTGTTAATTGCAAGAGTGAGCAAACAATTGCTCACTGATATAAATAGTAGTAATGATAACAACATGAGAGTGAACAAAGAATGCTGAACAATAATGAACTTGTTCTACGATTCAAAACTAGAAAATAAGTTCAAATTTAATATTTGAGGGTCTTAAGACCACGAACTATATCCCTGGTGAATTGGTATTATTACCCCAACCTTAACAGTCATTTAGACTGTAAAGAACCTACTTAACGTACTTAGGGGGATCAGCCCTTTGTACCATGTATTATGCACAAACATCTAAACGTTACACATACAAAATCCCCTATGTTAGGGTTGTTCGTCTCAGTTTGGATTTAAAACTTCTGCACTAAAGAAAGTTTAGCTTGGAACTAACTTATCAGTGGTTCTAGAATTTTAGAACACTATTCCATTATAGACTAGTTCAATCAATAAGAGTTTTGCTTACTACTTGAAGGTTCAACACAGTGATATAGAATTAAACAAGGTTATCTAAGTCAAAGATCAAATAATAGAAATGTACAATTGAGTAGACATGGTATACATGCAAAGTACTATATTCAAAAGAGTTAGAACAATCTCATTTGAATCAATATATTAGAACAATATATACTTTGAATAATAATAACAAGACTTAGGAAAGTAAAACTCGCTCGATGTAACGAACTGGATTACAAGAGCTAGTACAATAATACACGAGATAGAATCAATATACTTGCTCAACTGTAATATAGGATTTGCATAATGATAATTTAGAACTAGAAAGCTTGCTTGATAATAACAAAATAATGGAATTATGGAATTTGCATTCATTATAAAGAGAATGAAGTTAGGAAACTTCCTTAATAAAAGTTTAGGATAAGAAACATGCCTTGTATGTAAGCTACACAAGTTTAATAATGTTCGCCAATTACCCTACACATATCATTAAAATCGTAATAACAATTAGTTGTATTAATATTAGCATTATGGGTTTAACCCACCATTTAAGTTATACCCTTAACTTAACACCTAACCATATTGATTAACATCCTTAACGAATCTGAAATCTCACTATAAACTAACATAAACTTTATTATTTATCTTTAACTCTCATAAACATCACTTTTTATTCATTACATAACTTATTCAAGTGATAAATTAAAATCTCCATATTTTGGTATTAGTTTATACTACAAATCTGTTATTGTATGCCATGTTATGATTTTACATCCTTATCATGAATTTCAAACTAGATTAGGTTCACATACTACAGTCTGCAAATAATCAGACTTCACTGTCTAGGTTCAGGGCACGGCGCAGCTGCGCTGCCCCAAGCCTTAGTACCGGTGCAGCTGCAGATTCGCAGAAGGCGAACGGCGCAGCTGTAAGACCCCAACTTTTATAAATAAAGATGAATTTTCTACAAATATCATTTTTGAATATTATGGAGTTAATTTTATATAATGTTATAGTTGTGGGTAATATTTATAAATTTTGCAAAGTACGTAAGTTGTTATATAATATTCGATTGGTCGGGGAATATTCGTTTTAACAGGGAATATTCGTACAACGGCACAATCATTGGTGGACCCCACAACGAAATTATTGTCGGATTGAGAAAACGACAAAAATATTTTATTAAAAATAACGACGGAAGTTTTACCATTGATACTGTTGAACTACTCGGTAGTAAAAGTACAGTAATACGTGTGGTTGCATAGTAGCACACGGTATTGATTATTGATGCTTACGTGAGAAGTCACTCAGCTATACTCAATTATTGCTACAGTAATTGCTGCATCATATCTCTTAAATTATTATCATAGTATCATCTGTATAATATGTTATATTATTAAATCAATAATTGAGACGTTGTGGTAAGTTTGGTTATTTTTATGGGGGGCCATATGTCATCATCTCAGAGTCTCTTCGTCAATAGTAATTACCGTCGTCAATAGTAATTACTATCGTCAATAGTATTTACCTTGGTCAATAGTATTTACCTTGGTCAATAGTAATTACCTTCGTCAATAGTATTTACCTTGGTCAATAGTAATTACCTTCGTCAATAGTATTTACCTTGGTCAATAGTAATTACTTTCGTCAATAGTAGTTGTCCCTTCAATTTTACCAAGAGTCATTTGACCCTTCGTTAAGACCAAGAGTCATTTTACCCTTCGTTAAGACCAAGAGCCACCCTCAGTTTTTCTATAAATAGAGGCCTAGGGCTTCATTATTTTTCACGAATTCATTCAAGCTATAGAGAGAAAAAGTATAGAGAGAATAAGAGAGAGAGAATAAAAGTATTCTGCTACTTCACTTTTCCAATATCCAATTCTTTTAAGGTAAGTGATATTATTCTTTTGTATTCAAGAAGAGAATTTCTGTTATTCCATTTCTTTATTATTCTGTTGGAATAACCTGTATATGCGGAATACCCTATACTTGGTGACATTCTTCTATTATTCTGTCTTTGTTATTCCGTTGGAACATCCTGTCTGTGCTTTACGCCGGACCTGGTTCCGTCTTTTTTATTATTCTGTCGGAATATCCTGTCTGTGTATTTTACACCGGACCTGGTTCTATTATTTATTATTCTGTCGGAATATCCTGTCTGTGTGTTTTACACCGGACCTGGTTCCATTATTTATTATTCTGTCGGAATATTCTGTCTGTGCGTTTACGCCGGACCTGGTTCCATTATTATTATTCTGTTAAGAATAACCTGTCTGTGCGGTCTATCGCATGCATGGTGATTTCTTTTGTTATTTCATTCTTTATTATATACTCAGTTGATTAAAACTTTGACTTCTATACTCCATGAAATTAGTGGAATAACCTTGATATTTGCGCTTCATCCGGTATCTATTCATGAAAATGTTCTCCTGATCATTCTTGAAGTTTACTCCACAAAACAGTATCATGTTGACAATTTGGACGTTATTAATTCCTGGATAAACTAATTCTTGAACTTGTTTTATTGAATTCTTATATCATTGTCATCATCCTCATGTTTATAAAATGTTGAAAGTCATCTGTGGCCTGTAGTGCATAGGTGGACTTGGTATGATTATGACCAGGGATTATTCGGTATAATCATGACCGTAATGTTACAAATGATGTGGTAAAAGTCCTCATTGGCCCGTAGTGCATTGATGGACAGTTGTTGGCATGATCATGACCATTAATGAATACACGAATATCCATGGCCGTAGTGCAGGGGTGATTCGATGATGTGGATTATTTTATTAAGCTGAGTCTCAGTGATCACAGTGTTGAAAAACCTTTTAAATCATAAAAGATAGTAGAGTTTATTTTCTACTTGACTCTTTTAATGGATTGCTTGTTCCGCTGCAGTTAAACTTGATGTCTATTATATTTTATCAGTTTAACATTGTTGAAGACTAATGATAATTTATTCTGCATTATCTTAATCATAATATTTCTTACTGGGCTAGTTGAGCTCACCCTTTCTTTCACTGTTCTCTTCAGGAAATGAGAACGTAGCTGGGGCAAGTCGGGGAACGGAGTGATGGTCCGAATGATAGTATCAATTAGTAGTCCTCACTATTCTATGTAATGGTGTGTTAATAAATGTAATGAGGACTCCTTTTGAGTATGAATACTTTCTAGAAGATAATATTTGTATTCAAACTCACAGTTTATGTTTTGTCGTATTGTACACGATAGTTGTATTAGTAAGTTGTATTTGTATTTTGTACTATGTATCTGACGACCCAAGATGGGTGATGTATACCTAATTTTGGGGGCGTCACAGCAGCTACACCGTTTCTGCCTGTGGTACCGGCGCAGCTGCGCCGTACACAGACAGAAACTGCAACAGCAGCTCTGTTACATGGCTGACTTCAAAACCAACCCAAATCCACAGAAATTCACAAATAAATTAACTTAAACTTTGTAGTAACGTCTATAAACATGATGTTCATCAAACTAACAACACAAACACTACATATACTCAATTTTTTTAATGACCGAGAAATTCGGATCTTTTGTAAATAATTTTATTTAATTAAATAATGAATAAAATTATAGTATTTATTATTATTATGTGTTAGTAAGATGAATGTCGTTCTATAACCTAGAAATTTTGAAAAGTTGTAGTATTTTAACTACGTGAAAGAATTAAAGTGTTTGAATTTCCAAGACGAAAATAAAAGTTTTCCGAGAAATTTTCCAAAAAATACTATTCATCGATTTTCGCTCGGGAATTATTTTTGAACTTTCGAGAAATACGTAACGATATAATATCAAGGTGAGATGGATTATGTAATACTAATTCAAGTATGGAAAACATAATTTTTCGCATGCGAACTTAATTTGAGAACGTTAGGAAAAATAAAACGTAAGAAGCTATTGTATTGATCGTATGATACGTATGTATTGTACGAGGTAATGAATACGAGTATGATACGAAGTATTATACGAGTATGTATGAATGATGGCATATCGTATATTATAAATTAGTATACGAGTTAGAATACGATAATAATACATAAACAATACGTTATAAGGCTTTTAGCCAAATGAAGTGGACTTGTAGGATTGTTTAGCAAATTGTAAAGTCCAATAGAATTGAATGTGCAAGCCCAAGTGTTTGTTAAGGTAAAGTCCAAAATGGATTAACACAAGCCCAAATGAATAAGCTAAGCTAATTAAACTTAAGCCCAAAGTAATGATTCAATGGGTTAGGGTGATCCATGGGGCAACCCATGATAATATGGTTGAACTTGGTGACTAAGAACTTTATGTGGTGACTAAGAACTTTATGTGATGGCCAAGAAAAAGAAGTAGGGAGAAAGTTTACTTAGTAAGTAAGGAATCAATAATAAGGAGGTGGGATGGCCTAAATGACTAAACTACCCTAATCTAGCAATTCCTATAAATAGAGAGCTAGATTAATTGTTCATTAGTTGTTTGTTAAGTTTCACCAACAAGTTAAGTGCTTAAGTGTTAGAGAGAATAAGCAAGTTTAAGTTAGACTTTCAAGAAGAAGAAGAAAGCTAGTTCATTAAAGGTAATGATCCTATGTCATATATCTTCCATCTCTACCATTGTAGGGTGATAAGATAAGTGTAAATTAATGAATATGTATATTAAGGAATGATAGAAATGGATAATATAAAGACTTAAGTCATAATAAGCCGTGAATAAGCACTTTGTTCATGGATAAGCTATGAACTAATGAAGAACTTGTAAGACTTGTATCATGTTTACATAAATGATGTTAGTATGATAAAAGGATGTAAGAATGTTGGTTAAAGGACTTAAACTATCATAAGTCATGAGAGTTGAAACTATATGTAGTTTATACTTGTAATAACCCAATATTTTCTATATAAATAAAACAGAAATTTTGCGTATAATTTTTTTTTTAAAGATGAGGATTTGTACAAGATAAGTTATATGTAAATATGTAATAAATAAAAACATATTTATTACCTGAATGTTTACAGATAATTTTATTTTAGAATTATTGATTATTATAAATTATATTCTTATAATAATTAATTTTATATTAGAAATGTTTTATTAATTATTTTCTATGAAAATATAATCATATATTATTTAAATAATATATGGAGTGATTTTTAGAATAATTATAATAATTATTATATTATATGAATTTTAGTACATATTATTAAGTTAATTATTTTACCTTAATTATTAAGGTTAAATATGGAAGAATAAATCAGATATGGAATCCAAACCCTAATTTTAGATTTTTATCAAGAAGTGATAATAATAATATAATATTAATTATATTTTTATTCTGTCTTTGTTATTCCGTTGGAACATCCTGTCTGTGCTTTACGCCGGACCTGGTTCCGTCTTTTTTATTATTCTGTCGGAATATCCTGTCTGTGTATTTTACACCGGACCTGGTTCTATTATTTATTATTCTGTCGGAATATCCTGTCTGTGTATTTTACACCGGACCTGGTTCCATTATTTATTATTCTGTCGGAATATTCTGTCTGTGCGTTTACGCCGGACCTGGTTCCATTATTATTATTCTGTTAAGAATAACCTGTCTGTGCGGTCTATCGCATGCATGGTGATTTCTTTTGTTATTTCATTCTTTATTATACTCAGTTGATTAAAACTTTGACTTCTATACTCCATGAAATTAGTGGAATAACCTTGATATTTGCGCTTCATCCGGTATCTATTCATGAAAATGTTCTCCTGATCATTCTTGAAGTTTACTCCACAAAACAGTATCATGTTGACAATTTGGACGTTATTAATTCCTGGATAAACTAATTCTTGAACTTGTTTTATTGAATTCTTATATCATTGTCATCATCCTCATGTTTATAAAATGTTGAAAGTCATCTGTGGCCTGTAGTGCATAGGTGGACTTGGTATGATTATGACCAGGGATTATTCGGTATAATCATGGCCGTAATGTTACAAATGATGTGGTAAAAGTCCTCATTGGCCCGTAGTGCATTGATGGACAGTTGTTGGCATGATCATGACCATTAATGAATACACGAATATCCTTGGCCGTAGTGCAGGGGTGATTCGATGATGTGGATTATTTTATTAAGCTGAGTCTCAGCTATCACAGTGTTGAAAAACCTTTTAAATCATAAAAGATAGTAGAGTTTATTTTCTACTTGACTCTTTTAATGGATTGCTTGTTCCGCTGCAGTTAAACTTGATGTCTATTATATTTTATCAGTTTAACATTGTTGAAGACTAATGATAATTTATTCTGCATTATCTTAGTCATAATATTTCTTACTGGGCTAGTTGAGCTCACCATTTCTTTCACTGTTCTCTTCAGGAAATGAGAACGTAGCTGGGGCAAGTCAGGGAACGGAGTGATGGTCCGAATGATAGTATCAGTTAGTAGCCCTCACTATTCTATGTAATGGTGTGTTAATAAATGTAATGAGGACTCCTTTTGAGTATGAATACTCTCTAGAAGATAATATTTGTATTCAAACTCACAGTTTATGTTTTGTCGTATTGTACACGATAGTTGTATTAGTAAGTTGTATTTATATTTTGTACTATGTATCTGACGACCCAAGATGGGTGATGTATACCTAATTTTGGGGGCGTCACAGTTGGTATCAGAGCTTAGGGATATGATCCCTGGCTAAGATGTGAGAATAGAACTAGGAGGGGAGAGACGGGGAATTCCTTCGCTAGTATGACCTACCTAAGTTTATTTGCATGGTATTTAATTGGCCGGTCATAATATAAGGATAATATATGACATATCAATAACTTTTATTTTGTGGCAGTATCTGAAAATGGCATCTGAGAATGTTGAGAATAGCAATGGAGCACAGGCGATTATTGATTCACCACATATCAATAATCAGGATAATATTCATCAGGAAGGTGATAATCCTCATGCGAACAACAACACTGACCAGATGATGAATGATGGAATGTTCAGAGGTTTTATGCAATTCATGCAACAACAGGTGAAAGCGGCTCCTGTCCACAACGTAGGTGGAAATACTGGAAACTCTCAGGCGGTCACCGCTAAACAGTTTAAGGAGCTGGGACCACCGGAGTTTAAGGGAGAACCCAAACCACTTGTAGCTGAAACATGGATAAAGCAGATCACCAAGATATTTGATGCCTTGGGTTGCTCCGAGGAGCAAAAGGTTCCCTTTGCCGCCTTTATGTTGCGAGGAGAGGCAGATTACTGGTAGGAATCGATAAAGCGTACCCAACCTGCCGCACTGAAGATGTCTTGGGAGAAGTTCCAAGAGCTGTTTAACGACAAATACTTTCCCGAGAGTATTCGTCACATGAAGGAGGTGGAGTTCATCAAATTGGAGCAGAATAATATGACCGTGTCGCAGTACGAGGCAAAATTTGCGGAGTTATCCCGGTTTGCGTCCCACCTGGTGGATAATGAAGAAAGAATGACGCGGATATTTTTAAGAGGTTTGAAGCCGGAGATACGTCAACACCTTGTTTCTCATAAACTGTGTTTGTAGTCAGATGTTGTAAATAGGGCTCAGTTGGTGGAGCGCGATAACGAGACAACACAACCAAAAGAGAGCAGCCGACAAAATGATAATACCAGTGAAAGCAGTCATCGAAGCGGTGACAACAAGCGTGGAGGAAATCAACAGGCCAGAAATGGTAACCACTTCGGTGGTAATCAGGGCCAAAACAATAAGAATGGACATTTCAAGAAGAGGAGATTCAACAATGATAGAAAGACGTCAGCACCAGCACCTATCGTTAAGGAAGGAGAATGATCACCTATCATATGTTTCAAATGCGGAGGGGAGGGGCACATCAGTCCAAACTGCGCAATGCCGTCCAAAGCATGTTATAATTGTGGAAGAGAAGGTCATTTAGCCCGATTTTATCGTTTACCGAAGACAAATTCAGCTAGGATGGAGGCACCAAAGGCCGTCCCAGAAAAGTCAAAACCGGTTGTGCAAGGGAGAGCGTTTGTTGTGAACTCCCAGAGAGCAAGGAACCCGAATGAGGTCATCACGGGTAAGCTTATCATAAACTCTAACGAAGTCTATACTTTATTTGATACCGGTTCTACCCATTCTTTTATTTCTCCTACTTGCGCTCATCGATTAAATTTGATTCCGGAGAAATTAGACTTTGACTTAGCAGTTGAAACTCCGTTGGGAGAAACCTTCATTACATCCATGGTTTATAAGTCTTGTTTGGTTCAAGTTGGTACCCACACATTACCTGTCGATCTTATTTCATTAAAAACTTGCATTTGACGTGATTCTAGGGATTGATTGGTTAACTACTCATCATGCAAAAATTGATTATTTTCGTAAGGTTGTTAGCTTTCATATTCCTAATCGACCAATTATGCGAATTCAAGCAACCAAACCATTAAAATCAATCTCTGTCATCTCAAGCCATAAAGCTATTCGTTTATTGAAAAACGGATGTCAAGCTTTCTTAGCTCATGTCACAGATCTAAACAAAAATATGTCAGCTTTGAATGATATTTCTGTTGTTAATAAATTTCCTGACGTATTTCCCAAAGAACTTCCTGGCCTACCCCCAGAGCGTGAAATTGAATTTTGTATCGACCTTGAACCCGGTACAAAACCCATTTCCAAAGCCCCATATCGAATGGCTCCTATTGAACTTCAGAAGTTAAAGACCCAACTACAGGAATTGTTAGACATTGGTTTTATTCGTCCTAATACTTCTCCTTGGGGTGCTCCTGTTCTGTTCGTGAAGAAGAAAGATGGGAGTGTGCGACTTTGTATTGATTATCGGGAGTTGAATCATGTCACCATCAAAAATAGGTACCCATTACCACGTATTGATGACCTGTTTGACCAGTTGTAAGGAGCACAATTCTTTTCAATGATCGATCTTCGTTCTGGATATCATCAGCTGAAGGTTAGAACTGAGGATATTCCAAAGACTACCTTCAGAACTCGGTATGGACATTATGAATTCTTAGTTATGTCTTTTGGATTGACTAATGCTCCTGCTGCCTTCATGGATATGATGAACAGGGTATTCAAGGAATATTTGGATCACTTTGTGGTCGTCTTTATCGATGACATCCTTGTTTATTCCAAAAGCCGTGAAGATCATGAGCAACACTTGAGGTTGGTACTCCAAAAGCTTCGTGAATACAAACTTTATGCCAAGTTGAAGAAATGCGAGTTCTGGCTGGAAGAGGTAGCATTCCTTGGGTACGTAGTATCAAGTCGTGGAATATCGGTTGACCCGGCAAAGATTGAAGCTATTCAAAGCTAGGAGCAACCTAAATCAGTGACCGAGGTACGTAACTTTCTTGGTTTAGCTGGTTATTATCGGAGATTCGTGGAAGGATTTTCTCTAATCGCTACTCCATTAACTCAGCTGACTCGGAAAGATACAAAGTTCGGTTGGAGCGAAGAATGTGAGCAGAGTTTTCAAGAACTCAAGAGGAGACTCATTTCAGTACCTGTTCTAACAATACCATCTGGCTCGGAGGGATTTGTCATCTACAGTGATGCTTCGAGCAAAGGGTTGGGATGTGTTCTCATGCAACATGGAAAAGTCATAGCCTATGCATCAAGACAACTCAAGGAATATGAGAGGAATTATCCTACTCATGATCTAGAGTTGGCAGCTGTTGTCTTTGCACTTAAAATTTGGAGGCATTACTTGTATGGGGAGAAGGTGGAGATCTTTACGGATCATAAAAGCCTAAAATATTTCTTCACTCAAAAGGAACTCAACATGCGACAACGACGTTGGCTTGAACTGTTGAAAGATTATGATCATACCATTCAATACCATCCTGGAAAAGCGAACGTGGTAGCTGACGCATTGAGTAGAAGATTATATGTAAGTACGAGTGCAATATTGTCAACACAAGAGCCCATTTTGTGTGACTTGCAAAGGATGGAGATAGAGTTAAAGACTTCAGGGACCCATGTGATGATGGCGAATATACGAGTAGAACCAACTTTAATCGATAAAGTTAAAGCTGCTCAAGCTACAGACCTGGAGCTGATGCGTATGAGGAAGAAAGTGCAAGAAGGTTCTATGCCGGAAGCAAGAATCGATGAAGAAGAAATACTTCGAGTCAACTCCAGACTTTGTGTTCCTAACAACCCTGATTTAAAGTATGAAATCATGATGGAGGCGCACAACACACCGTTTGCAATCCATCCTGGAAGTACCAAAATGTATCATGATCTTCGTCATACATTTTGGTGGAGCAATATGAAGATAGAGATAGCGTTGTTTATCTCAAGGTGTCTAACTTGTCAACGAGTTAAAGCGGAGCATCAAGTACCAAAAGGTCCATTGCAACCACTTGAAATTCCAGAATGGAAGTGGGAGCACATTACCATGGATTTCGTTACCGGTCTTCCTAAGGTTTCTCAAGGTATAGATGCGATTTGGGTCATTGTTGATAGATTGACCAAGTCTGCTCATTTCTTACCGATACAAGAAACTTATACACTTGAACGTCTTGCTCGTATGTACATAAACGAGATTGTAAGACTGCATGGTATGCCAGTATCCATAGTTTCTGATCGAGACCCAAGATTCACTTCACGATTTTGGGTTAGTTTACAAAAAGCTATGGGCACGAATTTATGATTTAGTTCAGCATATCATCCTCAGACGGACGAACAATCAGAGAGGACTATTCAAACTCTTGAAGATCTATTAAGACTCTGTGTCTTTGACTTCAGGGGAAGTTGGGACAAGTTCTTACCATTGGTGGAGTTTTCCTACAACAACAGTTATCAAGTAAGTATTGGCATGGCTCCATTCGAAGCATTGTATGGAAGAAAATGTCGTTCTCCAGTATGCTGGGATGAGGTGGGTGAAGCAACGTTGTTGGGACCGGAGTTGGTACGTATGACTACAGAAAAGATTCAAACGATCTGACAACGTATAAAAACCTCACAAGATCGACAAAAGAGTTATGCTGATCTTCATCGAAAGGACGTGGAATTTGATATAGGAGATCATGTGTTCTTACGTGTTGCTCCATGGAAAGGAGTTACGAGATTTGAAAAGAGAGGAAAGCTCAATCCTCGATTCATCGGTCCATTTTTAATCCTCGATCGAGTAGGAACTGTGGCTTATAGACTCGCTTTACCGCTAAGTATGTCTCGTGTTCATAACGTTTTTTACATATCCATGTTACGCAAATATGTGGAAGACCCGAACCACATTATTGAGTTAGAACCGGACGAAATAGCGGAGGATTTGACGTATGAAGAAGTTCCTGTTCAAATCTTGGATAAGAAGGAACATATTCTACGCTCCAAGGTTATACCTCAAGTCAAAGTTTTGTGGAAAAACCACGATGTTGAGGAAATGACTTGGGAGTTAGAATCTGAAATGAAATCAATGTATCCTTACCTCTTCGACATACCAGGTACGTACCCTAATTTCGAGGGCGAAATTTCATAAGAAGGGGAGGTTGTAAGACCCCAACTTTTATAAATAAAGATGAATTTTCTACAAATATCATTTTTGAATATTATGGAGTTAATTTTATATAATGTTATAGTTGTGGGTAATATTTATAAATTTTGCAAAATACGTAAGTTGTTATATAATATTCGATTGGTCGGGAAATATTCGTTTTAACAGGGAATATTCGTACAACGACACAATCATTGGTGGACCCCACAACGAAATTATTGTCGGATTGAGAAAACGATAAAAATATTTTATTAAAAATAACGGCGAAAGTTTTACCATTGATACTGTTGAACTACTCGGTAGTAAAAGTACAGTAATACGCGTGATTGCATAGTAGCACACGGTATTGATTATTGATGCTTACGTGAGAAGTCACTCAGCTATACTCAATTATTGCTACAGTAATTGCTGCATCATATCTCTTAAATTATTGTCATAGTATCATCTGTATAATATGTTATATTATTATATCAATAATTGAGACGTTGTGGTAAGTTTGGTTATTTTTATGGGGGGCCATATGTCATCATCTAAGAGTCTCTTCGTCAATAGTAATTACCGTCGTCAATAGTAATTACCGTCGTCAATAGTATTTACCTTGGTCAATAGTATTTTACTTGGTCAATAGTAATTACCTTCGTCAATAGTATTTACCTTGGTCAATAGTATTTACCTTGGTCAATAGTAATTACCTTCGTCAATAGTATTTACCTTGGTCAATAGTAATTACTTTCGTCAATAGTAGTTGTCCCTTCAATATTACCAAGAGTCATTTGACCCTTCGTTAAGACTAAGAGTCATTTGACCCTTCGTTAAGACCAAGAGCCACCCTCAATTTTCTATAAATAGAGGCCTAGGGCTTCATTATTTTTCACGAATTCATTCAAGCTATAGAGAGAAAAAGTATAGAGAGAATAAGAGAGAGAGAATAAAAGTATTCTGCTACTTCACTTTTCCAATATCCAATTCTTTTAAGGTAAGGGATATTATTCTTTTGTATTCAAGAAGAGAATTTCTGTTATTCCATTTCTTTATTATTCTGTTGGAATAACCTGTATATGCGGAATACCCTATACTTGGTGACATTCTTCTATTATTCTGTCTTTGTTATTCCGTTGGAACATCTTGTCTGTGCTTTACGCCGGACCTAGTTCCGTCTTTATTATTATTCTGTCGGAATATCCTGTCTGTGTGTTTTACACCGGACCTGGTTCCATTATTTATTATTCTGTCGGAATATCCTGTCTGTGTGTTTTACACCGGACCTGGTTCCATTATTTATTATTCTGTCGGAATATCCTGTCTGTGCGTTTACGCCGGACCTGGTTCTATTATTATTATTCTGTTAAGAATAACCTGTCTGTGCGGTCTATCGCATGCATGGTGATTTCTTTTGTTATTCTATTTTTTTATTATACTCAGTTGATTAAAACTTTGACTTCTATACTCCATGAAATTAGTAGAATATCCTTGATATTTGCGCTTCATCTAGTATCTATTCATGAAAATGTTCTCCTGATCATTCTTGAAGTTTACTCCACAAAACAGTATCATGTTGACAATTTGGACGTTATTAATTCCTGGATAAACTAATTCTTGAACTTGTTTTATTGAATTCTTATATCATTGTCATCATCCTCATGTTTATAAAATGTTGAAAGTCATCTGTGGCCTGTAGTGCATAGGTGGACTTGGTATGATTATGACCAGGGATTATTCGGTATAATCATGACCGTAATGTTACAAATGATGTGGTAAAAGTCCTCATTGGCCCGTAGTGCATTGATGGACAGTTGTTGGCATGATCATGACCATTAATGAATACACGAATATCCATGGCCGTAGTGCAGGGGTGATTCGATGATGTGGATTATTTTATTAAGCTGAGTCTCAGTGATCACAGTGTTGAAAAACCTTTTTAATCATAAAAGATAGTAGAGTTTATTTTCTACTTGACTCTTTTAATGGATTGCTTGTTCCGCTGCAGTTAAACTTGATGTCTATTATATTTTATCAGTTTAACATTGTTGAAGACTAATGATAATTTATTCTGCATTATCTTAATCATAATATTTCTTACTGGGCTAGTTGAGCTCACCCTTTCTTTCACTGTTCTCTTCAGGAAATGAGAACGTAGCTGGGGCAAGTCGGGGAACGGAGTGATGGTCCGAATGATAGTATCAATTAGTAGTCCTCACTATTCTATGTAATGGTGTGTTAATAAATGTAATGAGGACTCCTTTTGAGTATGAATACTTTCTAGAAGATAATATTTGTATTCAAACTCACAGTTTATGTTTTGTCGTATTGTACACGATAGTTGTATTAGTAAGTTGTATTTGTATTTTGTACTATGTATCTGACGACCCAAGATGGGTGATGTATACCTAATTTTGGGGGCGTCACAGCAGCTACACACAGCATACACCTTTCTGCCTGTGGTACCGCGCGCAGCTGCGCCTACACAGACAGAAACTGCAACAGCAGCTCTGTTACATGGCTGACTTCAAAACCAACCCAAAAATCACAGAAATTCACAAATAAATTAACTTAAACTTTGTAGTAACGTCTTAAACATGATGTTCATCAAACTAACAACACAAACACTACATATACTCAATTTTTTAATGACCGAGAAATTCGGATCTTTTGTAAATAATTTTATTTAATTAAATAATGAATAAAAATTATAGTATTTATTATTATTATGTGTTAGTAAGATGAATGTCGTTCTATAACCTAGAAATTTTGAAAAGTTGTAGTATTTTAACTACGTGAAAGAATTAAAGTGTTTGAATTTCCAAGACGAAAATAAAAGTTTTCCGAGAAATTTTCCAAAAAATACTATTCATCGATTTTCGCTCGGGAATTATTTTTGAACTTTCGAGAAATACGTAACGATATAATATCAAGGTGAGATGGATTATGTAATACTAATTCAAGTATGGAAAACATAATTTTTCGCATGCGAACTTAATTTGAGAACGTTAGAAAAATAAAACGTAAGAAGCTATTGTATTGATCGTATGATACGTATGTATTGTACGAGGTAATGAATACGAGTATGATACGAAGTATTATACGAGTATGTATGAATGATGGCATATCGTATATTATAAATTAGTATACGAGTTAGAATACGATAATAATACATAAACAATACGTTATAAGGCTTTTAGCCAAATGAAGTGGACTTGTAGGATTGTTTAGCAAATTGTAAAGTCCAATAGAATTGAATGTGCAAGCCCAAGTGTTTGTTAAGGTAAAGTCCAAAATGGATTAACACAAGCCCAAATGAATAAGCTAAGCTAATTAAACTTAAGCCCAAAGTAATGATTCAATGGGTTAGGTGATCCATGGGGCAACCCATGATAATATGGTTGAACTTGTGACTAAGAACTTTATGTGGTGACTAAGAACTTTATGTGATGGCCAAGAAAAAGAAGTAGGGAGAAAGTTTTACTTAGTAAGTAAGGAATCAATAATAAGGAGGTGGGATGGCCTAAATGACTAAACTACCCTAATCTAGCAATTCCTATAAATAGAGAGCTAGATTAATTGTTCATTAGTTGTTTGTTAAGTTTCACCAACAAGTTAAGTGCTTAAGTGTTAGAGAGAATAAGCAAGTTTAAGTTAGACTTTCAAGAAGAAGAGAAAAGCTAGTTCATTAAAGGTAATGATCCTATGTCATATATCTTCCATCTCTACCATTGTAGGGTGATAAGATAAGTGTAAATTAATGAATATGTATATTAAGGAATGATAGAAATGGATAATATAAAGACTTAAGTCAAATAAGCCGTGAATAAGCACTTTGTTCATGGATAAGCTATGAACTAATGAAGAACTTGTAAGACTTGTATCATGTTTACATAAATGATGTTAGTATGATAAAAGGATGTAAGAATGTTGGTTAAAGGACTTAAACTATCATAAGTCATGAGAGTTGAAACTATATGTAGTTTATACTTGTAATAACCCAATATTTTCTATATAAATAAAACAGAAATTTTGCGTATAATTTTTTTTTTAAAGATGAGGATTTGTACAAGATAAGTTATATGTAAATATGTAATAAATAAAAACATATTTATTACCTGAATGTTTACAGATAATTTTATTTTAGAATTATTGATTATTATAAATTATATTCTTATAATAATTAATTTTATATTAGAAATGTTTTATTAATTATTTTCTATGAAAATATAATCATATATTATTTAAATAATATATGGAGTGATTTTTAGAATAATTATAATAATTATTATATTATATGAATTTTAGTACATATTATTAAGTTAATTATTTTACCTTAATTATTAAGGTTAAATATGGAAGAATAAATCAGATATGGAATCCAAACCCTAATTTTAGATTTTTATCAAGAAGTGATAATAATAATATAATATTAATTATATTTTTATTTTTCAGTGTTATAAATATGTACTGTATACGTGGACCGATAATGGTTGGTCAATTATGACGTTATATGACAAACCCTAATTATTGACTCGAAACCTTAATTATGAAATTAAAACCCTAACTGATATTTAGGAACCCTAACAGTCAAACTGAGAAACCCTAATTGCTAATTTAGGATGTTTAATGCTCATTAGCGGACTTTAAACCCTAATGATCATGATTAATGTAATTAGAAACCTTAATTACAAATTATTAACCCTAATTATTAAATTGTTAATCCTAATTAGTAAATTATTAACCCTAATTATCAAATGGGTGCTCTAATTGATAAATTAGTGATCTTAATTATAATTAGTAAATTATAAACCATAATGTTCCTGTATAATATAAATACTAAACCTAATCTAATTAGGGATTTCTAAATTACAATTTTAGAAATTAAAATTTTACATTTTCCAAACCCTAATTGCTAAATTTTATAAATGCTATATGCTAAACCTTAGGGTTAAACCCTAAGGGTCAAACCCTAAGGATTTGCAAGATTATAAGAATGCCATTAAAATTCCAAGGTAAATGACCATTATACCCCTTGCATTATTGAAGCTAATGTATAGGTTTTGACCTTAGGTGAAGTTGGTGACCAAATCCAACAACCCCATGTGCTAAAAACTCCAGCAACCAGCCACTTGTATCAGCCATACATGCATCTAACACTTCTATAAATAGATTTGGAGCGAGAGAAATTCATTTGCTAGCTCATTTTGTGCACAACACTCAACCTAACTCTCTCAAGCCCCACACCTCTGAAAAGTTCAAGGCATATCAGTCACAAACCAAGCCCCACGAACACCATAACCAAATCAGAAGCCTAGAATCAAAGATTGTTCATAAGAGGTATAAAACCCTAAGCTACAATCTGTCCATCGATCTGTTGTTAGATGTTATTTTTTTATGTTAAATATGTTGTATGTAGTGTATAATGATGATCTGGGTTGCTAGATGTTAGATCCATAATATCTAGAGGCTCAGATTTGAAGATTTTCAAAATCTAGAAAAATTTTGTTTTGTTGTCTGACAACGAATGTCAGGCCTTGTATCTCTGTGATCTTTAATGCGTTTTGTGTTTTAAAACTTTGTAGTTGTAGTCTGATATGTGCTCTTTGATATGAGCTTGAAATCAGGCTTAGATCATATGTATATTGCAAGGTATGGAAGGTCAAATGGCGTTGACCGACCATGACTTGCAAAGTTTCTGGGTAACCCAGGTGTCCCTAGGTCGGTCTGACAGCTTATTTAGGGGCTTTGATCTTGCAGGTTATACATGTTTTGTAAATGTTGTTGAATCCATGTTATAATATGTTAGTTTAACTCTCGATCCATGATTTTGGTGATTCCAGATATCAAGTGTACAAGATTTTGTGGCTGGTCAAAGGAGGTCAGACGTTCATGAAATCAGTTTTCTGGGTAACCTAGAAAACTGATGAACATGACGACTGACAGGCTTTGACCAACATGTATCTTCATTATGTTATGTTGTTAGGGAGATGTTTTGTAATGGATCTGTAGTCTCACATGTTTTCTACAAGCTGTATGCATTATATCACAAAAACATCACATAGATCACAAGTTGTGGAGGCCCAAATATGAGCAGTCGAACCGTTCTTCATTTCTGGGTAACCCAGAAAATGAAGAACAACTCTGACAACCACTTTAGAGGCTCAGATCTCTTTGTTTATGCATGTTATGATCATGTTTGTTGTTGGGTCATGTAGTCCTACATTATAACTACACGATCTGACCAACAACATGCCTAAAAACAAAACACACACTAAATTATGTTTGGTCAAACCTGCCCCCTCATTCACTGCCATGCATTTTCTGGGTTTGGCCAAGAACACGAAGAACACCTATAGCGACGGTTCTGTCGCTATAGGCAGTCTTTAGTGACAGTTTTATTAAAATTAATTAAATTAATTTCTAAAATCATTTAAAAATAAAAATTAATTTCCAAAAGTAACAAAAATTATTTTAAGTTATAAAAATTAACTTTTAATAATTTGAAATATTTTTCATAAATATTAGTATTTATTTAAATATTATTGGTAATTAATTTATTTATTAATGCATTAAAAAAATTAAA
The DNA here is from genome assembly GCA_016801055.1 of Panax notoginseng. Taxonomy (NCBI): domain Eukaryota; kingdom Viridiplantae; phylum Streptophyta; class Magnoliopsida; order Apiales; family Araliaceae; genus Panax; species Panax notoginseng. Next base: position 150,759,429 of record CM029015.1, on the reverse strand, counting down.
TAAAAATGATTTTTATTATATTAAAAATTATTTTAAATGATAATAAGTTATTTAAAAATATTTTAAGTTATAAAATATAACTTTTAATATTTTAAAGCAAATTTTATTAATTATTTAATATTAATGATATTAGATTTATTTAACAATTAAATAAAATAAATTAATTAAAAATGATTTTAATATTATAAAAATTATTTTAAATGAAAATAAATAGTTTAAAAATATTTTAAGTTATAAAATATAACTTTTAATATTTAAAGGTAAATTTTATTAATTAATTATTATTAATGATATTAAAGTTATTTAATAATTATATTAAATAAATTAGTTTAAAAATGATTTTAATATTATAATAATTATTTTAAATGAAAATAATGTGTTTAAAGATATTTTAAGTTATAAAATATAACTTTTAATATTTAAAGGATAATTTTGTTAATAACTTAATATTAATGATATTAATTTAATATTAATGATATTAAATTTATTTAATAATTATATTAAATAAATAGTTTAAAAATAGTTTTATTAATTAAAAATTATTTAAAAAGGATATAAATGAATTAAAAATATTTTAAGTTATACTTAATGACTTTTAATATTTTGATAAATAAAATATTGATACTTTAATATTAATGATAATTATTTAAAATTAATTTTAAATGTTTTAAAAAATCATTTAAGGGTAATATAAATACTTTAAAAATATTCTAAGTTATTATAAATAACTTTATATTTTGGCAATGGTTTCATTAATAGTTTAATATTAATTAAATATTAATGATAATAGAATTATTTAATATTTAAATCATTTAATAATGATTTCGATATTTCAAAAATTATGATAAATTGTTATAATTATTTAAAAATTATTATAAGGCCATGAAAAATAATGCGACTGGTGTTTAAGTTATCTAAATGGATATTGAACTACTGTATAGAGTCTTAGACTCGATAAATACCCGATAAAGCCGTCAGTACACCGACATGTTTCAGAAATTGATCTGAACTTAGATAATTTGACTTGATAAATGTTCATTTGTGATTCAATGATTGATAAACTTACATGACAATGTGATTAGGTTATGTGCTGACTACAAATAGCAGTACAATATGATATCATATGTTATTCTAATCAAACGAATGATCTATTTAATGATAGAGCTTGATATAAAAGATAAATATAAGTTTTGTAAGCAGCATACAAGGCAAGTATCTAACCCTTTGCATTTACTTTATGCAATGGACATGCGTAAGATAATATCTGAACTATTCTTTTCATTATTCAAATATTTCAACCTTTGTATGTACTTATGCAATGATTCTGTATAAGTAAGTTATTAAATTATAATATGTTGTACAAGTTCCTTAATTATGTTATTGTAGATCAAGAAATATATTCTGTTCGTTAATTTCTAAACTTGGTTATACAAGTGTCATCACTTGGATAATCATTATATTTTATCACATGTTGATACATACTTATCGGTGTTCAGTATGTACAAGTTGAATTAAAAGTCGTCTAAGCTATTTGATCTGGCTAGACACAAACGTAAAATTGTTGTTGAACAAGATAAGAACTTTATTGTTATCCAACTGAATTATTTTGGTTCGGATTCTAGACTGGTATGAACATCCCAAATATGGAAAACTTTTATGCGCCTATGGCGGAAATGCTGGACTATAATATCGTCCTTTAATGTAGTATTGATCAATACAGGGCATAACGGGTTGATCACCCCCGTGCCCGTAAGTTATGACGGTTTACAGATGAAGTTCTGTTTAACCTTTTCAAAAATAGAAAACAATGTTCATAGTCTATGATATGTTGTTTATTATTGGATCAGCTTACTTCACAACAGTTGATTCGTTGTAGAAGTATCGTTCAAAGAAAACATTTAATTCGCTCAGCTAAATGTTATTGTTGCTATTACTTGCTGGGCACTCAAATGCTCATCCTTGCTTAATTTAAATGTTTTCAGCTAAGTGTGAATAACCTGAAGGCTCTGCCAAGAACAAAGGGAAAGGGAAGGTCGCTGAATGAATGATAATGCTATCTTTTGTAATAACTAGACTTTATTAGGATAAGAATGATATATATTAACAATCATATAATGTAACGAATGTTTAAAGGTTTCGTACTTGGGATTGAAAACTCTGATAATATGTAAATTAAATTTGATAATCTATATTATTGTTATTATTATTAGTATTATTTCGCTCATAGAAATGGTATCGTGAAGCACTGAGTTCGTGTTTCAAGTACCTGAATTTGGGGGCGTCACATCATGGTATCAGAGCTATAGGGTTAGAAACCTTAGGTGGGATAGACCTTAGGCTATAACCTTAGAACAGAGGGAAACGTTAAAAATATAAATAACTCATATAGAGTTTAAAAAGAGATGAATCAGATAAATTCATCGTCTAACAAAATAAAAATTAACCTATATAAAACTATTATTTATTATGTGTATATATTATATGCTAATCAAGATAATTTATGTGTGTAGATGTCTGGTGAAAAAGGATTAGGATACCGTTAGATCGTAAAGAAGAAGCCAATATCAAAACCAATAGCTGAAATAAATGCTCAAAGTGAAGGCGACCTCGATTACGTGGTTATTGTGGAAAACATAATACCATATCCGAAAATGGTGAAATTAACAGATAGTGATTCGGACACTGAAGTTGGAGCTGATCAAGTATCAACCGAAGTACAGAATCTATGGGACCAAGTTTCCTCTTTGGAAAAGTTGTGGGAAATAGAAAAAATACTAAATAGCCAACTGCAGAAAGCATTAATAGAAACAATGGAAGAACAAGATAAGCTTAAAATCCAAATTGACTAAATTGGAGCTAAAAGCAACAAAGCATGCACAGCTTCGAGCAAGAAGGGGAAAAAAAGATGAAAGACCGTGATATAGGAAATTCTGATAACAACCAAGGAAAAATTAATCGAATAGTAAGGTGTACAAATTGTGACAAGAAACATGAAGGTGTATGCAGGAAAGGGGAATATGTTTGCTACAATTGCGGACAGGAGGGACATTTCTCTCCTCATTGTCCTAATCCAAAGAAATGTGTCTGTTTTATTTGTGGAATAGGAGGTCATCAGGCAAAAAGTTATCCCAGGTCAAGAAAAAGGCGTAATGAATAGGTAGTATAGGTTCTATGGTGTAGGTGTATTTAATGTAATATTTGTGATAAATATGTATGTGTAATGAAATATTCTCAACTTTAGTATAATTTAAGGCTGTAAATCCTAATTTTTTTGTGGTCACAAAGGGATAGCAGTATGGGCTATGTTATGTAAATTACTACGACTTAATGAAAATGAACTTATATATGTTTGGGTAATAAAACAAGTTTAATATATTAAACTTATATGATAAGGTTTAGAATGTAAGTTAAATTATATTTTATTTAATCAAATAATGCCGCCAAGACGTCAAACTAGAAATCGAAGGGTAGAAGAATCTGTCAACAACGCTGGGGGACAACAACCAGATCCCATGCAGCACTTTGCAAACATGGTAGCTCAGGCAATGCAACAAGGAATTCCAGCCGCAGGGAACTAGCCAGACAACCGCTTGGCAAACTTCAAGGACTTCAAGGCTATAGGACCGCCCAAATTTAGAGGTATAATTAACCCTATAGAAGCCCAAACTTGGGTTAAGGAAATCGAAATGACGTTCGTTATAGCTAGGGTAGCTGAGGGGCAAAAGACCGTTTTTGCCACCTACATGATGAAGGGTGAGACAAATTTTTGGTGGGAAGCGAATCAGGTAAGGGCAGGAGCAGGTGTAGTTGCTTGGGAAGGGTTTAAAACTTTATTTTTCGAAAACTATTTTTCATCTAGTATGCAAGCTAGGATGGAGGTAAAATTTCTAGAATTGAAGCAGAAAAATATGATGGTGTCAAAATACGCCGCTAAGTTTAATGAGTTGGCTAGGTTCGCCCCGCATCAAGTTGATACGGAGGCTAGAAAAGCGAGAAGGTTTGAGCTGGGATTAAAACCCTGGCTCTATAACAAGGTATCAGTGTTACAAATCCGTACATTTACAGCACTCATAGAGAAAGCGATTATAGCGGAGGAGGGGAGTTGTAAGACCCCAACTTATTAATGAATAAAATCAATTTTTTTTAAATATTATTGTGAATAATAAGGGGTTAATTTGATATAATACTTTGGTTATGGGTGAAATGTGCAAATTTTGCAAAATAAGCAAGTGGTTATAAAATATTCATTTTGTGGGAGAATATTCGTGTGGTCGTGGAATATTCTTTCTGTCGGAGAATATTTATATGACGACGCAGCTATTTGTGGGCCCCATAACGAAAAATGATTGGATGAAGATAACGACAAAAATTGAGTTTTTATAAATAACGGCGTAGTTGTTACCGTTAACACTGTTGGAATACCCGGTGGTTAAAATACAGTAATACGCGTGGTTGCACAGTAGCACACGGATTGCATAGTATTTTAGAATTATTGATTCTTACGAAGGAAGACACTACTCAATAATTGTTACAGTAGTTACTGTTCAATATTTTATTTTATTGATTCAATAATTGTTGCGTTGATATTTTATATTATTGTTGTTTCAATAATTATTGCTGCATAGTATTTTCCATTATCAGATCAATAATTCATATTATTTGAATAATATTATTAGATAATATTATTGGCAATGTCTAGAAAGTTCTGTCTAAGGAGAGGTTTGGTCATCTAATTACGCGCCAGTAAGGAGAAATCCTTATTGGAAAGCCCCCTCTTTCCTGGGAACGGCCTGGTTGTCATAAATGTGATTCTGTAATATTAATTGTGGATAATTAATTATTGATTCATATGATAAAGAAATATTTATTTTATGTGAATATAAATGTTGGATATATTTTGTGGTTAAAAATGAAGGAGTTAATGTTGAGGTGTTTTATCAGTATTTTTGTCGGAATGGAAGTATTAAAAATCAATCAGGGTTTTTGAGATATTTTGCGGGGGTTATAATTTTTAATCCGACCGTTGGATCGTGATAATTTTTGGATATGTTATACATATATAAGTTGAGTATATGTCCACAAATTTTGAACCGTTAAAAATGAACGTATGATTTATTATGAATTTTACGAGATGACTAGTTCAGAAATTGTTAAATTTTCGGAGTTTATCATTTTGATGAAAAATTCTAGAATTGGTGGGCCCCACTCTTGGTTGGTGAAAAAATGTGCTGAGATTTTTATTCAAATGTGGTGGGTGGGAATAGTAGCAGGTAAAGCCATCAGGTTGCAGGTTAAGTCTGCTTCGGCGTGCTAACATTTTCCTATAAATAGAGGGCTAAGTTAGAATTGAAAATCACACCAGAAACAAGTTTTCTCTCTTTCTCTCTCTAGATTATTGAGTGTATTTTGTGAGTATTTAGATACTTTGAGAGTTTCTATTCATCAGAGCAAGTTTCTTTCAGCCTTATACCGGTATTCCGACCAGAAGTACTGATATTTTGAGGTAATGGATGTTATTTTATTCGAAAATGATATTATTTCTTCAATATCATTATGCCGAAATATTGGTTGGAAATTTTTATCAAATTTATAACTTTTTGTGTCGGGGTTACTATTCACGTATACGGTACTATTCACGTATACGGTACTATTCACGAATACGACACTATTCACCGAAAAATAAAATTTTTTCTTTTTGTCCAAGATGTCTATTATGGTTACTATCTCTGATTGTATCCATGTTTTGATCTTTCTTTTTGAATTTTGCTTCACAATTGATTATTATGAAGTATTATTGATCTTGGATAAACTGTTATACGAATCCCTACTATTTGTCCTTCTGTCTCACTAGATTCGTTCTCTTTAAGATATTTTTCATCATCCTCAGTCCTAAATGATGATATTACTGAATATATTTGGCCTGTAGTGCAAAGATGTATGATTACTTGATGAATATCTTTGGCCTGTAGTGCAAAGATGAACAGGTGTTGAGATGAACATGACTGACAGGTGATACAAATAAATATCTTTAGCCTGTAGTGCAAAGATAAATATTTGGATAAAGATGATTATTAATTGATGTTACAGGGATAAAATATTGATGATGGACTTTTAAATCTTAGAAGATAGTAGAATTCTTTCTCTACTTGACTCTTCTAATGGTTTGCTGTTTCCGCTGCAGTTGTTGATCTAAAACTTGTTGTCGATTATATTCTATTAGATTTTTCCCTGTTGAGGACTAACGATAATTTGTTGTATATTATCTTAGTCATAATATTCTTTACTGGGCTAGTTGAGCTCACCCTTTTCCTTTTTGTTCCATTTTTCTTCTCAGGAGGTGAGAACATAGCAGGATCTAGTCGGGGTATGGAGTGATGGTTCTAGAAAGATGTTTTAGCAGTCCTCACTATTTCTATAAAATAGTGTTTGAATAATTGTAATGAGAATTTATTTGAGTGTGTATATTGTCCAGAAGAGAATATTTGTATTTAAACTCACAGTATGTGTTGTCGTATTTTGCACGACAATTGTATTATTGAAGTTGTAGTTTGCTTTCTGTACCATGTATTTGGCGACTCAGAATGGGTGTTGTATACCTATTTTGGGGGCGTCACAGTTGGTATCAGAGCTTAGGGATATGATCCATGGCTGAGATATGAGAAAAGAACTAGGAGGGGAGAGACGGGGAATTCCTTCGCTAGTATGACCTGAATAAGTTTATTTGGTAATTATTGGTCGGTCAGATATAGGGATAATATTTGACATGTCAATTAACCTTTGTTTTGTGGCAGTATTTGAGAATGGCAGCAGAGAACGTTAACAATGGAGTGAATGAGACTGTGGAGACACCTTTAATCACCACCCAGGGGAACGTGCAACAGGAAGGCAATATTCCTCCTGTAAACAACGATACCGAGTAAACGATGAATGATGGAATGTTTAGGAGCTTTTTGCAGTTCATGCAAAATCAGACGAGGGAGACTCGTGTGCAGAATACGGGTGGAAATGATAACAACGCGCGGTTTGTCACAGCCAAGCAATTCAAAGAATTGGGACCACCAAAATTTAAGGGAAAGCCGGATCCGATCATGGCGGAAACGTGGGTCAAGCAAATTACCAAGATATTCGATGTCTTGGAATGCACGAAGGAACAGAAGGTTCCATTCGCCACCTTTATATTCCGCGGTGAGGCAGACTACTGGTGGGAGTCTGTGAAGCGTACCCAACCTGACGCACTCAACATGTCCTGGGAAACATTTCAGAAACTGTTTAATGACAAGTACTTTCCTGAAAGTATTCGTCATATGAAGGAGGTAGAGTTTATCAGATTGGAACAAAACAACATGACGGTGTCCCAGTACGAGACGAAGTTTGCAGAGTTATCCAGGTTTGCACCTCATTTGGTCGAAAATGAGGAACGAATGACAAGGATGTTTCTGAGAGATCTAAAACTCGAGATTCGACAATATTTTATCTCTCATAAATTTTCTTTATATTCAAATGTTGTAAACAGGGCTCAATTATTAGAGCGAGATAATGAGTATGTACAACCAGGGTCATACCGGTGGCGGCAGTCATCGAAGCAATGAAAACCAGCAGGGAGGAAAATATTCGGACAAAAGCGGTAACCACTCTGGTGGTAATCGTGGTCGTGATAATAAAAGGAGCGAGTCGGGAGGAGATTTCAAGAAGAGAAAGTACAACAATGATAATGTGAAGACGTCAGCACAAACATCAACTATTTCTAGGGGAGGAGAACGACCACCGGTCTTATGTTACAAATGTGGGAAAGAGGGACATATCAGCCCAAACTGCCCACAACAATCCAAGGTATGTTATAACTGTGGAAAGGAGGGTCATATAGCTCGAGAGTGTTCTGTAGCAAAACTAAGTTCAGCGGGGATGGTGACTCCAAAAGTTGTCCCGGATAAGTCGAAATCAGCGGTTCCTGGAAGGGCGTTTGTCGTGACTGGCCAAAACGTGAGAAACTCGAACGAGGTGATCACGGGTAAGCTAATCTTGAATTCTTGCGAAGTTTATACTTTATTAGATACCGGTTCTACCCATTCTTTTATCTCTCCTGCTTGTGCTCAACGTTTAAACTTGACTCCGGAGAAATTGGACTTTAACTTATCTGTTGAAACTCCGTTGGGTGAAACCTTCGTTACATCTACAGTTTATAAATCTTGCATGATCCAAGTTGGCACTATCACATTACCTGTTGATCTTATCTCTTTAAATATACTTGCTTTTGATGTGATTTTAGGAATTAATTGGTTAACCACTCATCATGCTAAAATTGATTGTTTTCGTAAGGTTGTTAGTTTTCATATTCCTAACCAACCTGTCATACGAATTCAAACTACTAAACCACTAAAATCAGTCACTATCATATCAAGCCATAAAGCTATTCGTTTATTGAAAAATGGATGTCAAGCTTTCTTAGCCCATGTTATGAATTTGAACAAAGACAAGTCAGATTTGAATAATATTTCTATTGTTAGAGAATTTCCCGATGTATTTCCTGAAGAACTTCCTGGTCTACCCCCAGAACGTGAAGTTGAATTCTTTATTGACCTTGAACTCGGTACAAAGCCCATTTCTAAAACCCCATATCGAATGGCTCCTATTGAACTTCAGGAGTTAAAAGTCCAACTACAGGAGTTGTTGGACATCGGTTTTATTCGTCCTAGTACATCTCCTTGGGGTGCTCCTGTGTTATTCGTAAAGAAGAAAGACGGGAGTATGCGACTTTATATTGACTATCGAGAATTGAACCATGTCACCATCAAGAATAGGTATCCGCTACCTCGCATTGATGACCTGTTCGACCAGTTACAAGGAACACAATTCTTTTCAAAGATCGACCTTCGTTCTGGATATCATCAGCTGAAGATTAAAATTGAGGATATTCCAAAGACTTCCTTCAGAACTCGGTACGGGCATTATGAATTCTTAGTCATGTCTTTTGGATCGGCTAATGCTCCTGCTGCCTTCATGGATATGATGAACCGTGTATTCAAAGAATATTTGGATCAGTTCGTTGTTGTCTTTATTGATGACATCCTCATCTATTCCAAAAACTGTGAAGATCATGAGCGCCATTTGAAGCTGGTACTGTAAAGGCTTCGTGAAAATAAGCTATATGCCAAGTTAAAGAAATACGAGTTCTGGCTTGAGGAAGTAGCATTCCTTGGGCACGTGGTGTCAAAACATGGAGTATCTGTCGACCCGACGAAGATTGAAGCCATACAAAGTTGGGAGCAACCGAAGTCGGTAACCGAAGTACGTAGCTTTCTATGCTTAGCTGGTTATTATCGGAGATTTGTGAAAGGATTTTCTCGAATCGCTACTCCGTTAACTCAGCTGACTCGAAAAGATACAAAATTCGTATGGAGTGAGGAATGCGAGAAGAGTTTCCAAGAACTCAAGAAGAGACTCATTTCGGCACCTGTTCTGATAATACCATCTGGTTCGGATGGATTTGTTATCTACAGCGATGCTTCAGGCAAAGGGTTAGGATGTGTTCTCATGCAACATGGGAAAGTCATAGCCTATGCCTCACGACAACTTAAAGAATATGAGAGGAATTATCCTACTCATGATTTGGAGTTGGCAGCAGTCGTTTTTGCGTTGAAGATCTGGAGACACTACCTGTATGGGGAGAAAGTGGAGATCTATACAGTTCATAAAAGCCTCAAATATTTCTTCACCCAAAAGGAACTCAACATGCGGCAGCGACGTTGGCTCGAGTTGTTGAAAGATTACGATCATACCATCCAATATCATCCTAGAAAAGCAAACGTAGTAGCTGACGCATTGAGTAGAATATCATATGCGGGTACGAGTACAATGTTGTTAACACAAAGGCCCATTTTGTATAACTTGCAAAGGATGGAGATAGAGATGAAGGCTCCAAGTACCCACATGATGATATCAAATATACGAGTAGAACCGAATTTAATCGATAAAGTTAAAGCTGCTCAAGCTATGGACATGGAGCTGATGCGTATGAAGAAGAAAGTGCAAGAAGGTGCTATTCCAGAAGCAAGAATCGATGAAGAAGGAATACTTCGAGTCAACTCCAGACTTTGTGTTCCTAACGATTTTAACTTGAAGCATAGAATAATGATGGAGGCACACAACACACCGTTTGTAATCCATCCTGGGAGTACCAAAATGTATCACAATCTTCGATATACATTTTGGTGGAGCAATATGAAAAGAGAGATCGCGGAGTTTATCTCGAGATGTTTAACTTGTCAACGTGTAAAAGTGGAGCATCAAGTACCAAAGGGTCCATTGCAACCACTTGAGATTCTGAAATGGAAGTGGGAACACATTACTATGGATTTTGTTACGGGTCTTCCTAAGGTTTCTCAAGGCATAGATGCGATTTGGGTTATTGTTGATAGATTAACCAAGTTCGCTCATTTCTTGCCGATACGTGAGACTTATTCCCTTGAACGTCTTACTAGTATGTACGTGAACGAGATTGTGAGATTGCATGGCATGCCAGTATCGATAGTTTCGGATCGTGGCCCAAGATTCACTTCACAATTTTGGGTTAGCATGCAGAAAGCTATGGGCACGGATTTACGATTCAGTTCGGCATACCATCCTCAAACGGACGGACAATCAGAGAGGACTATTCAAACTCTTGAAGATCTATTAAGACTTTGTGTCCTAGATCTCAAAGGGAGTTGGGATAAGTACCTACCATTGGTGGAATTCTCCTACAACAACAGTTACTAGGCGAGCATAGGTGTGGCTCCATTCGAGGCGTTATATGGAAGAAAATGTCGTTCTCCAGTATGCTGGGACGAGGTGGGTGAAGCAACATTGTTGGGACCAGAGTTGGTACGCATTACTACAGAGAAGATCCAAATGATTCGACAACGTATACAAACGGCACAGGATCGACAAAAGAGTTATGCGGATCTTCATCGGAAGGACGTGGAATTTAATATTGGGGATCATGTATTGTTACGTGTTGCACCATGGAAGGGAGTTACAAGATTTGGAAAGAGAGGAAAGCTCAATCCAAGATTTGTTGGTCCATTTGAGATTCTTGAGCGAATAGGAAATGTGGCATATAGACTCGCATTACCTCCAAGCATGTCTCGTGTTTATAATGTTTTTCACATATCTATGCTTCGTAAATATGTTAAAGACCCGAACCACATTATTGAGTTAGAACCAGACGAGATAGCTAAAGATTTAACGTATGAGGAGGTACCTGTTAAGATCTTGGATAGAAAAGAGCATGTCCTACGCACGAAGGTTATACCACAAGTTAAGGTTTTGTGGAGAAACCATGCTATTGAAGAAACGACCTGGGAGTTGGAATCAGAAATGAAAGCGAGGTATCCTCACCTTTTTGAAACATCATGTACGTACGTCAATTTCGAGGACGAAATTTCATAAGGAGGGGAGGTTGTAAGACCCCAACTTATTAATGAATAAAATCAAATTTTTTCTAAATATTATTGTGAATAATAAGGGGTTAATTTGATATAATACTTTGGTTATGGGTGAAATGTGCAAATTTTGCAAAATAAGCAAGTGGTTATAAAATATTCATTTTGTCGGGGAATATTCGTGTGGTCGTGGAATATTCTTTCTGTCGGGGAATATTTGTACGACGACGCAGCTATTTGTGGGCCCCATAACGAAAAACGATTGGATGCAGATAACGACAAAAATTAAGTTTTTATAAATAACGGCGTAGTTTTTACCGTTAACACTGTTAGAATACCCGGTGGTTAAAATACAGTAATACGCGTGGTTGCACAGTAGCACACGGATTGCACAGTATTTTAAAATTATTGATTCTTACGAAGGAATGCACTACTCAATAATTGTTACAGTAGTTACTGTTCAATATTTTATTTTATTGATTCAATAATTGTTGCGTTGATATTTTATATTATTGTTGTTTCAATAATTATTGCTGCACAGTATTTTTCATTATCAGATCAATAATTCATATTATTTGAATAATATTATTAGATAACATTATTGGCAATGTCTAGAAAGTTCTGTCTAAAGAGAGGTTTGGTCATCTAATTGCGCGCCAGTAAGGAGAAATCCTTATTGGAAAGCCCCCTCTTTCCTGGGAACGGTCTGGTTGTCATAAATGTGATTCTGTAATATTAATTGTGGATAATTAATTATTGATTCATATGATAAGGAAATATTTATTTTATGTGAATATAAATGTTGGATATATTTTGTGGTTAAAAATGAAGGAATTAATGTTGAGGTGTTTTATCAGTATTTTTGTCGGAATGGAAGTATTAAAAATCAATCAGGGTTTTTGAGATATTTTGCGGAGGTTATAATTTTTAATCCGACCGTTGGATCGTGGTAATTTTTGGATATGTTATACATATATAAGTTGAGTATATGTCCACAAATTTTGAACCGTTAAAAATGAACGTATGATTTATTATGAATTTTACGAGATGACTGGTTCAGAAATTGTTGAATTTTCGGAGTTTATCATTTTGATGGAAAATTCTAGAATTGGTGGGCCCCACTCTTGGTTGGTAAAGAAATGTGCTGAGATTTTTATTCAAATATGGTGGGTGGGAATAGTAGCAGGTAAAGCCATCAGGTTGCAGGTTAAGTCTGCTTCGGCGTGCTAATATTTTCCTATAAATAGAGGGCTAAGTTAGAATTAAAAATCACATCAGAAACAAGTTTTCTCTCTTTCTCTCTCTAGATTATTGAGTGTATTTTGTGAGTATTTAGATACTTTGAGAGTTTCTATTCATCAGAGCAAGTTTCTTTCAGCCTTATACCCGTATTCCGACCAGAAGTACTGATATTTTGAGGTAAGGGATGTTATTTTATTCGAAAATGATATTATTTCTTCAATATCATTATGCCGAAATATTGGCTGAATTTTTTTATCAAATTTGGAACTTTTTGTGTCGGGGTTACTATTCACGTATAAGGCACTATTCACGTATACGGTACTATTCACGAATACGACACTATTCACCGAAAAATAAAATTTTTTCTTTTTGTCCAAGATGTCTATTATGATTACTATCTCTGATTGTATCCATGTTTTGATCTTTATTTTTGAATTCTGCTTCACAATTGATTATTATGAAGTATTATTGATCTTGGATAAACTGTTATACGAATCCCTACTATTTGTCCTTCTGTCTCACTGGATTCGTTCTCTTTAAGATATTTTTCATCATCCTCAGTCCTAAATGATGATATTACTGAATATCTTTGGCCTGTAGTGCAAAGATGTATGATTACTTGATGAATATCTTTGGCCTGTAGTGCAAAGATGAACAGGTGTTGAGATGAACATGACTGACAGGTGATACAAATGAATATCTTTGGCCTGTAGTGCAAAGATAAATATTTGGATAAAGATGATTATTAATTGATGTTACAGGGATAAAATATTGATGATGGACTTTTAAATCTTAGAAGATAGTAGATTTTTTTCTCTACTTGACTCTTCTAATGGTTTGCTATTTTCGCTGCAGTTGTTGATCTAAAACTTGTTGTCGATTATATTCTATTAGATTTTTCCCTGTTGAGGACTAACGATAATATGTTGTATATTATCTTAGTCATAATATTCTTTACTGGGCTAGTTGAGCTCACCCTTTTTCTTTTTGTTCCATTTTTCTTCTCAGGAGGTGAGAACATAGCAGGATCTAGTCGGGGTATGGAGTGATGGTTCTAGAAAGATGTTTTAGCAGTCCTCACTATTTCTGTAAAATAGTGTTTGAATAATTGTAATGAGGATTTATTTGAGTGTGGATATTGTCCAGAAGACAATATTTATATTTAAACTCACAGTATGTGTTGTCGTATTTTGCACGACAATTGTATTATTAAAGTTATAGTTTGCTTTCTGTATCATGTATTTGGCGACTCAGAATGGGTGTTGTATACCTATTTTGGGGGCGTCACAGGAGTGAGGTCATAAGTCTCTACAACAAGAAAAGAAGGAACAAGGGTAAGGTTGAGGGAGTTGGGAATGTGGAAACAAACAGTGGGAATATGAGTTAAAAGAGTAAGGGAAACAACTTTGGGGGTATGCAGGTGAAGCAAGAAGTTACAAAGAAGAAGCAGGTGGTGCAATGTGGGAACTGTGGGAAGAACCATTTGGGGAAATGTCTGAAAGGTAAATTTGCATGTTTTAAGTGTGGGCAGGAGGGCCATATCTCTCCCAACTGCCCCAATCCTAGAACTATTAATGGGTGTCTTCTGTGCAGATCAAAGGAGCATAAGGTGAAGGACTGTCCGAAAAGGAGGACGGAGGCAGAAAGTGTGAACATGGGGAAAAGAGGCGGAACTTTAGTGATCACATGACCAACATCATCTAACAAGCCGACAAAATCTACTGCAAGGGTCTTCAACATGACATTTCAGGATACGGCGGCAGCTGGCAATAGAACTCCAGGTATTATTAGTATAACTTTTATTCTCTTATACATGATTTTCCTATAAATAATAAATTATTTTATAAAGAAATTTTGAAGGAAGAATTTTAGTTCTTTTAAGAAATCAAATTTCCGTTTAATCAGAAAGACAAGCTTTATGTGAAAAGTTAAAGATCAGTTCGATCAATTATGATCGAGATCTACCTAAAATGACTGTGTATGGTATGTACTCTTATATGTGTAAGTTTTAAAATGGTGATTCCGGGGACGAAATCTTTATAAGGGAGGGTGAATGTAATAACACGATATTTTCTATATAAATAAAATAGAAATTTTGCGTATAATTTTTTTTAAGATGAGGATTTGTACAAGATAAGTTATATGTAAATATGTAATAAATAAAAAATATATTTATTACCTGAATGTTTACAGATAATTTTATTTTAGAATTATTGATTATTATAAATTATATTCTTATAATAATTAATTTTATATTAGAAATGCCTTATTAATTATTTTCCATGAAAATATAATCATATATTATTTAAATAATATATGGAGTGATTTTTGAAATAATTATAATAATTATTCTATTATATGAATTTTAGAACAGATTATTAAGTTAATTATATTACCTTAATTATTAAGGTTAAATATGGAAGAATAAATCAGATATGGAATCCAAACCCTAATTTTGGATTTTTATCAATGAATGATAATAATAATATAATATTAATTATATTTTTATTTTTCAGTGCTATAAATATGTACTGTATACGTGAACCGATAATGGTTGATCAATTATGGCGTTATATGATAAACCCTAATTATTGACTCGAAACCCTAATTATGAAATTAAAACCCTAACTAATATTTAGGAACCTTAACAGTCAAATTGAGAAACCCTAATTGCTAATTTAGGATGTTTAATGGTCAATAGCGGACTTTAAACCCTAATGATCATGATTAATGTGATTAGAAACCCTAATTACAAATTGTTAACCCTAATTATTAAATTGTTAATCCTAATTAGTAAATGGGTGCTCTAATTGATAAATTAGTGATCTTAATTATAATTAGTAAATTATAAACCCTAATGTTCTTGTATAATATAATTACTAAACCTAATTTAATTAGGGATTTCTAAATTATAATTTTAGAAACTAAAATTTTACATTTTCTAAACCCTAATTACTAAATTTTATAAATGCTATGTGCTAAACCATAGGGTCAAACCCTAAGGGTTTGCAAGATTATAAGAATGCCATTAAAATTCCAAGGCAAATAACCATTATACCCCTTGCATTATTGAAGCTAATGTATATGTTTTGACCTTAGGTGAAGTTGGTGACCAAATCCAACAACCCCATGTGCTAAAAACTCCAGCAACCATCCACTTGGATCAGCCATACATGCATCTAACACTTCTATAAATAGATTTGGAGAGAGAGAAATTCATTTGCTAGCTCATTTTGTGCACAACACTCAACCTAACTCTCTCAAGCCCCACACCTCCGAAAATTTCAAGGCATATCAGTCACAAACCAAGCCCCACGAACACCATAACCAAATCAGAAGACTAGAATCAAAGATTGTTCATAAGAGGTATAAAACCCTAAGTTACAATCTGTCCATCGATCTGTTGTTAGATGTTGTTTTTTTGTGTGTTAAATATGTTGTATGTAGTGTATACTGATGATCTGGGTTGCTAGATGTTAGATCCATAACATCTAGAGGCTCAAATTTGAAGATTTTCAAAATCTGGAAAAATTTTATTTTGTTGTCTGACAACGAATGTCAGGCATTGTATCTCTGTGATCTTTAATGCGTTTTGTGTTTTAAAACTTTATAGTTGTAGTCTGATACGTGCTCTTTGATCTGAGCTTGAAATCAGGCTTAGATCATATGTATATTACAAGTTATGAAAGGTTAAATGGCGTTGATTGACCATGCCTTGCAAAGTTTCTAGGTAACCCAGGTGTCCCAGGTCGGTTTGAAATCTTATCTAGGGGCTTCGATCTTGCAGGTTATACATGTTTTGTAAATGTTGTTGAATCCATGTTATAGTATGTTAGTTTAACTCTAGATCCATGATTTTGGTGATTCTAGATATCAAGTGTACAAGATTTTGTGGCTGGTCAAAGGAAGTCAGACGATCATGAAATCAGTTTTCTGGGTAACCCAAAAAACTGATGAACATGACGACTGACAGGCTTTGACCAACATGTATCTTCATTATGTTATGTTGTTATGGAGATGTTTTGTAATGGATCTGTAGTTTCACATGTTTTCTACAAGCTGGATGCATTATATCACAAAAACATCACATAGATCACAAGTTGTGGAGGCCCAAATATGAGCAGTCGAACTGTTCTTCATTTCTAGGTAACCCAGAAAATGAAAAACAGCTTTGACAACCACTTTAGAGTCTCAGATCTCTTTGGTTATGCATGCTATGATCATGTTTGTTGTTGGGACATGTAGTCCTACATTATAACTGTGAGGGCCCCGAATCCGAGGTCCCGAATCACTGCAGATCCGGTTCGATCATTCTAACACGACTACTATATTTGCAGAAGATATAAACATAAATTGTTTATACAATACACTTTACACATTATTTCCCAAAATCGAGTAACCTTAACTTAATACACAATTCATAACTATCTAACATAATACATTATTATCAAACTATACTATTACAAATTAGCTGCACATTTTATCCCAAGCTGAAATTGGCATTATTCTTTTCCTGTATCCGAACGCATTCGCCTTATTTGCAATGTTTTATCATGATATAGTAAGGGTGAGCATAAGGATTGCCCAGCAAGTTTAAGTTCAATAATACAACGATATATCATGATTGAAAGAGTCTAAATAATAAGCTGACTATAATTCAACAATATAATTGTGAACTAGCAGGAATAAAATTTTGACTGAACAAGTATTAAATATGAATAAATATATCTGAACCAACTGATAATGAAGGTGATCAGCCTTTTATACCTGACTTATACATGCAATATGTACAGAGTACAATTCATGGCAACCAGCAATGATTAACCATAAGCTTATCCAAATGAAACAACTCTTAGTAGAGTTAAGTAAAAACAAACTTGCCTGAACCGTTGATTACCGCTACACAATTTATATCGCTTTATCCGAAGACCTAATATTAGTAATATAGATCTCCAATATCAGAATAATATCATCACAATATAATACTATTATATATATATATATATATATATATATATATATATATATATATATATATATAGAATAACCTAAACACATAACACATAACCCTATCAGTCTATTCAGCACATAAAACTTCGCATCAAGTCAAACTATTGCAGTCTGAGTTGAACCCGACACAAAATCTGACATCCCGACAGTCTAGTCGGACAAAATTTTGAGTTTAAGTTCAATTAAACTCTGCCTAAATACTTAACAATTAACTTAAATAATTTTATTATCAGTCGAAATATTTTTCGTAAGCTCGCAATAATTTTTAAATAATTATTACTATTTATCATGAATTTTTAATCATTAAACTCGTATTTAAATAAATTAAATACCACATAATTCCTTTATCATTAATATTTATTTATTATTAAATATTAATAAAAATTATCACATAATATTATAATATATTTATAATATATCAAAGTATTTTTAATACTTTAAAATCACCTTTATATGATTTTTAAACAATTAAATTCATTATCCGATAATTGCTATTAATATTAAAATATTAATATTTTCATGACAAAATATCAAAAGTTATATTTTATAACTTAAAAAATATTTTATAACCCTTAAATCATTTTTATATGAGTTTTAAAACATTAATTCTATTTTTCCATAATTTATTTAATATATTTATTAAATAAACTAATTATCATTAATATTGATTAATTAATAAAATTCATCACAAAATATTAAAAGTCACTAAAAATAACTTAAAATATTTTCTTTTACCATAATATTATTTTTCATGATTTTTCATGTATTAAAATTATTTTTAAATAATTTATTTAATATTATAATTAAAAAAATTAAATACCATTTATATTATAAAAATATTAAATATTTATGAAATATACCCAATATAATTAAAAACTATTTTTCAGACTTTAAAATAATTTTTTTCGGAATTTATTTAGTATTTTTAATAATTAAAATATATTTATTTTGATTTATTAATTAAAATAATTAATTTTCAGTAATTAAATGTCGCTAAAGGGGTCTTAGGCGACAAATCCGTCGCTAATGATGTTCTTGGCCTGTTCTTGATCAAGCCCAGAAACTCATCGGCAGTTTCAAGGTACCCTATTTGACCGTGCATAGATTCTTGGTCTTCTTGATTCTAGGTTATCTAAAGTGTTACACATGTAGTCGTTATGTCATAGTACACAACAAAACTGATTCCAGGGTCATACATAATCATAACAGAGAGATATGATAAATCAAAAAGTCTGACAAGCCTGTTCTTCATTTCTGGGTTTTCCAAAAAATGAAGAACAGTACAAGGTGCTATATTTAGGTCCTTAGATCTTGAGCTATAAGGCTGATTTATGTGATATATAAGTCCATACTTATAGTAATTGTAACGACCCCAAAATAGGTTCATTCCACCCAACCCATTCTGAGTCGTCAAATACATGGTACAGAAAACAACTACAACTTTATTACAACAATTGTCGTGCAAAATACAACAACACATATGCTGTGAGTTTGGATACAAATATATACCAAATGTGACTCATGTTCCAACCGTGGACATCACCTCACAATAACACCTTACATAAAGGTATAGTCAAAAACTGTTTTAGAAATTAGAATATTTGGGAAGTGCTCAAGGAAACCTTCGTACATGGGAGGCCATGCGTCTAGGTTATGATAGATATCATATGGCCACAGAATTATTCTTGGTTGACCCAATAGACCCCAAAGAAAAATGAGAAAATTACTATCATATTCTTCCCAATGGTGAGTCTTCTCTTGACTTATCGTTATCTCCACTGTCTCAAATTGAGAATTATACTTCAAACAAACACCAAGATTATATAGGTAGTGCCCATAGATATACTCAGCAAGTGGATGAACACAACCCTGTCCTATGATGACACGAAGTTGTATGTCGTTAGACATCTTGTATGATAGTGACAAAACACCCTTCCAACGTTGGGTTCGCCTCACCCTATTTTCTTTACCAAATATAACTACTAAATGATGACCACCGTTCTATTCTCTTGTTACCCCCGCTCGACCCAGCTACACTCTTATTACCTGAAAAGGAATTGTGAAGCAAAAGGGTGAGCACAACTAGCTCAGTAAAGAATATCATGACTAAAGATAATTAAATTATCAATAGCCTTCATCAATAATAAATCAGAGATTTAGAACATATGGTAAATGATAAAAATTTCAACCATAGTTGCAGCGGAACGAGCAATCCATTAGAAGAGTCAAATAGACTATAAAGTCTATTATTTTCTCCATGTTAAAAATCCGTCAACAATGTTTAATCCCTGTAACATCAATCAACAATTCTGGTCCACAATCATATGAATAACTCATAATCATAACTGTAGTTCTAAATTCCTCTTCTCATCCAGGACGAAGATAATTTCCATCACCTATCTTTACCTGAAACATCAAAGATCATGGTTACAGCAAATCACATTTCCTGTTCATAATCATACTAATAACTTCATCTTTGCACTACGGTCAAAGATATTCATTTGTATCACCAGTTGGTCATGTTTATCTCAACATCTGTTCATCTTTGCACTACTGGCCAAAGATATTCAACAACATGTCATCTTTGCACTACGGGCCAAAGATATTCATCAACAAACCATCTTTGCACTACGGGCCAAAGATATTCATCAACAAACCATCTTTGCACTACGGGCCAAAGATATTCAACAACAGTTCATCTTTGCACTACAGGCCAAAGATATTCATCAACAGGCCATCTTTGCACTACATGCCAAAGATATTCATCAACAATTTATATTTGCACTACAGGCCAAATATATTCATATCTCAAAGAAATATATAATCATTTCAGAATTTATATAAACAATAATTATAACCATGTTGATCAATTCACCTTTGCACTTAAGCTTAAGATATTCAATTATAAATTCAATGGTCATGATCATACCAGTCACAATTCAACTTTGCACTACAGGCCAAAGAGAACCCTAGTCATGATCATACCAATAATCTACCTATCTTTACACTCCAGTGAAAGAGAATTTCAACATCAAGGTTATAAAAATGTTATATATGATGATAAAAATAATATGATCAACATATAGTTTTAATCTCAAGAGTAATATTCGTAACTCATGAATAGTAACTCCGACACAAAAGATAGAAATTCTACAATAAAATTCATACCAATATTTCGGTATAATGATATTGAAAGAATAAAAATACTTAAATTTATAAACAATTTATTTTAATTGTTTACACTTTACTAATTAATGCATTTAATCATCATAAAATGCCAACTCTTAAGATTTCATCATCAATAACCAAAACCCTCATCAAAAATCTGCATATACCTCATATATAGGATTCTCAAGCCATAAAATCCTATTTTCAATTTTCTTACTTCACATAACATATTTAATTTATTTTCTCATAACTAGACTATTTTCATGAAAAATACCATATCCGTTCCAAAAATATTTCTTTTCTGGAATTTAGCATAATATAGTCTCATAGTGAACATATATTTTTCTCAGAATTTTTAAAAGTCATTTACTATTTTTCATATGGCCAAAATAGCCGAATATTTAGACATTTATCAAAAATTGTACTTTTGTCTAAAAATTCTGAAATTTACAGAGTATACTTCTATCATATACATGTACTCCCAATAAAAATTTCATCAATTTTGGAGTTAACCACAAGGAATTATAAGCTGTTACTTCTAAAATAGTCTTTTCTCATAAAATTCATAACTCTCAATCTATACATCCAAAAATCACCATTTTTGGACACAATCAAGAAAACTCATCAAAATATCATTTCAAATTTTTCCAGAATTATTGAAGATCAGAAAAATTACGAAACTGAAAATCATAACAACCCTTAAAATCCCTTAATATCCCTTACCTCAAAAGAGCAGTACTTCTGATCGGTATAAGGCTGAAGGAAACTTGCACTGATGAATAGCAACTCACCAAGTATCTAAATACTCACAAAATATACTCAATAATCTAGAGAGAGAAAGAGAGAAAGCTTATGTTTTTGGTGTGATTTTCAATTCTAACTTAGCCCTCTATTTATAGGAAAATTTTAGTAGGCTTGACCTGCAACCTGATGGCTTTACCTGCTACTATTCCCACCCACCACATTTAAAATATAATTCAGCACATTTCTTCACCAACCACAAGTGGAGCCCACCAATTCTAGAATTTTCCACCAAAATGATAAACTCCGAAAATTCAATAATTTCTGAACCAATCATCTCGTAAAATTCATAATAAATCATACGTTCATTTTTAACGGTTCAAAATTTGTGGACATATACTCAACTTATATATGTATAACATATCCAAAAATTACCACGATCCAACGGTCGGATTAAAAATTATAACCCCCGCAAAATATCTCAAAAACCCTGATTTTTAATACCTCCATTCCGACAAAAATACTGATAAAAATCTCAACATTAACTCCTTCATTTTTAACCACAAAAATATATCCCTCATTTATATCCACATAAAATAAATATTTCCTTATCATATGAATCAATAATTAATTATTCACAAATAATATTACAGAAACACATTTATGACAACCAGGCCGTTCCCAGGAAAGAGGGGGCTTTCAATAAGGATTTCTCCCTACTGGCGCGCAATTAGATGACCAAACCTCTCCTTAGACAGAACTTTCTAGACATTGCCAATAATGTTATCTAATAATATTATTCAAATAATATGAATTATTGATCTGATAATGGAAAATACTGTGCAGCAACAATTATTGAAACAACAATAATATAAAATATCAACGCAGCAATTATTGAATCAATAAAATAAATTATTGAACAGTAACTACTGTAACAATTATTGAGTAGTGCCTTCTTACGTAAGAATCAATAATTTCAAAAATACTGTGTAATACCGTGTGCTACTGTGCAATAACGCGTATTACTGTATTTTAACCACCGGATATTCCAACAGTGTTAACGTATAACTACGCCGTTATTTGTAAAAACTTAAATTTGTCATTTTCTTCATCCGACAGTTATTCTGTTCTGGGGCCCACAAATGTCTGCGCCGTAGTACGAATATTCTCCGACAGAAAGAATATTCCACGACCAAACGAATATTCCCCGACAACAATGATTATTTTATAACCACTTGCTTATTTTGAAAAAAATTCATATTTCACCCTTAACTTTAATATTTATCAATTTAACCATTTACTGAATAGTAATTATAAGAAAAATTGAATACTTTTATTTCATAAAATTCGGGGTCTTACAATCTCCCCTCCTTATGAAATTTCGTCCCCGAAATTTACGTACCTGGTATTTCGAAGAGTTGAGAATACCTTACTTTCATTTCAGATTCCATCTTTCCTGTCATCATAATTTCTCCATTGCTCATCTCCTGTATTTCAAATATCATTCTAGAATACAGCTTCAAAATAAGGGTTAATTTAACAAATTAACATTTCACATAATATCTCGATATTATGACTGACCAACAAATAAGCTTAGGTAGGACACACTAGCGAAGGATTTACTCATCTCTCCCCTCCTAGTTATATTCCCCGATCTCCGCCAGAGATCATATCACTAAGCTCTGATACCAAATGTAACGACCCCAAAATAGGTTCATTCCACCCAACCCATTCTGAGTCGTCAAATACATGGTACAGAAAACAACTACAACTTTATTACAACAATTGTCGTGCAAAATACAACAACACATATGCTGTGAGTTTGGATACAAATATATACCAAATGTGACTCATGTTCCAACCGTGGACATCACCTCACAATAACACCTTACATAAAGGTATAGTCAAAAACTGTTTTTAGAAATTAGAATCTTTGGGAAGTGCTCAAGGAAACCTTCGTACATGGGAGGCCACGCGTCTAGGTTATGATAGATATCATATGGCCACAGAATTATTCTTGGTTGACCCAATAGACCCCAAAGAAAAATGAGAAAATTACTATCATATTCTTCCCAATGGTGAGTCTTCTCTTGACTTATCATTATCTCCACTGTCTCAAATTGAGAATTATACTTCAAACAAACACCAAGATTATATAGGTAGTGCCCATAGATATACTCAGCAAGTGGATGAGCACAACCCTGTCCTATGATGACACGAGGTTGTATGTCGTTAGACATCTTGTATGATAGTGACAAAACACCCTTCCAACGTTGGGTTCGCCTCACCCTATTTTCTTCACCAAATATAACTACTAAATGATGACCACCGTTCTATTCTCTTGTTACCCCGCTCGACCCAGCTACACTCTTATTACCTGAAAGGAATTGTGAAGCAAAAGGGTGAGCACAACTAGCTCAGTAAAGAATATCATGACTAAAGATAATTAAATTATCAATAGCCTTCATCAATAATAAATCAGAGATTTAGAACATATGGTAAATGATAAAAATTTCAACCATAGTTGCAGCGGAACGAGCAATCCATTAGAAGAGTCAAATAGACTATAAAGTCTATTATCTTCTCCATGTTAAAAATCCGTCAACAATGTTTAATCCCTGTAACATCAATCAACAATTCTTTTCCCACAATCATATGAATAACTCATAATCATAACTGTAGTTCTAAATTCCTCTTCTCATCCAGGACGAAGATAATTTCCATCACCTATCTTTACCTGAAACATCAAAGATCATGGTTACAGCAAATCACATTTCCTGTTCATAATCATACTAATAACTTCATCTTTGCACTACGGTCAAAGATATTCATTGTATCACCAGTTGGTCATGTTTATCTCAACATCTGTTCATCTTTGCACTACTGGCCAAAGATATTCAACAACATGTCATCTTTGCACTACGGCCAAAGATATTCATCAACAAACCATCTTTGCACTACGGGCCAAAGATATTCATCAACAAACCATCTTTGCACTACGGGCCAAAGATATTCAACAACAGTTCATCTTTGCACTACAGGCCAAAGATATTCATCAACAGGCCATCTTTGCACTACATGCCAAAGATATTCATCAACATTTCATATTTGCACTACAGGCCAAATATATTCATATCTCAAAGAAATATATAATCATTTCAGAATTTATATAAACAATAATTATAACCATGTTGATCAATTCACCTTTGCACTTAAGCTTAAGATATTCAATTATAAATTCAATGGTCATGATCATACCAGTCACAATTCAACTTTGCACTACAGGCCAAAGAGAACCCTAGTCATGATCATACCAATAATCTACCCATCTTTACACTCCAGTGAAAGAGAATTTCAACATCAAGGTTATAAAAATGTTATATATGATGATAAAAATAATATGATCAACATATAGTTTTAATCTCAAGAGTATATTCGTAACTCATGAATAGTAACTCCGACACAAAAGATAGAAATTCTACACAATAAAATTCATACCAATATTTCGGTATAATGATATTGAAAGAATAAAAATACTTAAATTTATAAACAATTTATTTTAATTGTTTACACTTTACTAATTAATGCATTTAATCATCATAAAATGCCAACTCTTAAGATTTCATCATCAATAACCAAAACCCTCATCAAAAATCTGCATATACCTCATATAGGATTCTCAAGCCATAAAATCCTATTTTCAATTTTCTTACTTCACATAACATATTTAATTCATTTCTCATAACTAGACTATTTTCATGAAAAATACCAAATCAGTTCCAAAAATATTTCTTTTCTGGAATTTAGCATAATATAGTCCCATAGTGAACATATATTTTTCTCAGAATTTTTAAAAGTCATTTACTATTTTTCATATGGCCAAAATAGCCGAATATTTAGACATTTATCAAAAATTGTACTTTTGTCTAAAAATTCTGAAATTTACAGAGTATACTTCTATCATATACATGTACTCCCAATAAAAATTTCATCAATTTTGGAGTTAACCACAAGGAATTATAAGCTGTTACTTTTAAAATAGTCTTTTCTCATAAAATTCATAACTCTCAATCTATACATCCAAAAATCACCATTTTTGGACACAATCAAGAAAACTCATCAAAATATCATTTCAAATTTTTCCAGAATTTTGAAGATCAGAAAAATTACGAAACTGAAAATCATAACAACCCTTAAAATCCCTTAATATCCCTTACCTCAAAAGAGCAGTACTTCTGATCGGTATAAGGCTGAAGGAAACTTGCACTGATGAATAGCAACTCACCAAGTATCTAAATACTCACAAAATATACTCAATAATCTAGAGAGAGAAAGAGAGAAAGCTTATGTTTTTGGTGTGATTTTCAATTCTAACTTAGCCCTCTATTTATAGGAAAATTTTGGTAGGTTTGACCTGCAACCTGATGGCTTTACCTGCTACTATTCCCACCCACCACATTTGAAATATAATTCAGCACATTTCTTCACCAACCACAAGTGGGGCCCACCAATTCTAGAATTTTCCACCAAAATGATAAACTCCGAAAATTCAATAATTTCTGAACCAGTCATCTCGTAAAATTCATAATAAATCATACGTTCATTTTTAACGGTTCAAAATTTGTGGACATATACTCAACTTATATATGTATAACATATCCAAAAATTACCACGATCCAACGGTCGGATTAAAAATTATAACCCCCGCAAAATATCTCAAAAACCCTGATTTTTAATACCTCCATTCCGACAAAAATACTGATAAAAATCTCAACATTAACTCCTTCATTTTTAACCACAAAAATATATCCCTCATTTATATCCACATAAAATAAATATTTCCTTATCATATGAATCAATAATTAATTATTCACAAATAATATTACAGAATCACATTTATGACAACCAGGCCGTTCCCAGGAAAGAGGGGGCTTTTCAATAAGGATTTCTCCTTACTGGCGCGCAATTAGATGACCAAACCTCTCCTTAGACAGAACTTTCTAGACATTGCCAATAATGTTATCTAATAATATTATTCAAATAATATGAATTATTGATCTGATAATGAAAATACTGTGCAGCAACAATTATTGAAACAACAATAATATAAAATATCAACGCAGCAATTATTGAATCAATAAAATAAATATTGAACAGTAACTACTGTAACAATTATTGAGTAGTGCCTTCTTACGTAAGAATCAATAATTTCAAAAATACTGTGCAATACCGTGTGCTACTGTGCAATAACGCGTATTACTGTATTTTAACCACCGGGTATTCCAACAGTGTTAACGGTAACAACTACGCCGTTATTTGTAAAAACTTAAATTTGTCATTTTCTTCATCCGACAGTTATTCTGTTATGGGGCCCACAAATGCTGCGCCGTCGTACGAATATTCTCCGACAGAAAGAATATTCCACGACCAAACGAATATTCCCCGACAACAATGATTATTTTATAACCACTTGCTTATTTTGAAAAAAATATTCATATTTCACCCTTAACTTTAAACTTTATCAATTTAACCATTTACTGAATAGTAATTATAAGAAAAATTGAATACTTTTATTTCATAAAATTCGGGGTCTTACAATCTCCCCTCCTTATGAAATTTCGTCCCCGAAATTTACGTACCTGGTATTTCAAAGAGTTGAGAATACCTTACTTTCATTTCAGATTCCATCTTTCCTGTCATCATAATTTCTCCATTGCTCATCTCCTGTATTTCAAATATCATTCTAGAATACAGCTTCAAAATAAGGGTTAATTTAACAAATTAACATTCACATAATATCTCGATATTATGACTGACCAACAAATAAGCTTAGGTAGGACACACTAGCGAAGGATTTACTCATCTCTCCCCTCCTAGTTATATTCCCCGATCTCCGCCAGAGATCATATCACTAAGCTCTGATACCAAATGTACGACCCCCCAAAATAGGTTCATTCCACCAACCCATTCTGAGTCGTCAAATACATGGTACAGAAAACAACTACAACTTTATTACAACAATTGTCGTGCAAAATACAACAACACATATGCTGTGAGTTTGGATACAAATATATACCAAATGTGACTCATGTTCCAACCGTGGACATCACCTCACAATAACACCTTACATAAAGGTATAGTCAAAAACTGTTTTAGAAATTAGAATATTTGGGAAGTGCTCAAGGAAACCTTCGTACATGGGAGGCCATGCGTCTAGGTTATGATAGATATCATATGGCCACAGAATTATCCTTGGTTGACCCAATAGACCCCAAAGAAAATGAGAAAATTACTATCATATTCTTCCCAATGGTGAGTCTTCTCTTGACTTATCATATCTCCACTGTCTCTAATTGAGAATTATACTTCAAACAAACACCAAGATTATATAGGTAGTGCCCATAGATATACTCAGCAAGTGGATGAGCACAACCCTGTCCTATGATGACACGAGGTTGTATGTCGTTAGACATCTTGTATGATAGTGACAAAACACCCTTCCAACGTTGGGTTCGCCTCACCCTATTTTCTTTACCAAATATAACTACTAAATGATGACCACCGTTCTATTCTCTTGTTACCCCCCGCTCGACCCAGCTACACTCTTATTACCTGAAAGGAATTGTGAAGCAAAAGGGTGAGCACAACTAGCTCAGTAAAGAATATCATGACTAAAGATAATTAAATTATCAATAGCCTTCATCAATAATAAATCAGAGATTTAGAACATATGGTAAATGATAAAAATTTCAACCATAGTTGCAGCGGAACGAGCAATCCATTAGAAGAGTCAAATAGACTATAAAGTCTATTATCTTCTCCATGTTAAAAATCCACCAACAATGTTTTATCCCTGTAACATCAATCAACAATTGGTTTCCACAATCATATGAATAACTCATAATCATAATTGTAGTTCTAAATTCCTCTTCTCATCCAGGACGAAGATAATTTCATCACCATCTTTACCTGAAACATCAAAGATCATGGTTACAGCAAATCACATTCCTGTTCATAATCATACTAATAACTTCATCTTTGCACTACGGTCAAAGATATTCATTTGTATCACCAGTTGTCATGTTTATCTCAACATCTGTTCATCTCTTTGCACTACTGGCCAAAGATATTCAACAACATGTCCATCTTTGCACTACGGGCCAAAGATATTCATCAACAAACCATCTTTGCACTACGGGCCAAAGATATTCATCAACAAACCATCTTTGCACTACGGGCCAAAGATATTCAACAACAGTTCATCTTTGCACTACAGGCCAAAGATATTCATCAACAGGCCATCTTTGCACTACATGCCAAAGATATTCATCAACAATTCATATTGCACTACAGGCCAAATATATTCAATCTCCAAGAAATATATAATCATTTCAGAATTTATATAACAATAATTATAACCATGTTGATCAATTCACCTTTGCACTTAAGCTTAAGATATTCAATTATAAATTCAATGGTCATGATCATACCAGTCACAATTCAACTTTGCACTACAGGCCAAGAGAACCCTAGTCATGATCATACCAATAATCTACCCATCTTTACACTCCAGTGAAAGAGAATTTCAACATCAAGGTTATAAAAATGTTATATATGATGATAAAAATAATATGATCAACATATAGTTTTAAATCTCAAGAGTAATATTCGTAACTCATGAATAGTAACTCCGACACAAAAGAAAGAAATTCTACAATAAAAATAAAATTCATACCAATATTTCGGTATAATGATATTGAAAGAATAAAATACTTAAATTTATAAACAATTTATTTTAATTGTTTACACTTTACTAATTAATGCATTTAATCATCATAAAATGCCAACTCTTAAGATTTCATCATCAATAACCAAAACCCTCATCAAAAATCTGCATATACCTCATATAGGATTCTCAAGCCATAAAATCCTATTTTCAATTTTCTTACTTCACATAACATATTTAATTCATTTACTCATAACTAGACCATTTTCATGAAAAATACCAAATCAGTTCCAAAAATATTTCTTTTCTGGAATTTAGCATAATATAGTCCCATAGTGAACATATATTTTTCTCAGAATTTTTAAAAGTCATTTACTATTTTTCATATGGCCAAAATAGCCGAATATTTAGACATTTATCAAAAATTGTACTTTTGTCTAAAAATTCTGAAATTTACAGAGTATACTTCTATCATATACATGTACTCCCAATAAAAATTTCATCAATTTTGGAGTTAACCACAAGGAATTATAAGCTGTTACTTTTAAAATAGTCTTTTCTCATAAAATTCATAACTCTCAATCTATACATCCAAAAATCACCATTTTTGGACACAATCAAAAAACTCATCAAAATATCATTTCAAATTTTTCCAGAATTTTTGAAGATCAGAAAAATTACGAAACTGAAAATCATAACAACCCTTAAAATCCCTTAATATCCCTTACCTCAAAAGAGCAGTACTTCTGATGGATATATATGGCTGAAGGAAACTTGCACTGATGAATAGCAACTCACCAAGTATCTAAATACTCACAAAATATACTCAATAATCTAGAGAGAGAAAGAGAGAAAGCTTATGTTTTGGTGTGATTTTCAATTCTAACTTAGCCCTCTATTTATAGGAAAATTTTAGTAGGTTTGACCTGCAACCTGATGGCTTTACCTGCTACTATTCCCACCCACCACATTTGAAATATAATTCAGCACATTTCTTCACCAACCACAAGTGGGGCCCACCAATTCTAGAATTTTCCACCAAAATGATAAACTCCGAAAATTCAATAATTTCTGAACCAGTCATCTCGTAAAATTCATAAAAATCATACGTTCTTTCATTTTTAACGGTTCAAAATTTGTGGACATATACTCAACTTATATATGTATAACATATCCAAAAATTACCACGATCCAACGGTCGGATTAAAAATTATAACCCCCGCAAAATATCTCAAAAATCCTGATTTTTAATACCTCCATTCCGACAAAAATACTGATAAAAATCTCAACATTAACTCCTTCATTTTTAACCACAAAAAATATATATCCTCATTTATATCCACATAAAATAAATATTTCCTTATCATATGAATCAATAATTAATTATTCACAAATAATATTACAGAATCACATTTATGACAACCAGGCCGTTCCCAGGAAAGAGGGGGCTTTTCAATAAGGATTTCTCCTTACTGGCGCGCAATTAGATGACCAAACCTCTCCTTAGACAGAACTTTCTAGACATTGCCAATAATGTTATCTAATAATATTATTCAAATAATATGAATTATTGATCTGATAATGGGAAATACTGTGCAGCAACAATTATTGAAACAACAATAATATAAAATATCAACGCAGCAATTATTGAATCAATAAAATAAATTATTGAACAGTAACTACTGTAACAATCATTGAGTAGTGCCTTCTTACGTAAGAATCAATAATTTCAAAAATACTGTGTAATACCGTGTGCTACTGTGCAATAACGCGTATTACTGTATTTTAACCACCGGGTATTCCAACAGTGTTAACGGTAACAACTACGCCGTTATTTGTAAAAACTTAAATTTGTCATTTTCTTCTTCATCCGACAGTTATTCTGTTATGGGGCCCACAAATATCTGCGCCGTCGTACGAATATTCTCCGACAGAAAGAATATTCCACGACCAAACGAATATTCCCCGACAACAATGATTATTTTATAACCACTTGCTTATTTTGAAAAAAATTCATATTTCACCCTTAACTTTAATATTTATCAATTTAACCATTTACTGAATAGTAAATTATAAGAAAAATTGAATACTTTTATTTCATAAAATTCGGGGTCTTACAATCTCCCTCCTTATGAAATTTCGTCCCCGAAATTTACGTACCTGGTATTTCGAAGAGTTGAGAATACCTTGCTTTCATTTCAGATTCCATCTTTCCTGTCATCATAATTTCTCTATTGCTCATCTCCTGTATTTCAAAATCATTCTAGAATACAGCTTCAAAATAAGGGTTAATTTAACAAATAACATTCACATAATATCTCGATATTATGACTGACCAACAAATAAGCTTAGGTAGGACACACTAGCGAAGGATTTACTCATCTCTCCCCTCCTAGTTATATTCCCCGATCTCCGCCAGAGATCATATCACTAAGCTCTGATACCAAATGTAATGACCCCAAAATAGGTTCATTCCACCCAACCCATTCTGAGTCGTCAAATACCTGGTACAGAAAATAACTACAACTTTATTACAACAATTGTCGTGCAAAATACAACAACACATATGCTGTGAGTTTGGATACAAATATATACCAAATGTGACTCATGTTCCAACCGTGGACATCACCTCACAATAACACCTTACATAAAGGTATAGTCAAAAACTGTTTTAGAAATTAGAATATTTGGGAAGTGCTCAAGGAAACCTTCGTACATGGGAGGCCATGCGTCTAGGTTATGATAGATATCATATGGCCACAGAATTATTCTTGGTTGACCCAATAGACCCCAAAGAAAAATGAGAAAATTACTATCATATTCTTCCCAATGGTGAGTCTTCTCTTGACTTATCGTTATCTCCACTGTCTCAAATTGAGAATTATACTTCAAACAAACACCAAGATTATATAGGTAGTGCCATAGATATACTCAGCAAGTGGATGAGCACAACCCTGTCCTATGATGACACGAAGTTGTATGTCGTTAGACATCTTGTATGATAGTGACAAAACACCCTTCCAACGTTGGGTTCGCCTCACCCTATTTCTTACCAAATATAACTACTAAATGATGACCACCGTTCTATTCTCTTGTTACCCCCGCTCGACCCAGCTACACTCTTATTACCTGAAAGGAATTGTGAAGCAAAAGGGTGAGCACAACTAGCTCAGTAAAGAATATCATGACTAAAGATAATTAAATTATCAATAGCCTTCATCAATAATAAATCAGAGATTTAGAACATATGGTAAATGATAAAAATTTCAACCATAGTTGCAGCGGAACGAGCAATCCATTAGAAGAGTCAAATAGACTATAAAGTCTATTATCTTCTCCATGTTAAAAATCCGTCAACAATGTTTAATCCTGTAACATCAATCAACAATTCTGTCCACAATCATATGAATAACTCATAATCATAACTGTAGTTCTAAATTCCTCTTCTCATCCAGGACGAAGATAAATTTCCATCACCTATCTTTACCTGAAACATCAAAGATCATGGTTACAGCAAATCACATTTCCTGTTCATAATCATACTAATAACTTCATCTTTGCACTACGGTCAAAGATATTCATTTGTATCACCAGTTGGTCATGTTTATCTCAACATCTGTTCATCTTTGCACTACTGGCCAAAGATATTCAACAACATGTCATCTTTCACACTACGGGCCAAAGATATTCATCAACAAACCATCTTTGCACTACGGGCCAAAGATATTCAACAACAGTTCATCTTTGCACTACAGGCCAAAGATATTCATCAACAGGCCATCTTTGCACTACATGCCAAAGATATTCATCAACAATTTATATTTGCACTACAGGCCAAATATATTCATATCTCAAAGAAATATATAATCATTTCAGAATTTATATAAACAATAATTATAACCATGTTGATCAATTCACCTTTGCACTTAAGCTTAAGATATTCAATTATAAATTCAATGGTCATGATCATACCAGTCACAATTCAACTTTGCACTACAGGCCAAAGAGAACCCTAGTCATGATCATACCAATAATCTACTATCTTTACACTCCAGTGAAAGAGAATTTCAACATCAAGGTTATAAAAAAGTTATATATGATGATAAAAATAATATGATCAACATATAGTTTTAATCTCAAGAGTAATATTCGTAACTCATGAATAGTAACTCCGACACAAAAGATAGAAATTCTACAATAAAATTCATACCAATATTTCGGTATAATGATATTGAAAGAATAACATTACTTAAATTTATAAACAATTTATTTTAATTGTTTACACTTTACTAATTAATGCATTTAATCATCATAAAATGCCAACTCTTAGATTTCATCATCAATAACCAAAACCCTCATCAAAAATCTGCATATACCTCATATATAGGATTCTCAAGCCATAAAATCCTATTTTCAATTTTCTTACTTCACATAACATATTTAATTTATTTTCTCATAACTAGACTATTTTCATGAAAAATACCAAATCCGTTCCAAAAATATTTCTTTTCTGGAATTTAGCATAATATAGTCCCATAGTGAACATATATTTTTCTCAAATTTTTAAAAGTCATTTACTATTTTTCATATGGCCAAAATAGCCGAATATTTAGACATTTATCAAAAATTGTACTTTTTGTCCTAAAAATTCTGAAATTTACAGAGTATCCTTCTATCATATACATATACTCCCAATAAAAATTTCATCAATTTTGGAGTTAACCACAAGGAATTATAAGCTTTACTTCTAAAATAGTCTTTTTCCTCATAAAATTCATAACTCTCAATCTATACATCCAAAAATCACCATTTTTGGGCCACATCAAGAAAACTCATCAAAATAAACATTTCAAATTTTTCCAGAATTTTTGAAGATCAGAAAAATTACGAAACTGAAAATCATAACAACCCTTAAAATCCATAAATAACCCTGTACCTCAAAAGAGCAGTACTTCTGATCGGTATAAGGCTGAAGGAAACTTGACTGATTAATAGCAACTCACCAAGTATCTAAATACTCACAAAATATACTCATAATCTAGAGAGAGAAAGAGAGAAAGCTTATGTTTTTTGGTGTGATTTTCAATTCTAACTTAGCCCTCTATTTATAGGAAAATTTTAGTAGGCTTGACCGCAACCTGATGGCTTTACCTGCTACTATTCCCACCCACCACATTTGAAATATAATTCAGCACATTTCTTCACCAACCACAAGTGGGGCCCACCAATTCTAGAATTTTCCACCAAAATGATAAACTCCGAAAATTCAATAATTTCTGAACCAATCATCTCGTAAAATTCATAATAAATCATACGTTCATTTTTAACGGTTCAAAATTTGTGGACATATACTCAACTTATATATGTATAACATATCCAAAAATTACCACGATCCAACGGTCGGATTAAAAATTATAACCCCCGCAAATATCTCAAAAACCCTGATTTTTTAATACCTCCATTCCGACAAAAATACTGATAAAAATCTCAACATTAACTCCTTCATTTTTAACCACAAAAATATATCCCTCATTTATATCCACATAAAATAAATATTTCCTTATCATATGAATCAATAATTAATTATTCACAAATAATATTACAGAATCACATTTATGACAACCAGGCCGTTCCCAGGAAAGAGGGGGCTTTCAATAAGGATTTCTCCTTACTGGCGCGCAATTAGATGACAAACCTCTCCTTAGACAGAACTTTCTAGACATTGCCAATAATGTTATCTAATAATATTATTCAAATAATATGAATTATTGATCTGATAATGGGAAATACTGTGCAGCAACAATTAATTGAAACAACAATAATATAAATATCAACGCAGCAATTATTGAATCAATAAAATAAATTATTGAACAGTAACTACTGTAACAATTATTGAGTAGTGCCTTCTTACGTAAGAATCAATAATTTCAAAAATACTGTGTAATACCCGTGTGCTACTGTGCAATAACGCGTATTACTGTATTTTAACCACCGGATATTCCAACAGTGTTAACGGTAACAACTACGCCGTTATTTGTAAAAACTTAAATTTGTCATTTTCTTCATCCGACAGTTATTCTGTTCTGGGGCCCACAAATGTCTGCGCCGTAGTACGAATATTCTCCGACAGAAAGAATATTCCACGACCAAACGAATATTCCCCGACAACAATGATTATTTTATAACCACTTGCTTATTTTGAAAAAAATTCATATTTCATCCTTAACTTTAATATTTATCAATTTAACCATTTACTGAATAGTAATTATAAGAAAAATTAAATACTTTTATTTCATAAAATTCGGGGTCTTACAGTAATAATGTCATAGTACCATAACATATCATTACATCTGTCTAACAACAACACAAATTACCAATAAAGGCTGGTCAAACCTCTGACAAAAACTCGGCTCTTGAAGGTTCTGGGTTTCCTAGAAACCTTCATGAGGCGAAACGGTCAACGCACTTTGACTCGATTTAATTTCTACACTGATCATGATCTAAGTAATATAATTGCTTTAATATGTAGTCTGAATGACAGGCTACTAAAATCCACCAACAATATGGCCTAACTACTAACACACAGCAAGATCAAGACCCTACAAAGTGACCACTGATAACTTTCAATCTAAACAAGCTATGACCTTGTTTCCAGTTTCATATCAGAGTCCTCATGTCATAGAATCGATCCAAAACATAAAACACACAA
Source organism: Panax notoginseng (assembly GCA_016801055.1). Lineage (NCBI taxonomy): Eukaryota > Viridiplantae > Streptophyta > Magnoliopsida > Apiales > Araliaceae > Panax > Panax notoginseng. Next base: position 150,723,413 of record CM029015.1, on the reverse strand, counting down.
AATAATTAACACATAAAGATTTATAAGCCCTGACATTCGGTTGTCAGGCCATTTTTTTCTATTTTTCTAGATTTCAAAAAAAACTAGATTCGAGGACTTTGATGTTATGGATCTGGGATTTTACAACCCAGATCACTAAATAACCTCCTATTACACATATCTAGCCAACAAATTACAACATATAACATCAAATCATGATATTTCTAAGTTTAGAGTTTTTATACCTTTCTAATGCTTGATCTTGAATCTGATCATTGTTTTCTGACCTTGAAATGCTAACACATGATCTTAGCTTTGTATATTACTCTATCTCACTTCCTATTTCTGAATTTCTAGAGAGAGAAGGTCTTGGTTCATATGAGAAATAAAGTGAGTCTTTTTCTCTCTCTTTAATCTTGTATAATGTAATAATGCATTGTATGTGGCTGTCAAATTGGCTGAGCTTGCTAGATATAACGCACATGCTAGGCTAGGTTTTGGTCACCAACTCAAATAGAGCAAAAATTACAAGCAACCTTCACTTATTCAACAAAGGGCATAATAGTCATTTCTATATAATTTTATTTCTAGATTGGTCATTTGATGCAAACCATTAGGGTTTAGGGTTTGGGTTTGGGTTTAGGGTTTGAACCCTTTTGGATTTAGGGTTTGAACCCTTAGGTTTTGCAATTTAGTTTCTAACATTTCAGAATTTCGGTTTTCAAAAATAGAAAATTAATATTTCAAAATTATAATTAGAATTTTCTAATTATAGTAAAATTTCTTAATCACAAATTAAATCTTGCTAATTAGGATTAACATATCCTAATTAAAATTACTAATTAAGCAATTAGGGTCAAAATGGTCATTAGGGTTTATAACCCAAAAATTAGGGTTTTTAATAGAAAAATAATTTTCTAATTTAAAAATTAGATTTCGTAATTAGATTAGGATTTTCTAATTACTTATAACTTTAAAATTAGGATTAATATTTCCTAATTAACAATAAAATGATTAAACTATCAATCAAGTTTTCCCTAATTATAAATTAGGGTTTAAAGATTTGAAATTAGGGTTTGCTAAATAATTAAGCTTTGACCTAATTAATAATATAATTAATAGCACTTAAGCAATATAATTCTCCGTTAAGTTCCCAGATTAGGGTTTTAACTTCCGAATTAGGGTTTCAGATTCTCAGAACTGAAATTAGGGTTTCCAGAACCGGTTTTTAGGGTTTCTTGTTAATCACTAGGGTTTTCTAACTAAACGTTGTTGTTCTTAATATATATTTAGGGTTTGTTACAGATATCGTTTATCTGGTCAACCCTTGACCCCTAACCACATACTGTACACATATACAAAGAACATATTCACGTATTTCCTTAATCCTGAATAATTCACTTAAATTCTTAACAGAATTTTAAAATCTTCAAAATTTCTTCTTAAAAATATCAAACGCATACACTAATTTTATGTCTAGGTTCTAATTTTGAACCTTAAATCAATTAATTAAAATTTTAAAAATATTCAAAATTCTCGGGTTGTCACATTCACCCCTTCTTCTAAAAATTTCGTCCCCGAAATTTATCTTACACCTTACCCCATACTGCTTAAACCATTCATACACATTAACACATGCTACCCAATACACCACTCAAAAGAGTAAAAATTTTCAAATTTTGCTGAGGAGTCATATAGTCTATTTGTCTGTCATTTTCGCAAAGGTTTATGGAAATTCATCCGCAAACCGTCATAATTTACAGACACAAAGGGTGATTAGCCCGATATGCACTGTACTGGCCAAATACTGCTTTTATCTGTTCCTCATCACTGCCATAGACACAAAATTCTACCTCAGTCTTACTGGATTTCGCACCAAAATAATTTAGTTTGGGAAATTTCTTTCAATGAACACTTAGAGTTTTCATAAACATTAGTTTAGCTGAATCGAATAGCATAGACTCATGTCAATAATTTAATTCAATCGAATTATTTATGTGTAGCCAAACCCCGTTGGCAAATTAAATATTTTTAAAAATATTTTCGAGAATGACGTCATGATGCCGTACTGTATTAACAGTCCGTTTGAGGATGCCGTCATCGTATGACTTTGTCATAACACATCATACAATAGTGGAATAACGATTTTAGATCAAATTCACACTAAGTATTCCTGTATTTACAACTCCATCACTTTTTATCATCTCTGCACCAGGTTACATGGTACATAAGTGATAAATAAAATATATTTTGATATTTAAAATCATCTTCGTCTAGCTGAAACAAGTAGCATAGACTATACTTTAAATTGTTTCAAAAATGATTACGAGTCTACATATTATTATTTTTTCTTAAAAGTACATAGTGCGTATTTAGCTTGATGTCAAATTCCGAAGTCTAGCATAGCTAGGAGTTTTGGAAAATTTATTTCTTCACTAATAATCATTTGCTTAACAATCTATCTGTTCTTATTATCTTTAATACTCCATTTACACACAACTATACCCAGTTCGTAAAATCACACTTATGAGTCCATAAATTGCCACAATCATATGAGTTTAAGAACTTTCCTAGACAGACCTTTGGCGTCCATTCGCTGAGGGGTTCATAAATATTTCATATAACTATGAGTCAAGAATGTCACGTAAGTATGAGTTTTAAGAACTCGTACTTAACCTTATATCCTCTACCTATGACCTATTTATCTGATATACACATGAGAAAGGAATCACCCTCTTAACATGCATATAGTAAATAGCGCGACACAAACATTTCAATGATTATCATTGTCAGAACTAAGTAGTTGTTACACCAAGTACAATTCCTCGCTTACACAAGGAATTATACAACTCAGCTTCTGACATGAATCCTCAATTGAATCCCCACCTAACACTAACTCCCTTCTCAATACGAATTTCATTTAACTCGTATTCATAATCCTTTCCTGAATCTGTACCAATTCATAGTGCAACAGACACAACAATCTTTGCTGTAAACTTTCCAATCATCAAATTGATTCTTCCCCCTACTATCACTTATCAGATCACGGGGTGATCTCATCGTATATATTACGATTCATTTCTATGTCTTGATCGTTTTGTTTTACGATCTCCTATCCCTGTACTTTTAGTCTTTTAGACTCTATCTATTCATCACTACTGTTCAATTTTATTATCAGAGTTAGGGAACTCTGTATCTTTATAACTCACTGAGATTCGTCTTTGAATCTTACCGACCGACTAACTCTATGTGAGTTAGATCTTATCCTAATCACTGCGGTTATTAGTCTCAGGTATTCCTACCTAAGGTTCATAACCAATAGCTTTGATACCAACTGTGAGGGCCCCGAATCCGAGGTCCCAAATCACCGCGGATCCGGTTCGATCATTCTAACACTACTACTATATTTGCGAAAGATATAAACATAAATTGTTTATACAATACACTTTACACACTATTCTCCAAAATCGAGTAACCTTAACTTAATACACAATTCATAACTATCTAACATAATACATTAATATCAAACTATACTATTACAAATTAGCTGCACATTTTATCCCAAGCTAAACTTGGCATTATTCTTTTCCTGTATCCGAACGCATTCGCCTTATCTGCAATGTTTTATCATGATATAGCAAGGGTAAGCATAAGGATTACCCAGCAAGTTTAAGTTCAATAATATAACGATATATCATGATTGAAAAAGTCTGAATAATAAGCTGGCTATAATTCAACAATATAATTGTGAACTAGCAGGAACAAAATTTTGACTGAACAAGTATTGAACAGGAACAAATATATCTGAACCAACTATTAATAAAGGTGATCAACCTTTCATACCTGACTTATACATGCAATATGTACAGAGTATAATTCATGGCAACCAACAATGATTAACCATAAGCTTATCCAAATGAAACAACTCTTAGTAGAGTTAAGTAAAAACAAACTTGCCTAAACCGTTGATTACCGCTACGCAATTTATATCGCTTTATCCGAAGACCTAATATTAGTAATATAGATCTCCAATATCAGAATAATATCATCACAATATAATACTATTATATATATATATATATATATATATATATTATATATATATATATATATATATATATATATAGAATATCCTAAACACATAGCACATAACCCTATCAGTCTATTCAGCACATAAAACTTCGCATCAAGTCAAACTATTGCCGTCTGAGTTGAACCCGACACAAAATCTGACATCCCGACGGTCTAGTCGGATAAAATTTTGAGTTTAAGTTCAATTAAACTCTGCCTAAACACTTAAAAATTAACTTGAATAATTTTATTATCAGTCGAAATATTTTTCGTAAGCTCGCAATAATTTTTAAATAATTATTACTATTTATCATGAATTTTTAATCATTAAACTCGTATTTAAATAAATTAAATACCACACAATTCCTTTATCATTAATATTTATTTATTATTAAATATTAATAAAAATCATCACATAATATTATAATATATATATAATATATCAAAGTATTTTTAATACTTTAAAATCACCTTTATATGATTTTTAAACAATTAAATTCATTATCCGATAATTGCTATTAATATTAAAATATTAATATTTTCATGACAAAATATCAAATGTTATATTTTATAACTTAAAATATTTTTATAACCCTTAAATCATTTTTATATGTTTTTTAAAACATTAATTCCATTTTTCCATAATTTATTTAATATATTTATTAAATAAACTAATTATCATTAATATTGATTAATTAATGAAATTCATCACAAAATATTAAAAGTCACTAACAATAACTTAAAATATTTTCTTTTACCATAATATTATTTTTCATGATTTTTCATGTATTAAAATTATTTTTAAATAATTTATTTAATATTATAATTAAATACCATTTATATTTCAAAAATATTAAATATTTATTAAATATACCCAAAAATAATTAAAAACTATTTTTCAGACTTTAAAATAATTTTTCGAAATTTATTTAGTATTTTTAATAATTAAAATCTATTTATTTCGATTTATTAATTAAAATAATTAATTTTCAGTAATTAAATGTCGCTAAAGGGGTCTTAGGCGACAAATCCGTCGCTAATGGTATTCTTGGCATGTTCTTGATCAAGCCCAGAAACTCATCGGTAGTTTCAAGGTACCCCGTTTGACCGTGCATAGATTCTTGGTCTTCTTGATTCTAGGTTATCTAAAGTGTTACACATGAAGTCGTTATGTCATAGTACAAAACAAAACTGATTCCAGGGTCATACAGAATCATAACAGAGAGATATGATCAATCAAAAAGTCTAACAAGTCTGTTCTTCATTTCTGGGTTTTCCAAAAAATGAAGAACAGTACAAGGTGCTATATTTAGGTCCTTAGATCTTGAGCTAGAAGGCTGATTTATGTGATATATAAGTCCATACTTATAGTAATAATGTCATAGTACCATAACATATCATTACATCTGTCTAACAACAACACAAATTAACAATAAAGGCAGGTAAAACCTCTGACAAAAACTCGGCTCTTGAAGGTTCTGGGTTTCCCAGAAACCTTTATGAGGTGAAACGGTCAACGCACTTTGACTCGATTTAATTTCTACACTGATCATGATCTAAGTAATATAATTGCTTTAATATGTAGTCTGAATGACAGGCTACTAAAATCCACCAACAACATGGCCTAACTACTAACACACAACAAGATCAAGACCCTGCAAAGTGACTGTCAGAAAAATCTGGGTTTCTGGGTTACCCAGAAACCAGATTTCGTGAACGGTCAACGGGTTTTGACCACTGATAACTTTCAATCTAAACAAGCTATGACCCTGTTTCTAGTTTCATATCACAGTCCTCATGTCATAGAATCGATCTAAAACATAAAACACACAAAATAATTAACACATAAAGATTTATAAGCCCTGACATTCGGCTGTCAGGCCATTTTTTTTTATTTTTCCATATTTTACAAAAAACTAGATTCGAGGACTTTGATGTTATGGATCTGGGATTTTACAACCCAGATCACTAAATAACCTCCTATTGCACATATCTAGCCAACAAATTACAACATATAACATCAAATCATGATATTTCTAAGTTTACGGTTTTTATACCTTTCTAATGCTTGATCTTGAATCTGATCATTGTTTTCTAACCTTGAAATGCTAACACATGATCTTAGCTTTGTATCTTACTCTATCTCACTTCCTATTTCTGAATTTCTAGAGAGAGAAGGTCTTGGTTCATATGAGAAATAAAGTGAGTCTTTTTTTCTCTCTTTAATCTTATATAATGTAATAATGCATTGTATGTGGCTGTCAAATTGGCTGAGCTTGCTGGATATAAGGCACATGCTAGGCTAGGTTTTGGTCACCAACTCAAATAGAGCAAAAATTACAAGTGTGACATCCCCAAAATAGGTCCATTCCATCCAACCTATTCTGAGTCGCCAAATACATGGTACAGAAAATAACTACAACTTTATTACAACAAATGTCGTGCAAAATACAACAACACATATGCTGTGAGTTTGGATAAAAATATATACCAAATGTGACTCGTGTCCCAACCGTGGACAGCACCTCACAATGACACCTTACATAAAGGTACAGTCAAAAACTGTTTTAGAAACTAGAATCTTTGGGAAGTACTCAAGGAAACCTTCGTACATGGGAGGCCACGCGTCTAGGTTATGATAGATATCATATGGCCACAGAATTATTCTTGGTTGACGCAATAGACCCCAAAGAAAAACGAGAAGATTACTATCATATTCTTCCCAATGGTGAGTCTTCTCTTGACTTATCATTATCTCCACTGTCTCTAATTGAGAATTATACTTCAAACAAACACCAAGATTATATAGGTAGTGCCCATAGATATACTCAGCAAGTGGATGAGCACAACCCTGTCCTATGATGACACGAGGTTGTATGTCATTAGACATCTTGTATGATAGTGACAAAACACCCTTCCAACGTTGGGTTTGCCTCACCCTATTTTCTTCACCAAATATAACTACTAAATGATAACCACCGTTCTATTCCCTTGTTACCCCCGCTCGACCCAGCTACACTCTTATTACCTGAAAGGAATTGTGAACAGAAGGGTGAGCACAACTAGCCCAGTAAAGAATATCATGACTAAAGATAAATAAATTATCAATAGTCTTCATCAATAATAAATCAGAGATTTAGAACATATGGTAAATGATAAAAATTTCAACCATAGTTGCAGCGGAACGAGCAATCCATTAGAAGAGTCAAATAGACCATAAAGTCTATTATCTCCTCCATGTTAAAAATCCACCAACAATGTTTTATCCATGTAACATCACTCAACAGTTCCTTTCCACAATCATATGAATAACTCATAATCATAATGGTGACTCTAAATTTTTCTTCGCACCCAAGACGAAGAATATTTTCATCACCTGTCTTTACCTGAAACATCAAAGATCATGGTTATACCAAATCACAGTTTCTGCTCATAATCATACTAATAACTTCATCTTTGCACTACGGCCAAAGATATTCATTTGTATCACCAGTTGGTCATGTTCATCTCAACATCTGTTCATCTTTGCACTACTGGCCAAAGATATTCAACAACATGTCATCTTTGCACTACGGGCCAAAGATATTCATCAACAATTCATCTTTGCACTACAGGCCAAAGATATTCCTCAACAGTTCATATTTGCACTACGGCCAAATATATTCATCAACAGTTCATATTTGCACTACAGGCCAAATATATTAATATCTCAAAGAAATATATAATCATTTCAGAATTTATATAAACAATAATTATAACCATGTTGATCAATTCACCTTTGTACTTAAGCTAAAGATATTCACTTATAAATTCAATGGTCATGATCATACCAGTCAACAATTCAAGTTTACACTACTGGCCAAAAAGAACCCATAGTCATGATCATACCAGAAATTTACCCATCTTTACACTCAAGTCAAAGAGAAATATCATCATTAGGGTTATAAAAATGTTATATATGATAATAAAATCAATATAATCAACATATAGATTTAATCTCAAGAGTAATATTCATAAACCAACTATAATTTGGTCAGAAAAAGAGAATAGTAACTTGTGAATAGTAACTCATGAATAGTAACTCGAGAATAGTAACTCATGAATAGTAAACTCGACACAAAAAGATAGAAATTCCACAATAAAATACATACCAATATTTCGGTATAATGATATTAAAAGAATAATATTTCTTAAGCTTATAAACAATTTATTTAAATTGTTTACACTTTACTAAATAATGCATTTAATCATTCTAAAATACCAAACTCATAAGATTTTATCACCAATAATCAAAACCCTCATCAAAAATTTGCATATACCTCATATAGGATTCTCAAGTCATAAAATCCTATTTTCCAATTTTCTTACTTCACAAAACATATTTAATTCATTAACTCATAACTAAACTATTTTCATAAAAAATACCAAATCAGTTCCAAAAAAATTTCTTTTCTGGGATTTAGCATAATATAGTCTCATAGTGAACATATATTTTTCTCAGAATTTTTAAAAGTCATTTACTATTTTTCATATGGCCAAAACAGCCAAATATTTAGACATTTATCAAAAATTGTACTTTTGTCCAAAATTTCTGAAATTTACAGAGTATACTTCTATCATATACATGTACTCCCAATAAAAATTTCATCAATTTTGGAGTTAACCACAAGGAATTAAAAGAGGTTACTTTTAAAATAGTATTTTCCCGTAAAATTCATAACTCTTAATCTATACATCTAAAAATCACCATTTTTGGACACAATCAAGAAAACTCATCAAAATATAATTTCAAATTTTTCCAGAATTTTTGAAGAGTAGAAAAATTACGAAACTGAAAATCATAACAACCCTTAAAATTCCTTAATATCCCTTACTATCCCTTACGATCCCTTACGATCCCTTACCTCAAAAGAGCAGTACTTCTGACTGGATATCGGATATGATGCTGAAGGAAACTTGCACTGATGAATAGCAACTCACCAAGTATCTAAAAACTCACAAAATATGCTTCATAATATAGAGAGAGAAAGAGAGAAAACTTATGAATTCTGGTGTGATTTTCAATTCTAACTTAGCCCTCTATTTATAGGAAAATTTTGGTAGGTTTGACCTGCAACCTGATGGCTTTACCTGCTACTATTCCCACCCATCACATTTGAAATATAATTCAGCACATTTCTTCACCAACCACAAGTGGGACCCACCAATTCTAGAATTTTCTACCAAAATGATTAACTCCGAAAATTCAACAATTTCTGAACCAGTCATCTCGTAAAATTTATAACAAATTATACGTTCATTTTTAACGGTTCAAAATTTGTGGGCATATACTCAACTTATATATGTATAACATATCCAAAAATTACCACGATCCAACGGTCGGATTAAAAATTATAACCCCCGCAAAATATCTCAAAAACCCTGATTTTTAGTACCTCTATTCTGACAAAAATACGGATAAAAACCTCAACATTAACTCCTTCATTTTTAATCACAAAAATATATCCCTCGTTTATATCCACATAAAATAAACATTTCCTTATCATATGAATCAATAATTAATTATTCACAAATAATATTACAGAATCACATTTATGACAACCAGGCCGTTCCCAGGAAAGAGGGGGCTTTCCAATAAGGATTTTTCCTTACTGGCGCACAATTAGATGACCAAACCTCTCCTTAGACAGAACTTTCTAGATATTGCCAATAATGTTATCTAATAATATTATTCAAATAATATGAATTATTGATCTGATAAAGGAAAATACTGTGCAGCAACAATTATTGAAACAACAATAATATAAAATATCAACGCAGCAATTATTGAATCAATAAAATAAAATATTGAATAATAACTACAGTAACCATTATTGAGTAGTGTCTTCTTACGTAAGAATCAATAATTGGTGCAATACCGTGTGCTACTGTACAATAACGCGTATTACTGTATTTTAACCACCGGGTATTTCAACAGTATTAACAGTAACAACTACGCCGTTATTTGTAAAAACTTAAATTTGTCGTTTTCTTCATCCGACAGTTATTCGTTATGGGGCCCACAAATAGCTGCGCCGTCGTACGAATATTCCCCGACAGAAAGAATATTCCACGACCAAACAAATATTCCCCGACAACAATGATTATTTTATAACCACTTGCTTATTTTGAAAAAAATTCATATTTCACCCATAACTTTAAACTTTTATCAATTTAACCATTTACTGAATAGTAATTATAAGAAAAATTGAATACTTTTATTTCATAAAATTCGGGGTCTTACAATCTCCCCTCCTTATGAAATTTCGTCCCCGAAATTTATGTACCTGGTAATTCAAAGAGTTGAGAATACCTTGCTTTCATTTCAGATTCCATCTTCCCTGTCATCATGATTTTTCCATTGCTCATCTCCTGTATTTCAGATATCATTCTAGAATACAGCTTCAAAACAAGGGTTAATTTAACAAATTAACATATCACATAATATCCCGATATTATGACTGACCAACAAATAAGCTTAGGTAGGACACACTAGCGAATGATTTACTCATCTCTCCCCTCCTAGTTGTATTCCCCGATCTCCGCCAGAGATCATATCCCTAAGCTCTGATACCAAATGTAACGACCCCAAAATAGGTCCATTCCATCCAACCTATTCTGAGTCGCCAAATACATGGGACAGAAAATAACTACAACTTTATTACAACAAATGTCGTGCAAAATACAACAACACATATGCTGTGAGTTTGGATAAAAATATATACCAAATGTGACTCGTGTCCCAACCGTGGACAGCACCTCACAATGACACCTTACATAAAGGTACAGTCAAAAACTGTTTTAGAAACTAGAATCTTTGAGAAGTACTCAAGGAAACCTTCGTACATGGGAGGCCACGCGTCTAGGTTATGATAGATATCATATGGCCACAGAATTATTCTTGGTTGACGCAATAGACCCCAAAGAAAAACGAGAAGATTACTATCATATTCTTCCCAATGGTGAGTCTTCTCTTGACTTATCATTATCTCCACTGTCTCTAATTGAGAATTATACTTCAAACAAACACCAAGATTATATAGGTAGTGCTCATAGATATACTCAGCAAGTGGATGAGCACAACCCTGTCCTATGATGACACGAGGTTGTATGTCATTAGACATCTTGTATGATAGTGACAAAACACCCTTCCAACGTTGGGTTTGCCTCACCCTATTTTCTTCACCAAATATAACTACTAAATGATAACCACCGTTCTATTCCCTTGTTACCCCCGCTCGACCCAGCTACACTCTTATTACCTGAAAGGAATTGTGAACAGAAGGGTGAGCACAACTAGCCCAGTAAAGAATATCATGACTAAAGATAAATAAATTATCAATAGTCTTCATCAATAATAAATCAGAGATTTAGAACATATGGTAAATGATAAAAATTTCAACCATAGTTGCAGCGGAACGAGCAATCCATTAGAAGAGTCAAATAGACCATAAAGTCTATTATCTCCTCCATGTTAAAAATCCACCAACAATGTTTTATCCCTGTAACATCACTCAACAGTTCCTTTCCACAATCATATGAATAACTCATAATCATAATTGTGACTCTAAATTTTTCTTCGCACCCAAGACGAAGAATATTTTCATCACCTGTCTTTACCTGAAACATCAAAGATCATGGTTATACTAAATCACAGTTTCTGCTCATAATCATACTAATAACTTCATCTTTGCACTACGGCCAAAGATATTCATTTGTATCACCAGTTGGTCATGTTCATCTCAACATCTGATCATCTTTGCACTACTGGCCAAAGATATTCAACAACATGTCATCTTTGCACTACGGGCCAAAGATATTCATCAACAATTCATCTTTGCACTACAGGCCAAATATATTCCTCAACAGTTCATATTTGAACTACGGCCAAATATATTCATCAACAGTTCATATTTGCACTACAGGCCAAATATATTAATATCTCAAAGAAATATATAATCATTTCAGAATTTATATACACAATAATTATAACCATGTTGATCAATTCACCTTTGCACTTAAGCTAAAGATATTCACTTATAAATTCAATGGTCATGATCATACCAGTCAACAATTCAAGTTTACACTACAGGCCAAAGAGAACCCATAGTCATGATCATACCAGAAATTTACCCATCTTTACACTCAAGTCAAAGAGAAATATCATCATTAGGGTTATAAAAATGTTATATATGATAATAAAATCAATATAATCAACATAGAGATTTAATCTCAAGAGTAATATTCATAAACCAACTATAATTTGGTCAGAAAAAGAGAATAGTAACTTGTGAATAGTAACTCATGAATAGTAACTCGTGAATAGTAACTCATGAATAGTAACTCATGAATAGTAAACTCGACACAAAAAGGTAGAAATTCCACAATAAAATACATACCAATATTTCGGTATAATGATATTAAAAGAATAATATTTCTTAAGCTTATAAACAATTTATTTAAATTGTTTACACTTTACTAAATAATGCATTTAATCATTCTAAAATACCAAACTCATAAGATTTTATCACCAATAATCAAAACCCTCATCAAAAATCTGCATATACCTCATATAGGATTCTCAAGTCATAAAATCCTATTTTCCAATTTTCTTACTTCACAAAACATATTTAATTCATTAACTCATAACTAAACTATTTTCATGAAAAATACCAAATCAGTTCCAAAAATATTTCTTTTCTGGGATTTAGCATAATATAGTCTCATAGTGAACATATATTTTTCTCAGAATTTTTAAAAGTCATTTACTATTTTTCATATGGTCAAAACAGCCAAATATTTAGACATTTATCAAAAATTGTACTTTTGTCCAAAAATTTTGAAATTTTCAGAGTATACTTCTATCATATACATGTACTCCCAATAAAAATTTTATCAATTTTGGAGTTAACCACAAGGAATTAAAAGAGGTTACTTTTAAAATAGTATTTTCCCGTAAAATTCATAACTCTTAATCTATACATCTAAAAATCACCATTTTTGGACACAATCAAGAAAACTCATCAAAATATAATTTCAAATTTTTCCAGAATTTTTGAAGAGTAGAAAAATTACGAAACTGAAAATCATAACAACCCTTAAAATCTCTTAATATCCCTTACTATCCCTTACGATCCCTTACGATCCCTTACCTCAAAAGAGCAGTACTTCTAACTGGATATCGGATATGATACTGAAGGAAACTTGCACTGATGAATAGTAACTCACCAAGTATCTAAAAACTCACAAAATATGCTTCATAATATAGAGAGAGAAAACTTATGAATTCTGGTGTGATTTTCAATTCTAACTTAGCCCTCTATTTATAGGAAAATTTTGGTAGGTTTGACCTGCAACCTGATGGCTTTACCTGCTACTATTCCCACCCACCACATTTGAAATATAATTCAGCACATTTCTTCACCAACCACAAGTGAGACCCACCAATTCTAGAATTTTCTACCAAAATGATTAACTCCAAAAATTCAACAATTTCTGAACCAGTCATCTCGTTAAATTCATAACAAATTATACGTTTATTTTTAACGGTTCAAAATTTGTGGGCATATACTCAACTTATATATGTATAACATATCCAAAAATTACCACGATCCAACGGTCGGATTAAAAATTATAACCCCCGCAAAATATCTCAAAAACCCTAATTTTTAATACCTCTATTCTGACAAAAATACGAATAAAAACCTCAACATTAACTCCTTCATTTTTAATCACAAAAATATATCCCTCGTTTATATCCACATAAAATAAACATTTCCTTATCATATGAATCAATAATTATTTATTCACAAATAATATTACAGAATCACATTTATGACAACCAGGCCGTTCCCAGGAAAGAGGGGGCTTTCCAATAAGGATTTTTCCTTACTGGCGCACAATTAGATGACCAAACCTCTCCTTAGACAGAACTTTCTAGACATTGCCAATAATGTTATCTAATAATATTATTCAAATAATATGAATTATTGATCTGATAAAGGAAAATACTGTGCAGCAATAATTATTGAAACAACAATAATATAAAATATCAACGCAGCAATTATTGAATCAATAAAATAAAATATTGAATAATAACTACAGTAACCATTATTGAGTAGTGTCTTCTTACGTAAGAATCAATAATTGGTGCAATACCGTGTGCTACTGTACAATAACGCGTATTACTGTATTTTAACCACCGGGTATTTCAACAGTATTAACAATAACAACTACGCCGTTATTTGTAAAAACTCAAATTTGTCGTTTTCTTCATCCGACAGTTATTCGTTATGGGGCCCACAAATAGCTGCGCCGTCGTACGAATATTCCCCGACAGAAAGAATATTCCACGACCAAACGAATATTCCCCGACAACAATGATTATTTTATAACCACTTGCTTATTTTGAAAAAAATTCATATTTCACCCATAACTTTAAACTTTTATCAATTTAACCATTTACTGAATAGTAATTATAAGAAAAATTGAATACTTTTATTTCATAAAATTCGGGATCTTACAACAAGCAACCTTCAATTATTCAACAAAGGGCATAATAGTCATTTCCATATAATTTTATTTCTAGATTGGTTATTTGAGGCAAATCCTTAGGGTTTAGGGTTTGAACCCTTAGGTTTTGCAATTTAGTTTCTAACATTTTCGAATTTCGATTTTCAAAAATAGAAAATTAATATTTCAAAATTATAATTAGAATTTTCTAATTATATTAATATTTTTTAATCACAAATTAAATCTTGCTAATTAGGATTAGCATATCCTAATTAAAATTACTAATTAAGCAATTAGGGTCAAAATGGTCGTTAGGGTTTATAACCCAAAAATTAGGGTTTCTAATAGAAAAATAATTTTCTAATTTAAAAATTAGATTTCGTAATTAGATTAGGATTTTCTAATTACTTATAACTTTAAAATTAGGATTAATATTTCCTAATTAACAATAAAATGATTAAACTATCAATCAGATTTTCCCTAATTATAAATTTGGGTTTAAAGATTTGAAATTAGGGTTTGCTAAATAATTAAGCTTTGCCCTAATTAATATTATAATTAATAACACTTAAGCAATATAATTCTCCATTAAGTTCCCAGATTAGGGTTTCAACTTCCGAATTAGGATTTTGGATTCCCGGAACTGAAATTAGGATTTTCAGAACTGGTTTCTAGGGTTTCTTGTTAATCGCTAAGGTTTTCTAACTGAATGTTGAAGTTCTTAATATATATTTTGGGTTTGTTACAGATATCGTTTATCTGGTCAACCCTTGACCTTTAACCACATATTGTACACATATACACAAAATATATTCACGTATTTCCTTAATCTTGAATAATTCACCTAAATCCTTAACATAATTTTAAAATCCTCAAAATTTCTTCTTAAAAATATCAAACGCATACATTAATTTTCTGTTTAGTTTATAATTTTGAACCTTAAATCAATTAATTAAAATTTTTAAAATATTCAAAATTATCAGGTTGTCACAATAACTACACGATCTGACCAACAACATGCCCAGAAACACAACACGCACTAAATTATATTTTGTCAAACCTGCCCACTCGTTCACTGCCATGCATTTTCTGGGTTTGGCCAAGAACACCTATAGCGACGGTTATGTCGTTATAGGCAGTCTTTAGTGACAGTTTTATTAAAATTAATTAAATTAATTTCTAAAAATCATTTAAAAATTGAAATTAATTTCCAAAAATAACAAAAATTATTTTAAGTTATAAAAATTAACTTTTAATAATTTAAAATATTTTTCATAAATATTAGTATTTATTTAAATATTATTGGTAGTTAATTTATTTATTAAATGCATTAAATAAATTAATTAAAAATAATTTTTATTATATTAAAAATTATTTTAAATGATAATAAGTTATTTAAAAATATTTTAAGTTATAAAATATAACTTTTAATATTTTAAACCAAATTTTATTAATTATTTAATATTAATGATATTAGATTTATTTAATAATTAAATAAAATAAATTAATTAAAAATGATTTTAATATTATAAAAATCATTTTAAATGAAAATAAATAGTTTAAAAATATTTTAAGTTATAAAATATAACTTTTAATATTTAAAGGTAAATTTCATTAATTAAATATTATTAAAAAAATATTAAAGTTATTTAATAATTATATTAAATAAATTAGTTTAAAAATAATTTTAATATTATAATAATTATTTTAAATGAAAATAAAGTGTTTAATGATATTTGGCAAAAAGCACTTTTTAGCCACTGTGGTTATAGTGATTTAAGCAATTAGCCACTGTGATTTTAATATATTCAATTAGCCCATTATACTATTTAAAAATGTGCAATTAACCCATTCTGTCCAATTTTGCAGACGGGCGTTAAAAAATTGGTCTTATTTTCCTGCATGGCTTTTACAAATTAAATGCTAATGACATGTATTTGCTGATCAAGACGAAGATATAAGCAGAAACCATTAGAAAGCAAACCATTGTTGCTCTTAATGTCTGTCGAACTCGATTGTGTTGATTGAGAGAGATAATACATGGGACGATCTTGATCGTATATGAGGCGAAAGTGAGTGGGTCGATTGAAGAACTGAAGATCGAGTGAAATCGAGTGGGTCGAGTGAAGAACTGAAGAATTGAAGAACTAGGGTTCCCCATTTCTAAGTAAAAGTGCACGAAAATTAGGGCTTTTGCTTGAAGATTGGTTTCGAGGTAAGTGCAAATGTATTGTTCATCTGATATGGCTTCATCCCGAACTAGCTCAATGTCAACCACTGCTTCAGAACTACACAAGTGTTTTTGTGATGTACCAGCTCGAATCTGTATTTCAAAGAAAGATAGGTCAAAAGGAAAGAGGTTTTATGGCTGCCGCAACTATGTGGTTAGTTTACTCTGTCATATTTGTAATCTGCATTTCATTCTTATCTTTGTTTAATATGGTATGTGGCTCTGTTTTGCCCATCTCTGTTAATTAATGTTTGGTTAATTATATATATTTGATAGGAATCTGGGAGATATTGTGGATATTTTCAATGGATTGAAGTGCCTTCCAATGTTGATGAAGCAACTAGTGTGATGAGCAAGCCAGATGAAGAGGTGAGCTTGGTGATGGAAAAAAAATGCTAAACTGAAGCAGAAGTTGAAAATTCTGAAGAAGGAAACACTGATAAAGGAAATGGAAGTTGATAGACTTAAGGAGGCAAACTCAAAACTTAGATGTAATTGTGTATTTTCATGGATTGTCACTACAATTCTAATCTTGACATGGATTTACATGTATTGATTGTAATGAACTTGGTTCTCAGTTGTCAAGATTTATATTTCCATGGATTGTGATAGGTTGTAATGTTCCCCCATTAAAAATGAGATTTTTAGTAGTTGAAAGTGTAATATTAGTGTGGTTTGATTGGTAGTAATATTTTTAGCAGTTTGTTTATTCAGTAAATGGTCATGGTACTAATAAATTGAACATGATTGTAATGGATGTGGTGTCTTGTAATGGTAATGTATTGATTGTAATGTACTTGGTTATCAGTTGTCAAAAACAGAGACAACACTAATTGTTAAAAAATAGAGCCAACATCCAAACCTAACTTGAACACAACTAACAACAAATGTTACCAACAACAATTGCCAAAACAGTGAAGTAAAAACAGAGACAACACCATATGTCAAAAACAGAGCCAACAATCCTGATAAAGTATATCAAGTCAACTTGTAAGCATAACCATAATTATATTAAGCGTAGCCAACTGATAAAGTATAGTAAGCCAATACAGAATTTAGTTACAAACCACAAAACATAACCACATTAAGAGACCAATTCAATACAGAATTTGGTTACCAAAATATTACATTAATATGGTCCCTTTGATCAAGTCAGAATAACAAAACAACAAAGTACAACCTAATGTCCAACAAAATAATGAACCATAACACTTTCAGTCTAGTCTTCTTTTAGCCTTTACTTTCCACCTGGTTGATGGTCCTGGTCCACTTGCTGCTCTTCTAGGCTGCAAATGGTCCCTTTGCTGGCCTTCCCCTGCACCTGCTCCAGTCTTACTTGTTGCCAGTCTTGGGCTCTTCCTTACCTACATGGACAAAACCATTTAGTTCTTGGCTGCCAACAAGCAATGAAATAATATACAATTACTTACTTCTTTTTGCCCAGTTTGATTTCTATTTCCAGAATTCTTTCCTTGACCCCTTTCTTTCCTTTTCACCTGTAGAATAGATGAACATGTGAAATAATATACAAGTAAATATTAAAAACTGGTTTTAAAAATTAGTTTTAAAAAAGCTTACCCCCAGCTTCTTAGGCTGTGGGGCACCTCCAGATTGTGGGGTAGCTTGAGTAACTTGAGTAGCTTGAGTAGGTTCTTCAGTAGGTTGTGTCCTAGTTTCATCCCTTGCTTGTGTCCACTTACAACCTAATTTGTTATGCCCATACTCCTTGCACCTAGAGCACCTAATAGGAGTCCCTCTCCTAGATGACTTGGTCTTGCTTCTGGGCTCTTCATTAGGATCCTTCCTCCTAATTTTCTTAGGTCTGCCTACTATTCTCTTGGTTGATGGAGGCAACAATGTTGTCATATTTGTAGGAAGCCATTCATTTGAACCCCTCATTGGATTTAACAAGTGGTTATATGATTTCAGGTAAATATCCACATAATAGCAGGAATCTACATAGTTCTCAACTGGTTGTTCCATGTGAAGGATTCCAATTACTCCATGGGGGCAAGGAATACCAGATAACTGTCATACCCCACATGAACAACTCATAATCTCTAAGTCTACCTTGTATTTTCCACTCCTATCAGACACTTCAAACTTGTGCCCCCTATCCCAGTCATACTCACAGTACTTGGTTAACTCAATGGCCTTATTGACCTTTGTCATAATCCTAGGACATAACTTTGCCTCTATTTTTTGCATTTTATCCCTCTTTCTATGAATTCTACCCATGACTTGTGTTTTTATATCTTCAAATATAGTTAGTAATGGTTTATATCTAGCCTCTAAGATCCAACTATTAAAACATTCAGACATGTTATTAGTCACAACATCACATTTTGTTTCATAAGAAAAAAGGGCCTTGCTCCACTGCTTAGGAGGAATAGTTAAGAGATGAGTGTGAGCATCCTTACTCTCCTGCCTGATGTCAACCATTGCCCTTCTGAACTCATGTGGATTATTGGCCTTGGCTGCTCTCCAAAACATCTGCTTCAAGACTGCTCCTGGCCACTTCTTCCTCCAGTTAGCATAGATGTGTCTGGCACAACATCTATGCTCTGCCTCTGGCAACATCTCTTGTATGACAGGAACCAAACCCTTGCAATTTTTTCAGTAAACAAAGGTTTAGTAATAATAATAACAAATAATAAAAAGATAAAGTTCAAAAATATTTGTAAACATAATGTTAATGTAATTAAGTAAATTATACCTTTTGTTGGTCAGTTATCAAGGTCCATCCTCTACCTAATTCCAGGCCAACATCCTCAAGCAATAGACCTAGAAACCAACTCCAAGACTCCTTGTTCTCACTTTCAACCACTGCCCAAGCAATTGGAAACATTTGGTTGTTTGCATCCCTACCAACAGCAGTCAACAACTCACCCCTACAGTATGTCTTTAAGAAACAACCATCAAGCCCTATTATGTGCCTACATCCTTCCAACCAATTTTGTTTAACAGCTTTAAAACATATGTACATCCTTTGGAATCTAGGTGGAGTGCCCCCATCACCTCTAATTTGGACTGTGCTCCCAGGATTTGTATCTAGGATCTCATTCCCATACTCCCAGACTTTAGCATAATGCTCCTTCAAGGTGCTCTCAATTTCACTTCAAGCCATTTTCTTTACTCGTCAACACTGAGGTAATGATGATTGCAGTCCAAACTTTTGTTTAATTGCAGCCTGTATTTCCCTCAACTTCATTCTTGGTTTTGCTCGTATTGTACCCCCAAACTTGTCAACCAACCATCTAGACTTAACAATCCTAATCCTTGTTTTCCTTACACAATAATGTTGCTCATTGTATGATTTAATTTGAAACACCTTCTCAAGTGGCACATAACTAGCCCACAACCCCCATGGACAGTTAGTGGCACACTTTGCTTGTATTCTTGTTTTCTCATTAACAGAAAAATAGATTCCCTTTCCATTACCAACTGCATAATTCACTATAGCTTCCCTACACTGTTCAGCACCAGTGAATATCATATCAACTTCAAATTTTAGCTTGCTAATTGGAGTGTTGGGATTATATGTTGGAACCACTCTTTTCTTTTTCCTTTGTGGCTCCTCTCCTTCCCATTCACTGTGACTACTAGAATCACCACTTGGAGGAATCTCATCATCAGAATTTTCTTCAGTTTCTACCCAAGGCCTCATTCCTTTTGTCCCAAACCCCAACTCCACCTCAACATCTGAAAATGTTGGTTCAACTTCCACCTCTGCAGCCTTAGTTTTTCTGGATGACTTGGTCTTTTTCCCCCTGCTACTACTCTCTTGTGTACCAGCTTCCACATTTGGTTGATGTCTTGGGATAGATGAAGCCCCAACCTCCTCAACATGTAAGTGACCAATATCAATTGGATCTTCATCAAGGTTTACTTCACAATCCAAAACCAACTCTTGTCCTCTTGATTTTTTTATCAGTCCCTTTCTTCTCCTATATTTATCAACTCCTCATTCTCATCATCATCAGTAGCATCAGTTTCCTCCTCATCACTTTCCTCATAAGTAGCATCACTTTCCTCATCATCCGTCTGCTTTGGTGCTTCCTCATCTCTAACATCAACCTCAGCAGCTATTTCTTCATTATCCTCATGGTCACAGTATATATCAATCTTCCCAGTTTTCATAGCTTCATCAATTAGCAGTCTTACACTATTGTCATCAAAGAAGTTCTAGACCCTCCTTCAAAGTCCACCCTACCAATTTGAAGTACATATCAAAGTGTCTTTTATACCCTAGGTGTTTTACCAACTTCACCATTCTCTCAACATTCAAGTAATCTCTATAAGCCCCCTTATAAGTTTCTTTCCTTCCACCATCATAAACATATGATCCATCCTCTTTAGTAATAAACTGACCTCCATGGTACAATTCAACATCAAAGTAGTTCATGCTGCATTAAACAACATGTTCAATTTGTTAGTACCATGACCATTTACTGAATAAACTTATTACATGGTCACCAATTAAAGAAATCTGTAAACATTAAAGAAACACTAAACCTTAATTTCTTTTTATGATTTCTTAACTCTTAAACCTATGTGATGTCCATTTATCAATTCAATTTACAAACTCTATAATTAGTGAAGTTATGGCTACCAACTATTAGGGAAAAACACTTTTACACTTTTACACTAATGTTGGTAGCCATAACTTCACTGATAAATCCAAAATATCATAACTGTTTAAATCTAAAATATCATCAAGTATTTCATTTTCACTGATGCATAAAAGTGCAATACTTCATATGAGAACCTATGGATTGGAAAAAACAAAGATGAAAAAGTGCAATACTTTCTATCAACACCGTATACCTTTGCTTTTAAGAAAAAACAAAGATGAAAAAGAGTGCAATATTTTATGTTACAGACAAAAATTGGTGGAACCGAGACCACACTTACATGTACGGTAGTCGATTGGAACCCTAACTTTATTGGAATGTGCCCCACCTTGTTCGTATGTCTGTCTCGCTTAATATGGTAGAAGATTGAACCCTAACTTTATTGGATTGATACCCCACCTTGTTCGTTTGTTTGTGTCGCCAGAGACCCACCTCCTTCCTCGATTTCTTTCTCAGACAAAGTTTTGCTTTTGAGCCCTAGAGACCCCCACTTTGTTTTTCTTTTGTTTGCTACGGTATCCTCCCACCCATTCCACGAAGGCTTAACTGATTGGTCTTGTTGACTCGAGCAGCAAATACATGTCATTAGCATTTAATTTGTAAAAGTCACGTAGGAAAATAAGGCCAATTTTTTAACGCCCGTCTGCAAAATTGGACGGAATGGGTTAATTGCACATTTTTAAATAATATAATGGGCTAATTGAATATATTAAAATCACAGTGGCTAATTGCTTAAATCACTATAACCACAGTGGCTAAAAAGTGCTTTTTGCCAATGATATTTTAAGTTATAAGATATAACTTTTAATAGTTAAAGGTTAATTTCATTAATAACTTAATATTAATGATATTAATTTAATATTAATGATATTAAATTTATTTAATAATTATAATAAATAAATCATTTAAAAATAGTTTTATTAATTTAAAAATCATTTAAAAAGGATATAAATGAATTAAAAATATTTTAAGTTATACTTAATGGCTTTTAATATTTTGATAAATAAAACATTGATACTTTAATATTAATGGTAATTATTTAAAAATAATTTTAAATATTTTAAAAATCATTTAAGGGTAATATAAATACTTTAAAAATATTCTAAGTTATTATAAATAACTTTAATATTTTGACAATGGTTTCATTAATAGTTTAATATTAATTAAATATTAATAATAATAGAATTATTTAATATTTAAATCATTTAATAATGATTCCGGTATTTCAAAAATTATGATAAATTGTTATAATTATTTAAAAATTATTATAAGGCCATGAAAAATAATGCGACTGGTGTTTAAGTTATCTAAACGGATATTGAACTACTGTATAGAGTCTTAGACTCGATAAATACCCGATAAAACCGTCGGTACACCGACATGTTTCAGAAATTGATCTGGACTTAGATAATTTGACTTGATAAATGTTCATTTGTGATTCAATGATTGATAAACTTACATGACAATGTGATTATGTTATGTGCTGACTACAAATAGCAGTACAATATAATATCATATGTTATTCTAATCAAACGAATGATCTATTTAATGATAGGGCTTGATATAAAAGATAAATCTAAGTTGTGTAAGCAGCATACAAGGCAAGTATCTAACCCGTTGCATTTACTTTATGCAATGGACATGCGTAAGATAATATCTGAACTATTCTTTTTATTATTCAAATATTTCAACCTTTGTATGTACTTATGCAATGATTCTGTATAAATAAGTTATTAAATTCTAATCTGTTGTACAAGTTCCTTAATTATGTTATTGTAGATCAAGAAATATATTCTGTTTGTTAATTTCTAAACTTGGTTATACAAGTGTCCTCACTTGGATAATCATTATATTTTATCACATGTTGATACATACTTATCGGTGTTCAGTATGTACAAGTTGAATTAAAAGCCGTCTAAGCTATTTGATCTGGCTAGACACAAACGTAAAATTATTGTTGAACAAGATAAGAACTTTATTGTTATCCAACTGAATTATTTTGGTTCGAATTCTAGACTGGTATGAACATTCCAAATATGGGAAACTTTTATGCGCCTAAGGCAGAAATGCTGGACGAAAATATCATCCTTTAATGTAGTATTGATCAATACAGGGCATAACGGGCTGATCACCCCCTTGCCTGTAAGTTATGTCGGTTTACAGATGAAGTTCTGTTTAAACTTTTCAAAAATAGAAAACAATGTTCATAGTCTGTCAACTGATCCTCATTTATAGTCAATATGTAGTTTCAATAATTTAAAATCGAAATGATATGTTGTTTATTATTGGATCAACTTACTTCATAACTGTTGATTCGTTATAGAAGTATCGTTCAAAGAAAACATTTAATTTGTTCAGCTAAATGTTATTGTTGCTATTACTTGCTGGGCACTCAAATGCTCATCCTTGCTTAATTTAAATATTTTCAGTTAAGTGTGAACAACCTGAAGGCTCTGCCAAGAACAAAGGGAAAGGGAAGGTCACTGAATGAATGATAATGCTATCTTTTGTAATAACTAGACTTTATTAGGATAAGAATGATATATATTAACTATCATGTAATGTAACGAATGTTTAAAGGTTTCGTACTTGGTATTGAAAACTCTGATAATATGTAAATTAAATTTGATAATCTATATTATTGTTATTATTATTAGTATTATTCCGCTAATAGAAATGGTATCGTGAAGCACTGAGTTTGGGTTTCAAGTATCTGAATTTGGGGCCGTCACAATACTTGGATAGGTTATAAACTCATGAATAATAAGCAATAACTTGTCATGTAAATAAATTAATGAAATGAGTAGGTTAAGATGTCAATATGATGGATAGAATCCATTTAAAATGATGAACAAATCATAAGTAACAAAGTTATGCCGAAATTCACACGATTGGACGATAATCGTCGAATTCGTAAAATTCTCGGAATGGAAGTCGAATTTTGATATTGAGCTTAGAAACGTTGGTTTTCAATGGGACAAGTCTTATTTGGCATTATAGAGTTATGGACTCGAAAATGACCGAATTCTGACTTAGAACGAAGAAACGAGCGTTGAACGTTCACGAACGTTTATCATTTTCATTAAAAATGGACTAATAGGTGAATTTTTAGTTAACAATGTCAAAAATGTAAAATTCTTGCATGAACATGTAGAGTATGTGATTTGTGAGCTAACGACTTTTGAACAAGCCAATTCGGACTTATAACGAAGAAGTTATGAGCCCGGGAATCTCACATAAGAAAAAGTCTGTCAAATTTTTCTGAGGCACAGAGTCCGTGCCGCGGCGCCACTCAAAGAAGAAAGGCCGACGCTGTAGCGCTAGGCCGAACCATAGTGCACTGTTAGTTGGCACCACAATGCGACACAGTAAAGAAAGATTGGCGCCGAAGCGCCGAGGCCGGGACTTGTGCACTTCAAACCCGCGCCACAGCGCGAGTCAAAGAAGAGAAGTTGGCGCCGCAATGCCAACACTAAACCAGGCATAGTAATGAAGGCTTATAATCATAAAAAGGAAAAGTTGGTTAATGAGATAATGAATTAACACATTAATAAAGCTTAAAGAAACATTGTTAAACCTTAAGTGTGATAACTAAAGGTTGAAGGCAATCACTTGAACGTGAACGTAATGACAATGTAAAGCGTAACAAAAAGTCGAAACCAATAAAAACAAATCTAAGTCCTGATTAGATTGAGAAGAAGGGTAAGATTCATTAGGAACCATGTATGTTATTCATGACCTAATGTGTTACGTTATGTGATCATCTACTGTAGAGACCTTAAAGACTTAAAGTGCACGTGTAATAACAGCAGCAGATGCTGAAGGCAAGTGTTCTAACCCTTGTTTCAGTTCAATCTGAACAAGCTTTGTAATTCATGTATTCTTACACATGAATTGATGAATGATGGAGTTAAAGCCAATTCTTTCGGCTAGACTTACGATATGTTGGATTTCTTATAATTTATTGATGTATTGTCAATATTTTACCAAACTATGTTGGTGTGGTTTTCAAATGAAGACTGAGTATGCTAAAATGTTTTGTCGTCAAATGACATGCACGTGAGGTTGCCACAACTTAAACGTACATACGTTTAAAGAATGTAGTGTTCATCAACATAGAGTACTATAGGCTAATCACCTAGACATGCTCGTAAGATATGTTGGACTTACAGACTTAGTGCCCGGTTGTCCTTTTTAAAGAAAGTATGAAATGCTCATGGTCTTGGAGCGGAATTGATGTTTTACTGAATTTTGTCATTATAAAACGTTTTGAAGGAAACATGAAGTGCTATTTTGTATTACCAATAGTACTTCATAAGTATTGTTCAGTTATTAAAGATATATTATTCCTATGTTTCAAACATGTCGTTTAAATGAAATTATTGTACTTGCTGAGCTTGTTATGCTCACTCTTGCTTGAGCCATATGAATGCAGCTAAGACTGAACGGACCGAAGGATCCGGTAAAGATAAGGGAAAGGCTAAGACAGACCGTTGAACTGTCTATAGTATAGGTTTAATGTTGTATTGCATTTGATATTATGACAAAGAACTAATGTATTGGTTATAAAGAACCTGGGAAGGGAATATTATTTGGTTTATATATAAGACATATTCGTTATTTTGAGGCATTTCAATTTAATGTATGTGTGAACTGTAGCACCATGTAGCACCATATGTCGGGTTGGAAGATACCCAGATTTGGGGGTATCACAGGTTATTATCAAAGCATTAGGTTATCAAACTTAAGGAGGGGGGTTTGAACCTTAAGTCATAACCTTAAGAGAAGTCAAAGAAATAAAAGATGAAAAATTAACCCTATACAAATGCATTATATGTGTTATATGTTTTTATTATTCTACTGACGTGTACTAATAAAACTATTTGTTTTGTTGTAGATGTCAGGAGGAAGTGAAGTGTATAGGGATATACATGTAGTTAGTGAAGGGTCGGTGAACCAAGTAGAGATTATATCGAATCCTATAGCAGCAGAGCCTGAAGTGGTGATAGTTGAGTCTGGAGACTCATAAAGCCTAGACCTGATAGCCATGTTCGATGGCATGTCTGAAGAGGAGGTGGAGGTGGTGTCTTTTGACCGCATAGCACCTGAGGAAGAGATGACTCTGGGGGAGTCAATGGGAGCGCTGTTCATGGCAGTATTGGATAGAAACATCCAGTATTGTAAGGAGGTGAAGGAGTTGAAAGAGAAACTCCATGCTGTCTTGGAAGATAAGACGGATATGGAGTCGATGTGGTAGCAGGAACATGACGAGAGAGTTTTAGCCAAGGACAAGGTCCACGAGTTGAAACAAGAGGTCTTTGAGCTCAGGCAGGAGCTAAAGACCAAGAAACATAAGAGAGGGAGGATGTCCTATATTCATTGGAGTTCTCACAAGGATTTCCAGCAGCAGGTAGCTGGTATCCCGTAGAGGCTGGGCAGACTCGGCATACTATTAGCCGTGATGTTATCGCCTGTCTTGCCACCGCAGATTTTAATAATGCCTTACAACAGATGTAATCTAGTAGTAGCTAGAGTAGTTTTAGATATGTAAATTTTATATATCTAGTAGTGACGTAAAACCCTCTTTTGTATATCAAAGGGTAGTCTTTTGTAAATCCCAATTTTTGAAAATCAATTGTGGGATAGTAATGTAATCAGCTTAGGCTGTATAATGTAAACGATGTAGTATTATACTACAATAAATGAATCAATATAAGCCTTTTTTAGAACATATTGAGTAATAAATGTTGAAGTTATTGTTTAATCTTGAATAATAACTAACTAACAAAAAGTGAATAATAACGAAATATATTGTTTATTGTAACAACAAAATGCCGCCAAGAAGGAGACAACGTAATCAGGATGTTAATGAAAATCAACCGGAGGGAGGTCCAGTAAACCCAATGCAGGAGTTTGTTAACTTATTAACATCAGCGTTTAATAGAAATGGGGCTAATATCCCTGTAAATCCTGGAGTAGTACGAACTACTACGTTTAAGGATTTCAAGAGTGTGGGTCCACTGGAGTTCAAAGGAACTACAGACCCTATAGAAGCCCAATCTTGTGTGAAAGAAATTGAGAAGGCATTTGTCATAGCAAATGTCGATGTAGGTTAGAAGGTTGCCTTTGCAACCTATATGATGAAGGGAGATGCCAACTTTTGGTGGGACGCCAACCAGCCTAGGGCTGGTATCGAGAATATAACGTGGGTGAGGTTCAAGGAGATTTTCTTCAAGAACTATTTTCCCACGAGTATGCAGGGGAGGATGGAAATGCGGTTTCTTAATTTGAAACAAGGGGATATGACGGTTCCCCAATATGCTGCCAAGTTTTATGAACTGGCGAGGTTTGCTCCACATCAAGTAGACACCGAGGTTAGAAAAGCTCGACGGTTCGAGAAGGGCTTGAAACCCTGGCTCTATAACCGGATATCAGTGTTCCAGAGTACTTCCTTTGGGACCATATTAGAGAAGGCGATAATCGCCGAAGGTGGCAGCGAGGCTTTAAGCCAGTACCATAAGGACAAGAAGAATAAGGGAAAAGTTGATGGGGGGAGCGAAGATAGAAGGAGCTAGTGGGAGTGGAGAGGGACAAAAATAAAAAGGGTTTAACTCTTGGAATACCGGAGTGAAGCAAGGAGATCTGAAGAGAAGGATGGAGGCCTGCAAGACCTGTGGGAAGACTCACTTAAGAGTCTGTCTCAAGGGGAAGGCTGTATGCTATAATTGTGGACAGGAGGGGCACATTTCACCTAACTGTCCAAGTCCGAAGAAGAACTACGGATGCTTTGTATGTGGGTCAACTGACCATATAGCAAAGAACTGCCCGAAGAAGGGGACGGACGGGAATAAGAGCGCTAATAGCAGTAAGTTAGCTATTGGTGGTCCAACAACGATGGGTAGGCCGATGGGCCGTACCTTTAACATGACAGTCCAAGATGCGATGGCATCAAGGGACGTAGTTGCAGGTATTATTCCGATCAACGACATAAATGCTTATGTGCTATTTGATTTGGGTGCTACTTGTTCTTTCACAGCATGTGATTTTGCTAGATGATTAGGATTATTTCTCGAAAAGTTGCCTATACCTTTAAATATTAAGGTAGCAAATGAAGAATTAATTCCTGTAGAAGATATTCATAGGAGTTGTTGCGTAGACATACGTGGTTGTAAATTATCGATAGATTTGATACCGATAAAATTAGGAGAATTCGATGTAATTCTCGGAATGGATTGGTTGTTTAACCATGGAGCAATAATAGATTGTCAGAAGAAATGTGTGAACCTTAGAACGTTGAGACAACCTCAGGTAGTATTTTACGGTAATAAATCACCGGGACGTTCGTGTTGTCTTACCATGACACAAACTAGGAAACTATTGAGGAAGGGGTGTGTAGGTTATCTGTGTCATGTTGTTGATACCCAGAGAGTGAGAGCGACCATGGAACAAATACCTATAGTGAGAGAATTCATAGATGTATTTCCAAGTGAATTATCGGGTCTTCCATTGGATAGGGAGACCGAGTTCGTAATAAACATTGTGCCAGGAACGACACCAATTTACTGGCGTCGTATCGTATGGCGCCAGTGGAGATGCAGGAGTCAATGGTTCAGTTACAAGAACTGTTGGATAGGAAGTACATTCAACCGAGTGTTTCACCGTGGGGGAGCACTGGTACTGTTTGTAAAGAAGAAGGATGGATCGTTAAGACTTTGTATCGACTACCGAGAGTTGAACAAGTTGACAATAAAGAATAAATACCCATTGCCCAGGATCGATGATCTTTTTGATCAGTTTAAAGGGGCAAAGTATTTTTCGAAAATAGATTTGAGGACGGGATATCATCAGTTGAAGGTTAGGAAGGAGGATTTACCAAAGACGACATTCAGAACTCGTTACGGTCATTACAAGTTTTTGGTGATGTCATTTGGGTTGACTAATACACCAGCTGCATTTATGGATATGATGAACATAGTGTTCAAACAATATTTGGACAAGTTCGTCGTAGTGTTTATCGATGATATTCTGGTCTATTCTAAGATGCTAGAAGATCATGCTGAACACCTAAGAATAATGTTGGAAACACTAAGGGAGGAGAAGTTATATGCGAAATTCACTAAGTATGGATTTTTGCTAGAAAGGGTACAATTTTTAGGCCATGTTATTGACCATGAAGGGATTTCAATAGATCCAGCAAAGGTGGAAGCCGTGATGAATTGGGAACAACCGAAATGCTGACTGAGGTGTGGAGTTTCCTAAGGGTTAGCGGGATACTATCAGAGATTCATCCAGGATTTTTCAAAGATAGATACTCCGTTGACTAACTTGACAAGGAAGACGGTGAAATACGCGTGGACTGAGAAATGTGAGGACAGTTTTCAAGAACTGAAGAAGAGGTTAAGTGAAGTGCCTGTTTTATCATTACCCGATGACACAAGAAATTTTGTAGTTTATAGCGATGCTTCACATAGAGGACTTGGTTGCGTGCTCATGCAGCATGACAAGGTCATTACGTATGCATCAAGGTAGTTGAAGGATTATGAGAACGTTTACCCTACTCATGATCTGGAACTGGCCGCGCTAGTGTTTGCCTTAAAGATTTCGAGAAATTATCTTTACGGAGAGAAATGTGAGATATACACAGACCATAACAATCTAAAATATATCTTCACACAGAAGGAGTTGAATATAAGATAGAGGAGATGGTTGTAGTTGATAAAGGATTAATATTGTAAAATCCTGTATCACCCTGGAAAAGCCAATGTAGTTGCCGATGCCTTAAGTAAGAAGGGTCGGAAAAAGTTGTCTATGTTAACGGCTCAAACTGAGTTAATAACATAGATGGCTAGGATGGAGATAGAGTTAAAGTTGTCGAGTGAATCGGGGCAAAGACTATTTACGATGGAGATTCAATCTACCATTGTAGAGAGAGTGAAGGAGGTGCAGCTCAAAACTGATGAGTGTGATCAGATGAAGAAGCGGTTAACCAATGAAAAAGATTTAAAGTACAGTCTTGATAATGAGGGATTATTAAGATTTGAAGGAAGAATTTGGGTTCTGAATGAGACAGAATTAAAGGAGCAATTATTACGAGAGGCTCATGGTTCGAGGTACTCGATTCATCCTGGTAGCACTAAGATGTATCAAGACCTTTAATAAAATTTTTGGTGGCCAAACATGAAGAGAGAAATAGTCGAGTATGTGAGTAGGTGCTTGACTTGTCAGAAAGTTAAGGTCGAACATCAACGACTAAGTGGCTTGTTACAGTCATTAGAGATTCCAGAATGGAAGTGTGAGCATATAACAATGGACTTTGTGGTGGGACTTCTGATTACTCAGAAGGGGTATGATGCAATTTTGGTAATAGTGGACCGGTTTGACGAAGTCGGCTCACTTTTTTCCAATTAGGGTTAAGTATAACTTAGACCAATTAGCTAAACTTTATGTTAAGGAAGTTATTTCCAGACATGGAGTACCAGTTTTGATTGTGTCAGACCGTGACCCACGATTCACGTCGAACTTTTGGAGAAGTTTGCAAGAGCTGTTGGGAACGCAGTTGAAGTTGAGTACGGCTTATCATCCGCAAATCGATGGACAGAGCGAGAGGATAATTCAGACGTTAGAAGATATGTTAAAATCTTGCGTCATGGATTTCAAGGGTAGTTGGGATGATCATCTACCATTAGTAGAGTTTGCGTATAACGATAGTTATCATGCAAGCATAGGTATGCCGCCTTACGAAGCTTTGTACGAAAGAAAGTGCAGAACACCGTTGTGTTGGGATGAAGTAGGAGAATGCCGAATGCTTGGACCTGAGTTGGTGCAGCAAACAGTGGAAGTAGTGCAGCTGATATAGATGCGACTTGTAGCAGCTTAAGACAGACAGAAGAAGTATGCAGACTCGCATCGAGAAAATAGGGAGTTTGAGGTAGGCTCGTATGTATTTCTAAAGGTATCTCCCTGGAAAGGAAAGATACGCTTTGGAAAGAAGGGGAAGTTAAGTCCAAGGTTTATAGGACCTTTTGAAGTGTTAAAACGGGTAGGTGAGGTAGCTTATATGGTAGCGTTACCTCCAGACCTAGAATGAATATATAACGTGTTTCACGTATCAGTGTTACATCCTTATAAGCCGGATTATAAGCACGTAATAGAGTATGAGACTATTCATGTCGAGAAGGACTTAACGTATGAAGAGTTGCCGATTCAAATCATAGATAGAAAAGAGCAAGTTCTACGAAACAAAGTTATACCTTCCGTGAAGGTGTTATGGAAGAACCACGATGCCGAAGAAGCAACGTGGGAATTGGAAGAAAATATAAGGAAGGATTACCCTCATTTTTTTGTGTAATGAAAGACGAGATTTTGGGGACAAAATCTTTATAAGGGGGAAAGAATGTAACGACCGAGAAATTCGGATCTTTTGTAAATAATTTTATTTAATTAAATAATGAATAAAATTATAGTATTTGTTATTATTATGTGTTAGTAAGATGAATGTCGTTCTATAACCTAGAAATGTCGAAAAGTCGTAGTATTTTAAAGTGTTTGAAATTCCAAGATGAAAATAAAAGGTTTTTGAGAAATTTTCTGAAAAATACTATTCATCGATTTCTGCTCGGGAATTATTTTTGAACTTCTGAGAAATATGTAACGATATAATATCAAGGTGAGATGGATTATGTAATAATAATTCAAGTATGGAAAACGTAATTTTTCGCATGCGGACTTAATTTGAGAACGTTAGGAAAAATAAAACGTAAGAAGCTATTGTATTGATCGTATGATACGTATGTATTGTACGAGGTAATGAATACGAGTATGATACGAAGTATTATACGAGTATGTATGAATGTTGGTATATTGTATATTATGAATTCGTATACGAGTTAGAATACGAGAATAATACGTAAACAATATGTTATAAGGCTTTTAGCCAAATGAAATGGACTTGTAGGATTGTTTAGCAAATTGTAAAGTCCAATAGAATTGAATGTGCAAGCCCAAGTGTTTGTTAAGGTAAAGTCCAAAATGGATTAACACAAGCCCAAATGAATAAGCTAAGCTAATTAAACCTAAGCCCAAAGTAATGATCCAATGGGTTAGGGTGTTCCATGGGGCAACCCATGATAATATGGTTGAACTTGGTGACTAAGAACTTTATGTGATGGCTAAGAAAAAGACGTAGGGAGAAAGTTTACTTAGTAAGGAATGAATAATAAGGAGGTGGGATGGCCTAAATGACTAAACTACCCTAATTTAGCAATTCCTTTAAAATAGAGAGCTAGATTGTTCCTTAGTTGTTTGTTAAGTTTCACCAACAAGTTAAGTGCTTATGTGTTAAAGAGAATAAGCAAGTTTAAGTTAGACTTTCAAGAAGAAGAAGAAAGCTAGTTCATCAAAGGTAATGATCCTATGTCATATATCTTCCATCTCTACCATTGTAGAGTGATAAGATAAGTGTAGATTAATGAGCATGTATGTTAAGGAATGATAGAAAAGGATAATATAAAGACTTAAGTCTTAATAAGCCGTGAATAAGCACTTTATTCATGGATAAGCTATGAACTAATGAAGAACTTGTAAGACTTGTATCATGTTTACATGAATGATGTTAGTATGATAAAAGGATGTAAGAATGTTGGTTAAAGGACTTCAACTATCATAAGTCATGAGAATTGAAACTATATATAGTTTATACTTGGATAAGTTATAAACTCATGAAGAATAAGCAATAACTTATTATGTAAATAAATTAATGAAATGAGTAGGTTAATATGTCAATATGATGGATAGAATCCTTTTAAAACGATGAACAAATCATAAGTAACGAAGTTATGTCGAAATTCACACGATTGAACGATAATCGTCGAATTTGTAAAATTCTCGAAATGGAATTCGAATTTTGATATTGAGGTCGAAAACATTGGTTTTCAATGGGAACAAGTCTTATTTGGCATTATAGAGTTGCAGACTCAAAAATGACCGAATTCTGACTTAGAACGAAGAAACGAGAGTTGAGCGTTCACGAACGTTTATCGTTTTCATTAAAAATGAACTAATAGGTAAATTTTTAGTTAACAATGTCAAAAATGTAAAATTCTTGGATGAACATATAGAGTATGTGATTTGTGAACTAACGGCTTTTGAACGAGCCAATTCGGACTTATAGCGAAGAAGTTATGAGCCCGGGAATCTCACATAAGAAAAACTCTGTCAAATTTTTCTGAGGCACAGAGTCTGTGACACCCCCAAATCCTGGTACTTCATTTCCTCAAGATTTGGTATTCACTTAATCAAAACATTCATTTCTAACTACCCAATCATAATAAAATTGAATAATGAAAACCTGCCCATACATAATTAAACTTAAATAAAAATATCCCAGGTTATCTAACCTTTAATTACAATCATTCAAATGCGGAAATTAAATTATTACATCATATCATCATTTGAAAGTCTATAACGACAAAATAAAATAACAAGTCTTCATCACTTGTATATTTTTCCCTTTCCTTTGCTAGTGGTAGGTTCATTGACCTTCTCAACCTTAGCTACAATAAGTATATAAATATGCAAGAGTGAGCAAACAAAGCTCACTTGAAATAAGAATGAATAAATTTATAACATTACATCATTTGCCAAAACTAGGCTCAATAGAACTGAATGATAGGTTCTATTACATTTTGAAACATACTACTGAGGGTCTAATGACCACGAATCATGTCCACAGTTATAAGTAATCTTTCAACTTTAACTTTAACAGTCATAAGACTATAAGGATTCCACGTACTTAAGGGGATCAGCCCTTCGTACAATGTATTGTGCACAACCATTTTAGCGCTAAGCGTAAACCTCTAATAAAAGAGTTGTTCATCTCAGTATTTATAATACAAGTTCGCACCAAAGTAAGTTTGGTTTGGATACATTACAATGTAATTTAGAATTCAACGGTCATCAACTAAGAATTAGTTGAATACAAAAGAAATAACTGTATGCTATGGAATAATCATAACTGAATCGATATTTGTAAATTAACATCATGCTTTAGGAATAATCTAATAGCATAAATATTGAATAATCATAACATTCATGGTTATTGAGAATTGGATACTAAACATGCATAGTGAATAGTAATTTGAACGATAAAGTTGCTCAATACTAGAATAAAGCGACTCACATGCTAAATAACAAGTTACATAGTAAAGAAACTTGCTCAATATTAAAATATACGATTTAGAATACTTGCATCATCATGAACAACTAAATACAAGAACTTACTCAATAATAGACAATCTAGCTCTACGAAAGTATAGAGTTAGTAACTTGCGAAATTGTAAATTGAATTGAAATCAATATAGTTCTAAACGAAATTAAACTTGCACAACGAAGTTTTAGAGTTAGCGAACTTGCGCAAAAGAGTTTAAATATTTGCACAATTATAAAAGTACAGTTAGAGAACTTGCTCAAAAGAGTTTAAATATTCGGACAATTATAAAAGTAGAGTTAGAGAACTTGCTCAAAAGAGTTTAAATATTCACATAATTATAAAAGTAGAGTTAGAGAACTTGCCTTTAGCACAAGCTAACCCTTACCACTTGAATCTCAATACCCAATATATATGTCATCATGACATAATTAGTCATTACCAACATTTTATATCTGTTTAAACAAATATATACATCATGTAGGTTAAATTACCAATTCACATAATCAAACTATGTTAATACTAGTTAACCCTTGACAACATGCTCATTCATAGTTTAATACTACGGAAATCATCATTTAACATTCCTATTATTAACACATAACATTTATTTTCAAACTTTGTGTAATAAACTAAAACTGCCAGAACATTCTGCTAACTCGCGCTGTGGCGCCACAGTTTACACTGTGGTTGGCACTGCGGCGTTGAGCTGGCGCTGTGACGCGAGTCACAGGCCAACGATTGGCACCGGCGCTGCGGCGCGAAACTAACACTGTTGGGCCGCGCTGCGGTGCCAAACTCCATAATTCAGCGACCAAGCTCGGCAACCGCATGAACAAAAAGCCAAATTGGCCTACAAGCTCCAATTTAACAAACTAATTAACAAGTAATTCATACAGAGACTTTATGTAAACATTCTGTAAAGACTCCTAACATGATTCTACCCATAAAATAACATAAACATCAAATTTACAACACCCAATTTCAATGTTTTTGGCAAAAACTCTATTTTTGACATTTTTAATGAAAATCATCACTGTTGTTTTGTTTTTCAATCAAAACAGTAAATTCAAAATACCATGGTTATGATTATACATACTCTATCAAATTCAATAGTCAATTTATCAATTTAACAACTAATTAATCCTTAATTTTTACTTTAAACTAAGCCATATTCATATATATTTTCATATGAACTCACTGTAATATATTTTTTTTCACAATTTACATACATATATAAAGAAATTGATTATAATCGTACATAACCTATGAAAAACAGTTTTACAACAACAATCATTATCTAAAGCTATATACACAAGAAATTCATCATCCATAATTATTTACAGAGAACTTTTTGGAGAAGAAAACTAAACTTCAAAAATAAAATATAAGGATTAATATCCTACCTTTGATTAAGAAGATGATGGCTATCCTTTTGATTATCAAGTTTCTTTTCCCCAATTCCTTTCTCAAATTCTCTAGCCTTCCTTCCTTTCTTATTTTCTCTTTGTAAACTCTCTTCTTCTCTTCCACTGAGTTCTTTCTCCCTAACTCTAACTACGTACTAACAATATAACGTATTTAGTAATAATATATATTAATGATATAATATAAATATAGATATAACTTATATCAGTTAGGTTTTATTTGAAAATCAAAAGCCATAAGGCTTGTTTGGCTAACCACTAAAATATAATTAATTAATCCTTATGCCTTGTTTGGCAAAACTGAATTAAACTCCTTTAATTTATTTTAATAACTCCTTTATAACAAGGTTATTTGTCACACTTCTAATAAATTAAATAATCAATTTAATCAATTCAAATGCTAATCTATTAAATTACTTTAACACATAAGTCATTCCCACATAATTATAATTTCCTTTATAATTATAAATTTATTTAACCAACTAACACCTTATTTTAATTACAAATTCTAATTAAAATATTATAATTCATTTAATCATTATTATCTCTCTAACTTAATTATTAAATTAAATTAGTATATAATCTCATAACAATTAATTTTCTTAGCTCCTTAATTATTTATTC
Organism: Panax notoginseng; assembly: GCA_016801055.1. NCBI lineage: Eukaryota > Viridiplantae > Streptophyta > Magnoliopsida > Apiales > Araliaceae > Panax > Panax notoginseng. The sequence goes on along the minus strand of CM029015.1, from coordinate 150,686,693 downwards.
AACAAATAATTAACTAAACCACATCAACTCAAATTGAACAATTATTTATTCAACAATAATTATATCCATTAAATACTTATATAAATTAATAAATATTTAATATTATAATTTAAAATTCTGGAATGTTACAGAGTCCGCGCCGCAGCATGACTCAAAGAAGAAAGGTCGGCATCATATCGCCAGGCCAAACCATAGTGCACTGTTAGTTGGCGCCGCAGCGCTGAGGCCGGGACTTGTGCACTGCAAACCCGCGCCGCAACGAGAGTTAAAGGAGAGAAGCTGGCGCCGCAGCGCCAGCACTAAACCAGGCATAGTAATGAAGGCTTGTTAGCATAAAAAGGAAACGTTGGTTAATGAGATTATGAATTAACACATTAATAAAGCTTAAAGAAACATTGTTAAACCTTAAGTGTGATAACTAAAGGTTGAAGGCAATCACTTGAACGTGAACGTAATGGCAATGTAAAGCGTAATAAAAAGTCGGAACCAATAAAAACAAATCTAAGTCATGATTAGATTGAGAAGAAGGGTAAGATTCATTAGGAACCATGTATGTTATTCATGACCTAATGTGTTACGTTATGTGATCATCTACTGTAGAGACCTTAAAGACTTAAAGTGCACGTGTAATAACAGTAGCAGACATTGAAGGCAAGTGTTCTAACCCTTGTTTCAGTTTAATCTGAACAAGCTTTGTAATTCATGTATTCTTACGCATGAATTGATGAATGATGGAGTCAAAGCCAATTCTTTCGGCTAGACTTACGATATATTGGATTTCTTATAATCTATTGAAGTATTGTCAATGTTTTACCAAACTATGTTGGTGTGATTTTCAAATGAAGACTGAGTATGCTAAAATGTTTTGTCGTCAAACGACAGGTACGTGAGGTTGCCACAACTTAAAAACGTATATATGTTTAAAGAATGTAGTGTTGATCAACATAGAGTGCTATAGGCTGATCACCTAGACGTGTTCGTAAGATATGCCAGACTTACGGACTTAGTGCCGAGTTGTCCTTTTCAAAGAAAGTATGAAATGTTCATGGTCTTGGATCGAAATTGATGTTTTACTGAATATTGTCATTGTAAAACATTTTGAAGGAAAAGTGAAGTGCTATTTTGTATTACCAATAGTACTTCATAACTATTGTTCAGTTATTGAAGATATACTATTCCTATGTTTTAAGCATGTCGTTTAAATGAAATTGTTATACTTGTTGAGTTTGTTATGCTCACTCTTGCTTGAACCGTATGAATGCAGCTAAGACCAAACGGACTGAAGGATCCGGTAAAGATAAGGGAAAGGCTAAGGCAGACCCGTTGAACTGTCTATATAATATTATAGATTTAATGGTGTATTGCATTTGATATTATGACAAAGAACTTATGTATTGGTTATAAAGAACCTGGGAAGGGAATATTGTTTGGTTTATATATAAGACATATTTGTTCTTTTGAGACATTTCAATTGAATGTATGTGTGAACTATAGCACCGTGTAGCACCATATGATGGGTTGGAATATACCCGGATTTGGGGGCGTCACAATTTTAAAGATTCAAAACCACAAATTTCCTAATTTCATCACTTTTAACACTTTTAGCGAATTCGATCGCCACAACTTCGTTTCTTAACCAATTGACACGATTCAAACTATACCGCTTTTGTTTCTTAACATACTAACACAATCTAACGTAAATTTTCAGATTATAACACATATTGAGAATGAAATTTTGTACTTTCTTAAGCCATATCACATGAATACACATTAATATTTACTTTTCTTCCCTATAATCCAATTTACATTAATTTGAACACCAACATAGGATTATAGATGATAACTAACAAGTTTAGCAAGAGTATACATACATATAAACAACATCTTAACCCTATCCAACGAAATTCCAATTAACAAAAAATAGGTATTGCAAAGAAAATTAAGATAAATTATACCTTCAATCCCTAGTTGTATGTTAGCAAGAGATGGTAACCACAACTTCTTCTCCCTCACCAAGCTCTCTCTAAGCTCTCTGTGTTTCTATGTTATCTAGCCTGAGGGAAAATCACGCATAATATTCACTGACTCCCTCTTTCCCCACGTACGTCAGGTGAAAATCAAAAAGACATCAGTTAAAATAAACCAAAAGTCATAAGGCTGCGTTTTGTTACATACAAATTTCCCCCACTAGTTTATTTTAATAATATTATACCATATAGTTTTTTTATTTATCACACATGTAACCCATTTAATTAGCTTACACTTATAATTATAATAATTATATATATTTTTATTATAATTATACTTATGATTAATAAATAATTACATATCTAATTTAATTAATAAATTAGACTAAAATATTACTTAATTTAATTTAATTTTTCTCTTAAATATTAAACAATTCATTTAATTTAATTATTTTCATTAAATTAAATCTTTCAAATAAAATTACCATTATTCAATTTAATTAACATTGTTCAATTTAGTTAATAAATTCTTGCACCACAATTCCATCAATTATTTATTTTTCTCAATAAATAAATTATTTAAAATATTTATTTAATTCAATAAATATTTAAATTAAATTACAAAATTTCTCGATCGTTACACTTTCAACTGGAGCTAATTTGGGTGGTGCCTTTCTTGAGCCTCGTTGGAATTAGTCTTCATACGAGTCCAGTAATCAAAAAATCGACAGGATAGCCTCCTGGTGGAGGAACCACACAACATACATTCACATACAACGTGTCTCACCATATGGAAATGATGATATGTGTGAAACACTAATATCACAAGCAGATATGGTGCGAAGCACTAAGTGCAATAAGTAAATGCATTCGTATACATTCATTCAAATGTAAATGCAACATCCACACACAAGCATATAACAATTTTGAAAAGCTTGTAATAGCGGCTTAAGTTCTCTTACTGGATGTCCCCAGTAGTGTCACCACCTGTCGATGTCGAGATTTTTATTTGTCCCTTTCATGTTCTTGTCTTTTGGTGTTCTCATGTTAGATGAGATTTATTTGAAAAAATAAGTTGTGAAAAGGTCCGACATGTATATGTTGACGATTGGACTGTAAGAGTCGCCAATTGATTTTTTAAATGGTTGTACCAACACAACCGAGAAAAGATTTGCACATTGACCCAATGATGTGACACTGCTTAACGGGTCTGTGAAACTGAGATTCGTTAGGGTTCGGGGACTTGGTTATGCAAAGGGAAGGTGTTAGGCACCCCCCGACATCCGTGTTTCCACGGTGACTGCCACTTTTCAATTAAACTGTTATATGAATGTGTGTGTATGTGTGGATCAATGTGCAATTATTTGAAAGTAGTGTTATGCCTCATTCGCACCTATATACAAAGGGTTTGAATTTTTGTATAAAAATTCAGTTTTAACAAGATATAGCAATGATGTTTTGTAAAAGAGGTTTTTTTAAACCCTTGTGCTCAATAGTAATTGAGGCATTTGATACTTCCATTTTCTTATGTATTCGGCTTAATTGCTTTTATTTTTCGAGATGCAAAGCATCCTCGAGAAAAATAAGATAAAAAAGTAATGCCGAACTCCTTGTGGGCATGAGAGACATCTAAGGAATTTCAAACACCGTGAATAATTTACATGCCGTGTACAGCTGAAAATGTCCATCACGGGAACTGAAACTAGATTCAGAAGACTGAATCCGTGATCACATGATTCCTAGGCTCACATGATGTAGCAATTTGTATTAAAGTTGTAAACAGTTTTATATATAAAAGCTGTATATATATATATATATATATATATATATATATATATATATATAATTATATACACACACACACACACACACACACACATAAACAATCAACCACCACGAAGCACCTCCATGGGTGATTGAAAAATGTAAATAAATCAGTAAAAACCAATCAACCACCACGAAGCACCTCCACGGGGGATTGAGAAAATGTAAATAAAGCTATAAAAGCAATCAACCGCCACAAAGTAAACTCCAGGCGGGACGAAATGTACATAAAGCAGTAAAAACCAATCAACCACCACGAAGTACCTCTATGGGGGATTGAGAAAATATAAATAAAGTTGTAAAAGCGATCAACCGCCACGAAGTAAATTCCATACGAGACGAAATGTAAATAAAGCAGTAAAAGGCCACGAAGTAAACTCCAGGCCAGACTGAAATGTAAATATATATATATATATATATATATATATATATATATATATAACGCACCAGATGTGAAATCATGGCTCAATCAAACAGAGTTTGATGGCAACAACATATATATAAGTATTTATATATATTATATATATATATATATATAAAGAAATAAAAGTCACGGACCGAAGTCTGGGCATACACACGCAACACGACTCTCAACGTGAATAACTGTGTGTGCACAGTAGTGGATAAATGCTTTAGAAAGTGTAAGAAGGATTACAGTGGACTGCCAAAAAAGACTTCAATAGATTTAAATGGATGAACACTCAGCTCCCGCCAGTAAAAATATAGCAATATAGAAGCTCACAAGTGTTTAAAATGAAAAAGCACTCAGTTTATAGTGTGTACAGAACAAATTAGACAGGGCTTCCTCGCCTTTTTCTCTTCCAAAATGGCCACCCAAAGGCCCAATCCCTCTATTTATAGAGGGGGGAGAAGCAGGTGTACCTGCGGCTGTCCGGGGTGCCCTGGGCAATATGGGTCCCGCCATCTCGAAGTACGTGCACTTGGACAACGCGCTGTTCGCTCGAACCTTCATAACTTTCAATCCGAAAGTTTGATGGAAGCGTGTTATACCATTCCAAAAAGCTCTTTCCGAGGGCTATGCAATAACATAGGATGTGCCCTTTTTTGATTCTAGAAAGATGGGTCCATGACCGAAATGGCATTTTTGGGTTTCCGTCAGGTAGTTCGTTGAGCTATTTTGCGTAGTTTGCACTTGGAAGTTAAGATATGGTTCTTGTGGGACTTGTATTGAAGAAATTTGAGTTGAAAAGAGTGTATTTGATGTGAGTGGAAGTTTGAGCTTTCAAAATGGCCATTTTGCCCCTCCCAGGGTTATCTCCAATTTTTGCATAGTCGTAGCAGTCTTTTCTCAGGGTTATATCTGAGGTTGACTTGATGTTAACTTTGACGATCCTCAGGGTTATCTCTGAGGTTGGCTTGACCTCTTAGGGTTATCTCTAGGCTTTGAACTTGATCCCCCAAGTTTATCTTTGAGGTTAAAACTGACTTTCCCGGGGTTATCTCCGGGGTTGGAAACTAGATCTTTAGGGGCTATATGTGGGGTTGAACTTGATGTTGTGGTCCTCCATGGTTATCTCTAGAGTATGAAAAAGATACTTTTGTCCTCCTTCATAGTTAGTAATAGGAAAACGAAATTTTGAGTGTCTACACTCCGCATCTGTAGCATTTAACTGGCAGTCCTTCTCCTCCCCTAGAAATTATTGTTGGTGCTGCTTCTGACGTCTTCCCGTCATTGTTTAATCTTCTCTTTTTGAAATTTTCTCTTTACTCACCTCTCCTATTATCTTGTCCATGATTACCACTGAAGTGGTTACCATTTCTGGCACGTTGGTTATCACTACTTCGATGACTGTTGCCACTAGTATGACTATTATCGTGTTGTCGGTTGCTGTCTTTTGGTTGAGCTGACTCATAATCCTGCTCCAATAATTGAGCTCTATTCATAACATCTGAATACAAACAAATTTTATGAGAGATGAGATGTTGACGAATTTCGGGTTTCAAACCTCTCAGAAACATTCGCGTCATTCGCTCCTCATTATCTACCAAATGGAATGCAAATCGGGATAACTCCGCAAACTTAGCCTCGTATTGCGATACAGTCATACGGCTCTGCTCCAGTTTGATGAATTTCACCTCCTTCATGTGACGAATACTTTCTGAAAAGTACTTGTCATTGAACAATTCTTAGAACTTCTCCCAAGACATCTTAAGTTCGGATAGATGAGTACGTTTTACAGATTCCCACCAGTAATCTGCCTCTTCGCGCAGCATAAAGGTGGCGAAAGGAACCTTTTGCTCTTCAGTGCATCTCAAGACATCAAATATCTTGGTAATATGCTTAATCCATGCCTCTACCTTAAGTGGCTCTGACTTTCCCAAAAAACTCTGGCGGTCACAACTCCTTGAATTGCTTAGCAGTGAGTAGCCGTGAGTTACCATTATTTCCTCCTGCATTTTGAACAGGAGTCTCTCTCGTTTGGTGTTACATGAATTGTAGAAAGCTCCTAAACATCTCATCATTCATCATTTGGTCGATGTTGTTGTTCACATGAGGATTATTGCTTTCCTGATGCACATTATATTGGTTATTGAATGGCGGTGTCTCAACGGTCTTATGTGCTCCATTGCTTATCTCAAAAATTTTAGATGTCATTCTCAAACACTACCACAAAACAAGGGTTAATTAAAGAAATTCACATGCCACATATTATCTCTATATTCTGACTGACCGATAACAAATAAGCTTAGGTAGGATACACTAGCGAAGGTTTTACTCTTCTTTTCCCTCCTAGTTCTAATCACAGATCTCCACCAGAGATCATATCCTTAAGCTCTGATACCAACTATGACGCCCCCAAAATAGGTCCGCACAACCCATTCTGAGTCGCCAAATACATGGTACAGAAATCAAATACAAACTTCAATAATACAACTGTCGTGCAAAATACAACAACACATACACTGTGAGTTTTAATACAAATATTGTCTTGTAGACAATATCCAAACTCAAATAAAGTCCTCATTACAATTATTGTTACATTATTTTACAAAATAGTGAGGATTGCTAAAATAACCATCTTGGACCATTACTCCACTCCCCGACAAGTCCCAGCTACATTCTCTCCTCCTAAGAAGAACAATGGAACCAAAAGGAAAATGGTGAGCTCAACTAACCCAGTAAAGAATATTATGACTAAGATAATATAAACCAAATTATCATTAGTCCTCAATAGGGAAAAATATGATAGAATAAAATAGACAACAAGTTTTAGAATACAACTGCAACGGAAATAACAATCCATTAGAAGAGTCAAGTAGAGCATGATATCTACTATCTTCTATGATTTAAAAGTCCATCATCAATATTTTATCTCCATCAATCAATAATTATTTCCAATCAACGAATTATCTATGCACTACGGGCCAAAGATAATCGTTTGTATCACCAGTGGTCATGATCATGCCAAACACCTATCCATCTATGCACTACGAGCCAAAGAGGACTTTCACCACAAACCTTAACTGTAACATTAAAGGTTATGATTATACAAATACACAATTCGTGGTCTTAATCATACCAATTAACAGTCCATCTTCGCACTACGTGCCAAAGATGACTTGCAACACAATATAAGCATGAGAATGATGACACTACTACAAAGATTCAATTACATGAGATAAAGGATAAATATTAGATATTTATAATTCAATTTATCCAAAGTTTAAAAGTGTTCAAATTGTCAACATGATAACTATTTGTGGAGTAAAAATCAAGAATTATCTTCATGTATCAAAAATTTTATAACATAAAAGAAAATTAAATTCTATTATGAATAGTACTCGTGAATAGTACCGTATAAATAGTACCGTATGAATAGTGTCTGAATAGTACCATATGAATAGTACCCAGACAAAAAAAGATTAAAATTTAATAAAAAAGTTCAGACCAATATTGTGACAACCCCAAAACAGGTCCAATCCATCCAACCTATTCTGAGTCGCCAAATACATGGTACAGAAAAGAACTACAACTTTATTACTACAATTGTCGTGCAAAATACAATAACACATATGTTGTGAGTTTTAATACAAATATATACCAATTGTGACTGTCATCCCAACCTTGGATAGCACATCACAATGACACCTTACATAAAGGTACAGTCAAAAACTATTTTAGAAATTAGAATCTTTGAGAAGTGCTCAAGGAAACCTTCGTACATGGGAGGCCATACGTCTAGGTTATGATAGATATCATATGTCCACAAAATTATCCTTGGTTGACCCAATAGACCCCAAAGAAAAATGAGAAGAGTACTATCATATTCTTTCCAATTGTGAGTCCTCTCTTGACATATCATTATCTCCACTGTCTCTAATTGAGAATTATACTTCAACCAAACACCAAGATTATATAGGTAGTGCTCGTAGATATACTCAGCAAGTGGATGTGCACAACCCTGTCTTATGATAACACGAAGTTGCAGTCATTAGATATCTTGTATGATAGTGGCAAAACACCCTTCCAACGTTGGGTTCGCCTCACCCTATTGGATGCACCAAATATAACTATTAAATGATGTATAAAATACAACACACTTTTCTATACTGTTTAGGGAGAACCTCCACAGCTAAAGACCACTGTTCTATTCTCTTGTTACCCCCACTCGACCCAGCTACACTCTTATTACCTGAAAGGAATTGTGAAGCAGAAGGGTGAGCACAACTAGCCCAGTAAAGAATATCAGGACTAAAAATAAATAAATTATCAATAGCCTTCATCAATAATAAATCAGACATTTAGAACATATGGTAGATGATAAAACTTTTTAACCATAGTTGCAGTGGAACGAGCAATCCATTAGAAGAGTAAAATAGGCCATAAAGTCTATTATCTTCTCCATGTTAAGAGTCCACCAAAAGTGTTTTATCCCTGTAACATCAAACAACAGTTCTGGTTCACAATCATATGAATAACTCATAATCATAATTGTGGTTCTAAATTCCTCTTCTCATCCTGGACGAAGATAATTTTTATCGCATGTCTTCACCTGAAACATCAAAGATCATGGTTATACCAAATCACAGTTCCTGTTCATAATCATACTAATAAATTCATCTTTGTACTATGGGCCAAAGATATTCACCAATAGTTCATCTTTGCACTACAGGCCAAAGATATTCAACAACATATCATCTTTGCACTACGGGCCAAAGATATTCAACAACAGATCATCTTTACACTACGGGCCAAAGATATTCAACAACAGGTCATCTTTGCACTACGGGCCAAAGATATTCAACATCAGATCATCTTTACACTACGGGCCAAAGATATTCAACAACAGGTCATCTTTGCACTACGTGCCAAAGATATTAATATCCCAAAGAAATATATAATCATTTCAGAATTTATATAAATGATAATTATAACCATGTTGATCAATTCACCTTTGCACTTAAGCTAAAGATATTCAATTATAAATTCAATGGTCATGATCATACCAGTCAACAATTCAACTTTTCACTACTGGCCAAAGAGAACCCATAGTCACGATCATACCAATAATATACCCATCTTTACACTCAAGTCAAAGAGAAATTTAATCACCAGGATTATAAAAATATTATATATGATAATAAAAACAATATGATCAACAACTGCATTTAATTTCAAGAGTAAGATTCATAAATCAAAGATAATTTGGTCAGAAAAAGAAACTAAGTTTGTCATAAATAGTAACTCAGTATTCGTACATAGTATCGTATACGTAAATAATGTCATATACGTAAATAGTGCCATATACATGAATAGTGTCGTATACGTGAATAGTGTCGTATACGTGAATAGTAACCCCGAAATGAAAGAGGTAGAAATTCCACAGTAAAATCCATACCAATATTTTAGCATAATGATATTGAAGAAAATAATATCATTTATGAAAAAATAACATCCCTTACTATCCATTACAACCCCTTATAATCCCTTAATATAATAATGACAATATCCCTTACCTCAAAAAAGCAGTACTTCTGACTGAAATATCAAATATGACACTGAAGGAAACTTGCATTGAATAACAACTCACAAAGTATCTAAATACTCACAAAATACGGTCGATAATATAGAGAAAGAAAGAGAGAAAACTTATTTTTGGTGTGATTTTCAATTCTAACTCAGCACCCTATTTATAGGAATATGTTAGAACGCCGAAGCAAACTTGACCTGCTACCTGATGGCTTTACCTGCTACTATTCCCACCCACCACTTTTGAAATAGAATTTCAGTACATTTTCACCAACCAAAGGCGGGACCCACCAATTCTAGAAATTTTCAAAATTATTTATAAATTCAGAAACTTCAATAATTTCTGAATCAGTCACCTCTTAAAATTCATAACAAATCATACGTTAATTTTTAATAGTTTAAAATTTGTGAACATATACTCAACTTATATATGTATAACATATCCAAAAATCAAAACGATCCAACGATCGGATTAAAAATTATAATTCACGCAATATATCTAAACAACACTGATTTTTCGGATTATGAGTCCTACGGACCAATTTCCTACAAACAGTCACCATGAAAAATTCACAATGAATTTTTGGGTGATTCAAATTTCTACGATTAGCTTACTTCCAAGGCTTTCTTTTGATATATGGCTCATCTCCTAACTCATTATACACAAAGAGTTATAGATTTTACAAAATCAAGTAATAAACTAATTTTTTAAAAATTTACAAGTTTCGTTCTTCATTTCGACAAAATACTAATAAAATACTTCAGCATTAATTCCTTCATTTATATCCACACAAAATAAATATTTCTTTATCATATAAATTAATAATTAATTATTCACAAATAATATTACAGAATCACAATTATGACAACCAAGTCATTCTCAGGAAAGAATGGGCTTTTCGATAAGGATTTCTCCTGATTGGCACGCAATTAGGTGACCAAACCTCTTTTCTAGACAGAACTTTCTTAGACATTGCCAATAATGCTATCAAACAATATTATTCAAATAATATGAATTATTGATCTGATAATGGAGATACTGTGCAATGACAATTATTGAAACAACAATAATATAAAATATCAACGCAGCATTTATTGAATCAATAAAATAAAATATTGAACAGTAATTACTGTAACAATTATTGAGTAGTGTCTTCTTACGTAAGAATCAATAATTTAAAAATATTGTGTAAAACCGTGTGCTACTGTGCAACCACGCGTATTACTATATTTTAACCACCGGGTATTCCAATAGTATTAACGGTAACCATTACGTCGTTATTTATAAAAACTCAAAATTATTATTTTCTTCATCCGATAGTTATTCTATTATGGGATCCACCAATGATTGTGTCGTCGTATGGATATTCCCCGACAAAAAGAATATTTCCCGACCAAACGAATTTTTATAACAACTTGCTTACTTTGCAAAATTTTCAAATATCATCCTCAACTTTAAACTTTTATCAATTTAACTATTTACCAAAATAGAAAAATTAAATACTTTTATTTCATAAAATTCGGGGTCTTACAATCTCCCCTCCTTATGAAATTTCATCCTTGAAATTTACGTACCTGATATTTCAAAGAGTTGAGAATACCTGGCTTTCATTTCAGATTCTATCTTCCCTGTCCTCATGATCTCTCTATTGCTCATCTCCTGTATTTCAAATATCATTCTAGAATACAGCTTCAAAACCAAGGTTAATTGACATATCACAATTTGTCAACTTAGGTAAGAAAATTTAGCTTAGGTAGGACACACACTAGCGAAGGATATTACTCGTCTCTCCCTTTCTAGTTTTAATCCCGGATCACCGCCAGAGATCATATCCCTAAGCTCTGATACCAACTGTGACAACCCCAAAATAGGTCCAATCCATCCAACCTATCCTGAGTCGCCAAATACATGGTACAGAAAATAACTACAGCTTTATTACTACAATTGTCGTGCAAAATACAATAACACATATGTTGTGAGTTTTGATATAAATATATACCAATTGTGACTCTCATCCAAACCTTGGATAACACGTCACAATGACACCTTACATAAAGGTACAGTCAAAAACTATTTTAGAAATTAGAATCCTTGGTAAGTGTTCAAGGAAACCTTCGTACATGGAGGCCATGCGTCTAGGTTATGATAGATATCATATGTCCATAGAATTATCCTTGGTTGACCCAATAGACCCCAAAGAAAAACGAGAAGATTACTGTGACAACCCGAGAATTTTGAATATTTTTAAAATTTTTATTTATTGATTTAGGGTTCAAAATTAGAACCTAGACAGAAAAATAGTGTATGCGTTTGATATTTTTGAGATGGAATTTTGAGAATTTCAAAATTCTGTGAAGGATTTAGGTGAATTATTCAGGATTAAGTAATATGTGAATATATTTTGTGTATATGTGTACAATATGTGGTTAAGGGTCAAGGGTTGACTAGATAATTGATATCTGTAACAAACCTTAGGTATATATTAAGAACGTCAACGTTCGGTTAGAAAACTCTAGCGAATTAGAAGAAACCCTAATTTCGGTTCCGGGAATCCTAATTTATAATTAGGAAAAATCTAATTGTTAATTTAAAAAATTTTAATGATAATTAGGAAATATTAATCCTAATTTTCAAGTTATTAGTAATTAGAAAACATTAATCTAATTACGAAATCTAATTTCTAATTTAGGAAAATTATTTTTCTATTATAAACACTAATGATCGATTTGACCTTAATTGCCGGATTAGCGATTTTAATTAGGAAATGTTAATCTTGATTAGCAAGATTCAAGTAATGATTAAGAAATTTTAATATAATTCTACTTATAATTTAGAAATATTAATTTTCTATTTTTAAAACCTAAATTGAAAATTTTAAAAAATGTAATTTGTAAACCCTAAACCCTACATTTTTCCAAACCCTAAACCCTAAGGGTTAGGCATTTACTAGAATGCCATAAAAATTAAAATGAAAAAGACTAAAATGCCCTTATTGCATTATTGTACATAACTTGCAAATCTGGCCAAATGTGAGTTGTTGATGGCCAAATGTGAGTTGTTGAACAACCCTAACTACTCCATGTGCTCTATATCCATTATCTCAGCCAAAAATATCAGCCACATAGCATTGCATCATACATTTATAAGAGATTCAAGAGAGAGAAATGACCACTTGAATTTCATTTTCTTCCAAGACCCTCTCTCTCTAGAATTTCGGGAATATAGAGTGATAAAGTGAGAAAAGTTAAGCTCAGATCAGGTGTTAGATCTCCAAGAACAAACATCAAGGATCAGAAATCAGAATCAAAGCTAGAAATGGTAAGAACCCTAAATTTCAAAAATCATGTGATCTTGTGTTAGATGTTATGATTGGTTGTCTTAAGTTATGTTTGAGGGTGTTAAGATGTGATCTGGGTTGTTAAATACCAGATCCATAACATTTAGAAGCATGAAAATGAGTTTTTCAAAACTGATCTATGAACCCTAAAACATGGCCTGACAGCCAAATGTCAGGGCTCATATATCATGGTCTGTTAATTATTTGTTGTATTTTAAGTTATGAATCTGTTCTATGACATGTATACTATGATCTGAAACTGGAAACACGACCAGATCATGATTATAATGAGAGATCCGAGCGGTCAAACCTCGTTGACCGTTCACAGAAACTGATTTCTGGGCAGCCCAGAATTCTAGTAACCTCTGAAAACATTTTTGCAGGCCATGGATCTTGTTGATGTTTGATGTTTAGGCTAATTTGTTGTTGTAGTTTTGTATTCTGGTATAAGGACTACACGCTAATGCCTTTATCTCACCCAGAAAACACATAGAATCAAAATTATAAGCGGTCAAACCGGTGTTGACCAACTGCCTTAGACCAATTCTGGAAAACCCAGAATTCGTTGAAGAACATATCTTGACCTCTAGTTTGACCGGTCTAAATCGCTCGTATTTGTTGTTTTTATGATGCTTTAATGTTATAAAATTATACAGTGACATTAATACTACATGAGTACACCTTTAGATCACACAAAACAAGCCTGGAAAGCAAATAATTATAGGCTCAAAAGAGGTACCTTGACTGTTCTTAAAATTCTGTTCTTAAAATTAGAGAGCTTATAACTCTCTGATTTGTTGTTGTATAGCCATAAAATGAGTTGTTGATTGTAGTATTACACTTATACTACATAACCAGAAACATTATCAGACCAGAAATCGACCGGAACCCAGATTCATTTGTGGTCAAACCACCTAGCTTGTCCACTGACTTGAAGATCTGGGCAGGCATCAAGAACACCAAGAACACCTATAGCGACGGTTATGTCGCTATAGGGCCCTTTAGCGACGGTTTTGAATTTATTTAATTTCTAATTTTTTGAATATTAATTAAAAATAGATAAAAATAGTTTTTAATTATTAAAAATACTGAATAAATTTTGAAAAATTATATTAAATTCTGAAAAATAGTTTTTAATTATTTTGAGTATATTTCATAAATATTTAATATTTTTGGAATATAAATGGTATTTAATTTATTTAATTATATTATTAAATAAATTATTTAAAAATGATTTTAATTCATGAAAAATCATAAAAAATAATATTATGGTAAAAAAAATATTTTAAGTTATTTTCAATGACTTTTGATATTTTGTGATGAATTTCATTAATTAATTAATATTAATGATAGTTAATTTATTTAATAAATATATTAAGTAAATTATGAGAAAATAGAATAAATGATTTAAAAATCATATGAAAATGATTTAAGTGTTATAAAAATATTTTAAGTTATAAAATATAACTTTTGATATTTTGTCATGAAAATATTAATATTTTTATATTAAAAGCAATTATCGGATAATAGATTTAAGTGTTTAAAAATCATATAAATATGATTTTAAAGTATTAAAAATACTTTGATATATTATAAATATATTATAATATTATGACATGTATTTCATTAATATTTGATAATAAATAAATATTAATGATAAAAAAATTATGTGGCATTTAATTTATTTAAATACATTTTTAATGATTGAAAATTTATGATAAATAGTAATAATTATTTAAAAATTATTATGAGCTTATGAAAAATATTTTGACTGATATTAAAATTATCTAAGATAATGGTTAAGTGTTTAGACAGAGTTTAATTGAACTTAAACTCGAAATTTTGTCCGACTAGACCGTCGGGATGTCAGATTTGTGTTGGGTTCAACTCAGACTGCAATAGTTTGACTTGATACCAAGTTCTATGTGTGTTGTAGACTGATAGGGTTATGTGTTATGTGTTTAGGTTATTCTATGTCTATATATATAATAGTATTATATTGTGATGATATTATTCTAATATTAGAGATCTATATTACTAATATTAGGTATTCAGATAAAGCGTTATAAATTGCGTAGCGGTAATCAACGGTTCAGGCAAGTTTGTTTTTACTTAACTCTACTAAGAGTGTTTCATTCGGATATGCTTATGGTTAATCATTGCTGATTGCCATGTATAATTTGTACTCTGTACATATTGCATGTATAAGTCAGGTATGAAAGGCTGATCACCTTCATTACCAGTTGGTTTCAGATATATCTGTTCATGTATAATACTTGTTCAGTCATAAATTTGTTCCTGCTAGTTCACAATTATATTGTTGAATTATAGCCAGCTTGTTATTCAGACTCTTTCAATTATGAGATATCGTTACATTGTTGAAATTAAACTTGCTGGGCAATCCTTATGCTCACCCTTGCTATATCATGATAAAACATTGCAGATTAAGGCGAATGCGTCGGATACAAGGAAAAGTTAAAGTCAGTTCCAGCGTTAGGATATGTGCGCAGCTAAATTGTATAAGTGTTGTATTTTAAGATTATGTGTTAAGTAAGTTATGTAAGGTGTATTAAGTTAAAGTTACTCGACCTTGAGAAAAAGTGTGTAAGTTTATTATATAAACAATTTATGTTTCTATCTTTCGCAAATATAGTAATAGTGATAGAATGATCGAACCGAATCTGAGGTGATTTAGGACCTGGATTCGGGGCCCTCACAATTACTATCATATTCTTTCCAATGGTGAGTCCTCTCTTGACATATCATTATCTACATTTTCTCTAATTGAGAATTATACTTCAACCAAACACCAAGATTATATAGGTAGTGCTCGTAGATATACTCAGAAAGTAGATGTGCACAACCCTGTCTTATGATAACACGAAGTCGTATGTCATTAGACATCTTGTATGATAGTAGAAAAATACCCTTCCAACGTTGGGTTCGTCTCACCCTATTGGATGCACCAAATATAACTATTAAATGATATATAAAATACAACACACTTTTCTATACTGTTTAGAGAGAACCTCCACAGCTAAAAACCACCGTTCTATTCTCCTGTTACCCCCGTTCGACCCAGCTACACTCTTATTATCTGAAAGGAATTGTGAAGCAGAAGGGTGAGCATAACTAGCCCAGTAAAGAATATCATGACTAAACATAAATAAATTATCAATAGCCTTCATCAGTAATAAATCAGAGATTTAGAACATATGGCAGATGATAAAACTTTTCAACCATAGTTGCAGCGAAACGAGCAATCCATTAGAAGAGTAAAATAGACCATAAAGTCTATTATCTTCTCCATGTTAACAGTCCACCAACAATGTTTTATCCCTGTAACATCAATCAACAATTCTGGTTCACAATCATATGAATAACTCATAATCATAATTGTGGTTCTAAATTCCTCTTCTCATCCAGGATGAAGATAATTTTCATCATATGTCTTCACCTGAAACATCAAAGATCATGGTTATACCAAATCACAGTTCCTGTTCATAATCATACTAATAAATTCATCTTTGTACTACGGGCCAAAGATATTCATCAATTGTTCATCTTTGCACTACGGGCCAAAGATATTCAACAACAGGTCATCTTTGCACTACGGGCCAAAGATATTCAATAACAGATCATCTTTGTACTACGGACCAAAGATATTCAACAACAGGTCATCTTTGCACTACAGGCCAAAGATATTCAACAACAGATCATTTTTGCACTACGTACCAAAGATATTCAACAACAGGTCATCTTTGCACTAAGTGCTAAAGATATTAATATCCCAAAGAAATATATAATCATTTCAGAATTTATATAAACGATAATTATAACAATGTTGATCAATTCACCTTTGCACTTAAGCTAAAGATATTCAATTATAAATTCAATGGTCATGATCATACCAGTCAACAATTCAACTTTGCACTACTGGCTAAAAAGAACTCATAGTCACGATCATACCAATAATCTACCCATCTTTGCGCTCAAGTCAAAGAAAAATTTCATCACCAGGATTATAAAAATGTTATATACGATAATAAAAACAATATGATCAACAACTGCATTTAATTTCAAGAGTAAGATTCATAAATCAACGATAATTTGGTCAAAAAAAGAAACCAAGTTTGTCGTGAATAGTAGCTCAGTATTCGTACATAGTATCATATACGTAAATAATGTCATATACGTAAATAGTGCCATATACATGAATAGTGCCGTATACGTGAATAGTAACCCCGACATGAAAAAGGTAAAAATTCCACAATAAAATCTATACCAATATTTCATCATAATGATATTGAAGAAAATAATATCATTTACGAAAAAAATAACATCCCTTACTATCCATTACAACCCCTTATAATCCCCTACTATAATAATGACAATATCTCTTACCTCAAAAGAGCAGTACTTCTGACTGGAATATCGAATATGACGCTGAAGGAAATTTGCACTGAATAGCAACTCACAAACTATCTAAATACTTACAAAATACGCTCGATAATATAGAGAGAGAAAGAGAGGAAACTTATTTTTGGTGTGATTTTTAATTCTAACTCAGCGCCCTATTTATAGGAAAATGTTAGAACGTTGAATCAAACTTGACCTGCTACCTGATGGCTTTATCTGCTACTATTTCCACACACCACTTTTGAAATAGAAATTTAGCACATTTTCACCAACCAAAGGTGGGCCCCACCAATTCTAGAAATTTTCAAAATTATTTATAAATTCAGAAACTTTAACAATTTCTGAATCAGTCGCCTCTTAAAATTCATAACAAATAATACGTTAATTTTTAATAGTTCAAAATTTGTGGACATATACTCAACTTATATATGTATAACATATCCAAAAATCACAACGATCCAACGGTCGGATTAAAAATTATAATTCACGCATTATATCTTAAGAACACTGATTTTTCGGATTATGAGTCCTTCGGACCAGTTTCCTACAAACAGTCACCATGAAAAATCCACAATGAATTTTTGGATGATTCAAATTTCTACGCTTAACTTACTTCCAGGGCTTTCTTTTGATATATGGCTCATCTCCTAACTCATTATACACAAAGAGTTATAGATTTTATAAAATCAAGTAATAAACTAATTTTCTAAAAATTTCCAAATTTCGTTCTTCATTTCGATAAAATACTAATAAAATACCTCAGCATTAATTCTTTTGTTTATATCCACACAAAATAAATATTTTCTTATCTTATAAATTAATAATTAATTATTCATAAATAATATTACAGAATCATAATTATGACAACCAAGTCGTTCCCAGGAAAGAAGGGGCTTTCCGATAAGGATTTCTCCTTATTGGCGCGCAATTGGGTGACCAAACCCCTTTCCTAGACAGAACTTCTTTAGACATTACCAATAATGCTATCTAACAATATTATTCAAATAATATGAATTATTAATCTGATAATGGAGATACTGTGTAATGACAATTATTGAAACAACAATAATATAAAATATCAACGCAGCAATTATTGAATCAATAAAATAAAATATTGAACAGTAATTACTGTAACAATTATTAAGTAGTGCCTTCTTACGTAAGAATCAATAATTTAAAAATACTGTACAAAACCGTGTGCTACTGTGCAACTATGCGTATTACTGTATTTTAACCACCGGGTATTCCAACAGTGTTAATGATAACCATTACGCCATTATTTATAAAAACTCAAACTTGTCATTTTCTTCATCCGATAGTTATTCTGTTATGGGGTCCACCAATGATTGTGTCGTCGTACGGATATTCCCCGATAAAAAGAATATTTCTCGACCAAACGAATATTTTATAACAACTAGCTTACTTTGCAAAATTTTCAAATATCATCCTCAACTTTAAACTTTTATCAATTTAACTATTTACCAAAATAAAAAAATTGAATACTTTTATTTCATAAAATTCAGAGTCTTAAAAATATTCCAGTGAAATGATATTAGATGAAGTGTAAAACTTAAGAAATTTCTAATCATTTCAAGAATTATAGAAGCAATACTTACCATAGTAAGTTTAAATTTAGGAATATGAAATGAAATAATATGTGAGATCCCGAATTTTATAAAATGAAAGTATTCAATTTTCTTATAATTATTATTTTATTTAGTAAATGGTTAAATTGATAAAGGGTTAAAGTTAAGGGTGATATGTGAAAATTTTGCAAAGTAAGCAAGTTGATATAAAATATTCGTTGTGTCGGGGAATATTCGTTTTAATAGGAAATATTCATACGACGACACAATCATTGGTGGACCCCACAACGGAGGTATTGTCGTAGTTAGAAAACGACATAAATATCTTTTTATAAAATAACGACGAAAGTTTTACCGTTAAACTGTTGAACTGCCCGGTAGTAAAAGTACAGTAATACGCGTGGTTGCATAGTAGCACACGGTATTGATTATTGATGCTTACGTGAGAAGTCACTCAGTTATACTCAATTATTGCTACAGTAATTGCTGCATAATATCTCTCATATTATTGATTCAATTATTGTCACAGTATCATCTGCATAATATTTTATATTATTAAATCAATAATTGAGACGACAAAGTTATTCATATTATTATTTGTAATATTGACGATGTCTAAAAAGTTCTGTCGATGAGAGGTTTGGTCACCTAATTGCACGCCAATAGGGAGAAATCCTTATCGGAAAGCCCCCTCTTTCCTGGGAATGATCTGGTTGTTTAATATTATGAGTTATAATATTAATGATGAATAAGTTCGTGTTGATTAAAAATGAAATTGGTATTTCTATTGTGTTGGGATTATTAGTGTTAGTGGAAATTAACATCTATTTTGATAATAATTGATGTCTGGAGGTTATATTGACCAATCGGGTAATTAATTGGATAAATGAGTAATTAATTGCTATTAATTCACACGCTTATAATTATTTGTTCACATGTGTGTACTATTGATTCACATGCATGTACTATTAGGGGTGGTGGTGCAATATTGATAATACTTGCATGACTAAATTAAAAATGGAGGTATGGATGAATGTACTATACTGTAATTATTTTTTCACATGTTTAGAACCATTGAGTCACGTGATTATACTATTGAGTCACATGATATACTATTAGGGGAGGTGGTGCAAGTTTGATAATACTTGTAGGACTAAATTAAAAATGAAAGAAAAGATGAAGGTATTATACTGTAATATTTCGAGCCCCAAAATGTGCAATTATCGAAACTATATTTGTGACGCCCCCAAATTCGGGTATCTTCCAACCCGACAGATGGTGCTACACGGTGCTACAGTTCACACAAACATTCAATTGAAATACCTCAAAAGAACGAATATGTCTTATATATATCAAAAAGAATATTAACATTACCCAGGTTCTTTACAACCAATACATTTATTCTTGTCATAATATAAAATATTATTATTACAAAACCTATACTATTACAAATGTAAATTACGGGTTCGCCTTAGCCTTCCCTTTATCTTTGCCGGACCCAACGGTCTGTTCGGTCTTAGCTGCATTCATATGGTTCAAGCAAGAGTGAGCCTAACTAGCTCAGCAAGTATAATAATTCTAGGAAAATAGCATGCTTGAGACATAAGAACCGTATATCTTCAATAACTAAAAAATTGTTACGAAGTACTATTGATAATTTAGAATAGCACTTCTTTTCATTCAACACGTTTTACAACAACAATATTTAGTAAAACATCATTTCCGGTTCAAGACCGTGAGCATTTCATAAGTACTTTGAAAAGGACATCCCGACACTAAGTCCGTAAGTCCGACATAGCTTACGAGCATGTCTAAGTGATCAGCCTATAGTACTCTATGTTGATCAACACTACATTCATTAAACGTGTATACGTTTAAGTTGTGGCAACCTCACGTTCCTGTCGTTTGACGACAAAACAATTTAGCATACTCAGTCTACTTTTGAAAACCACACCAATATTAGTTTGGTAAATCCTTGTCAACACTTGATAGATTAACATATCATAAGTCTAGCCGAAGGAATTGGCTTTGACTTCATCAGACATTAACTCATGCAGAGAATGCATGAATCACAAAGACTTTTCCAGATCGAACTGGAACAAGGGTTAGGGTACTTGCCTTTAGCGTCTGGTTACAGATATAACACGTGCACTTTAAGTCTTTAAGGTTTCTACAGTAAATGATAACATCACATAGCACATTAGGTCATAAATGATCATACATGGTTCCTAAAGAATCTTACCCTACTTCTCAATCCAATTACGTATTAGATTGGTTATTATTGGTTCCAGCTTTTTGTTGTATCATTCTTACGTTCACATGTAATTGACTTAACTTAACCCTAAGTGTTCATACTTAAGGCTTAATTATGTCTTAACAATGTTTCATTAAGATCATTATTTAAATGTTCATGAATTACTCTTCATACTCTACATGTAAACATTTTCCATTATCTAGGTCATGAGGCTGGCGCTGCGGCGCCGGCTATTACTCTTGGTGTCGCGCTGCGGCGTCACCTATTATTGCCCAGAAACTGGACTCGGCGCTGCGGGGCGAGTCCCTTTGTTACCTATCAAGCTGCAGCTCGAGTTTGCAGGGGATGAGGCTCACTTTGGCATTGCGGCGCCGGCTAATTGGCTTGGAGTCACGCCGCGGTACGGACTCTGTGCCACAAATTATTTTGACAGATTTTTCAAATGGTGAGTTTCCCGGACTCGTAACTTCTTCGTTATAAGTCCGATTTGGCTCGTTCAAGAGTCTACAGTTCACAAATTACATACTCTACGTGTTCATGCAAGAATTTTATCTATTCGACTTTGTTTGTTAAAATTTCACCTATTAGTCCATTTTTAATGAAAACGATAAACGTTCACGAACGTTCAACGCTCGTTTCTCTGTTCTAAGTCGGAATCCGACCATTTTTGAGTCCGCAACTCTATAATGCCAATTATGACTATCTCCATCGAAAACCAACGTTTCCGAGTTCAAACACAAAACACGACTTTCATTCCGAGAATTTCACGAATTCGACGATTATCGTCCAATCGTGTGAATTCCGGCAAAACTCTATTACTAGTGATTTGTTCATCATTCTAAATACATTCATTTCATTATCTAGACATCTTCACTTACATGATACAATAACCTACATTCAAATTAGGTTATAGCTTAATTCTTATAATTTCATAACTTACTAATTCTTCAATACATGATTTTCATTTCCTTATAACTTATTCTAAGTTCAAGTCCCTTTAAGCAATATTATTGCATCTTATTAGCATATTAACTTCATTCATTATGTTACAAGTGTCTATATGATCATCATAAGTCCCTAACTTACTTAGGTTTAACTTGCTTATTTCTTTCTTACTCGGCTTAAGTCCATTACTTAGCCTTTCCTCATATGTTCTTAACATATAAGTTCATTAGATTACACTTCTCTTATCATCCTAGTATGATAGAGATGGAAGAGACAAGATCAATTACCTTTGAAGACTACTTCTCTTTCTTTAGAAATCTAAAAATGGAAGGTTAAGCTTCAAAGTGCTTATTAGCTCTAACAAATAAGTTGTTTGTGAGAGAGTTTGTTGGATGAAATAACAAGCAACAATTGAAATATGAGCTAGCTATTTATAGAAGTCTCTAAGCTAGGGTATAATGGTCATTAAGACCTTCCACCTCCTTAACTAACCTCCTTTCTATTCCTTTCTTGTTGCCCACAACTCTTATCTCTTACTTGATCACTACATAAAGTTCTTGCTCATCACACAAAGTGCTTGGTTGCCAATTCACCCATGGGTTGCCCCATGGATCTTACTTTACCCATTGGATCATCCTTTGGGCTTAGTAGTTAATTTAATTAACTTAATCTTTGGGCTTGTATTAATCTACTAAGGGCTTCATGTTATTACTACTTAGGCTTAAGAATAATCCCACATGGGCTTACACTTTAATCAAGTTGGACTTTTTATTCATACTAGATCACCATCAATCCTTCCATTAGATATTAATACTTACATTCTTAATTTACGTCCGCATGCGAAATATTATGTTTTTCATACTTGGATAATTATTATAGAATTCATCTCGCCTCGATATTATAACGTTACGTATTTCTCGGAAGTTCAAAAATAATTTTCGAGCAATAAACGGTGAATAGTATTTTTTGGAAACTTTCTCGGAAAACTTTTATTTTCGTCTTGGAAATTCAAACACTTTAATTCTCTCACGTGGTTCAATAACTATGATGTTCCGACATTTCTAGGTTATAGAACGATATACATCATATTAACACATAATAATAACAAATAATATTATTTATTCATTATTTAATTCTTTCAAGTATTTTACAAAGGATCCGAATTTCTCGGTCGTTACATTCTTCCCCCCTTATAAAGATTCTTTCCCCAGAAGAATCTCTCCCTACGTTACTCAAACAAATGAGGGTAATCCTTCTTTATCTTCTCTTCCAATTCCCACGTTGCTTCCTCGGCATCGTGGTTCTTCCATAATACCTTTACCGACTATATTACCTTGTTTCGCAGAACTTGCTCTTTTCTATCGATAATTTAAATCAGCATCTCTTCTTATGTTAAGTCCTTCTCAATTTGAATAGGCTCAAATTCTATCATGTGCTTATAATCTGGTTTGTAAGGACGTAGCACTGAAACGTGAAATACGTTATGTATTCGCTCTAGGTCTGGAGGTAATGCTACCCTATAAGCTACCTCACCTACCCGTTCTAATACCTCAAAAGGTCCTATAAACCTTGAGCTTAGTTTTCCCTTCTTTCCAAAGCGTATATTTCCTTTCTAGGGAGATATCTTTAGAAATACGTACGAGCCTACCTCAAACTCCCTATTTTCTCGATGTAAGTATGTGTATTTCTTCTATCTGTCTTGAGCTGCTACGAGATGCATACGTATCAACTTCACCACTTCCGCTGTTTGCTGCACCAATTCTGGTCCTAGCATTCGGCGTTCTCCCACTTCATCCCAACACAACGGCGTTCGGCACTTTCTCCCATATAAAGCTTCATAAGGTGGCATACCTATGCTTGCATGATAACTATTGTTATATGCAAACTCTACTAATGGTAGATGATCATCCCAACTACCCTTGAAATCCATGACGCAAGATCTTAACATATCTTCTAACGTCTAAATCGTCCTCTCACTCTGTCCATCAGTTTGTTGATGATATGATGTACTCAACTTCAATTGCGTCCCTAATTGCTCTTGCAGACTTCTCCAAAAGTTCGACGTGAATCGTGGGTCACGATCTGACACAATCAAAACTGATACTCCATGTTTGGAAATAATTTCCTTAACATAAAGTTTAGCTAATTGATCTAGATTATACTTAACTCGAATTGGCAAAAAGTGAGCCGACTTCGTCAACCGGTCCACTATTACCCAAATCGCATCATATCCCTTCTGAGTAGTCGAAAGTTCCACCACAAAGTCCATCGTGATATGTTCTCACTTCCACTCCGGAATCTCCAATGACTGTAACAACCCACTTGGTCATTGATGTTCGGCTTTAACTCTTTGACAAGTTAAGCACCTACTAACATACTCCGCTATTTCTCTCTTCATATTCGGCCACCAAAAACTCTGTCAAAGGTCTTGATACATCTTGGTTCTACCAGGATGAATCGAGTACCTTGGACTGTGAGCCTCTTGTAAAACTTGCTCCTTTAATTCCGTCTCATTTGGAACCCAAATTCTTCCTTCAAATCTTAATAATCCCTCATTATCAAGACTAAACTTAATATCTTTTTCATTGGTCAACCTCTTCTTCATCTGGTCACACTCATCCGTTTTGAGCCACACCTCCTTGACTCTCTCTATGATGGTAGATTGAATCTCGGTTGCAAACAGTCTCTAATCCGCCTCACTTGGCAACTTCACCTCTATCTCCATCCTAGCCATCTCTGTTATTAACTCAATTTGAGCTGTTAACATAGACAACTTCTCCCGACCCTTTCTACTTAAGGCGTCGGTAACTACATTGGCTTTTCTAGGGTGATACAGGATTTCACAGTCGTAATCCTTTATCAACTCCAGCCATCTCCTCTGTCTCATATTCAACTCCTTCTGTGTGAAGATATATTTTAAACTTTTGTGGTCCGTGTATATCTCACACTTTTCCCCATAAAGATAATGTCGCCATATCTTTAAGGCAAACACCACCTCGGCCAGTTCCAGATCATGAGTAGGGTAAACTTTCTCATAATCCTTCAACTGCCTAGATGCATAAGCAGTGACCTTGCCATGCTGCATGAGCACGCAACCAAGTCCTCTATGCGAAGCATCGCTATAAACTATAAAATTTACTGTGTCATCGGGTAATGACAAAACAGACGCTTCAATCAACCTCTTCTTTAGTTCTTGAAAATTGTCTTCACATTTCTCAGTCCATACGTACTTCACCGTCTTCCTTGTCAAATTAGTCAACGGAGTAGGTATCTTTGAAAAATCCTGAATGAATCTCCGATAGTAACCCACTAATCCTAAGAAACTTCACACCTCAGTCGGCATTTTCGGTTGTTCCCAATTCATCACGGCTTCCACCTTCATTGGATCTACTGAAATTCCCTCGTGGGTAATGACATGACCTAAAAACTGTACCCTCTCTAACCAAAATTCACACTTAGTGAACTTCACAAACAACTTCTCCTTCCTTAGTGTCTCCAACACTATTCTTAGGTGTTCAGCATGATCTTCTGGCGTCTTAGAATAGACCAGAATATCATCGATAAACACCACGACGAACTTGTCCATATATTATTTGAACACTCTGTTCATCATATCCATAAATGCAGCAGGTGCATTAGTCAGCCCAAATGACATCACCAGAAACTCGTAATGACCATAACGAGTCCTGAATGCTATCTTTGGCACATCTTCATTTCTAACCTTTAGCTGATGATACCCCGTCCTTAAATCTATTTTGGAAAAATATTTTTCCCTTTTCAACTGATTAAAAAGATCATCGATCCTGGGCAATGGATACTTATTCTTTATCGTCAACTTATTCAACTCTCGATAGTCGATACAAAGTCTTAACGATCTGTCCTTCTTCTTGATAAACAATACCGGCGCTCCCCACGGAGAAACACTCGGTTGTATGTACTTCCTGTCCAGTAGTTCTTGCAACTGCACCATCAACTCCTTCATCTCCACTGGCACCATACGATACGGAGCCTTGGAAACTGGTTTCACTCCTGACACAATGTCTATTACGAACTCGGTCTCCCTATCTGGCGGAAGACCCGACAATTCGCTCAGAAATACATCCACGAAATCACTCACTATAGGTATTTGTTCCATGGTCGTTCCCACTATCTGGATATCAACCATATGACACAAATAGCCTACACACCCCTTCCTTAATAATTTCCTAGTTTGTGTCATAGTAAGACAACACGAACGTCCCGGTGATTTATATTCCCGTAAAATATTACATGAGATTGTCTTAATATTTTAATATTTACGCATTTCTTTTAGCAATCTATAATTGCCCCATGATTAACCAACCAATCCATTTCGAGAATTAGGTCGAATTCTCCTAACTTTATCGGTATCAGATCTACTGATAATTTACAACCTCGTATGTCTACGCAACAACTCCTATAAATATCTTCAACAGGAATTATCTCTTCGTTTGCTACCTTAATGTTTAAAGGTATAGGCAACTTTTCGGGAAGTAATCCTAATCGTCTAGCAAAATCACATGCGATAAATGAACAAATAGCACCTGAGTCAAACAGCACGTATGCATTTAGGTCGTTGATCGGAATAATACCTGTGACTACGTCCCTCGAGGCCATAGCGTCTTGGACGGTCATGTTAAAGGTACGGGTCATCGGCCTACCCAGCTGCGCTGGACCCCCAATAGTTAACTTACCACTATTGGTGCCCTTATTACCGTCCATCCCCTTCTTCAGGCAGTTCTTTACGATGTGGTCAGTTGACCCACACACAAAGCATCCATGGTTCATCTTCGGACTTGGACAGTTTGGCGCAATGTGCCCCTCCTGTCCACAGTTGTAACACACGACCTTACCCTTGAGATAGACTCCTAAGTGTGTCTTCCCGCAGGTCTTGTAGGCCTCTATCCTCATCTTCGGGTCTCCTTGTTTCACCCCGGTATTCCCAGAGCAAACTATCTTCCTCTTATAACCCTCACCACTCCCACTGGCACCTTCAACCTTTATTCCCCCATCCACTTTCCCTTTATTCTTCTTATCTTTGTGGTACTGGCTCAACGTCTCACTACCAACTTCGGCAATTATTGCCTTCTCTAAAACGATTCCAAAGGAAGTACTTTGGAATACAAAAATACTGTTATAGAGCCAGGGTTTCAAGCCTTGCTCAAACCGTCGTGCCTTCCTAACCTCGGTGTCCACTTAGTGTGGAGCGAACCTTGCCAACTCATTAAACTTGGCTGCGTATTGAGGAACCGTCATGTCCCCTTGTTTCAAGTCTAGAAACCACATCTCCATCCTTCCCTGCATGCTCGTAGGAAAGTAGTTCTCGTAAAATATCTCCTTGAACCTCACCCACGTTATCACATCTATTCCAGCCCTAGCCTGATTGGCCTCCCACCAAAAGCTGGTCTCTCCCTTCATCATGTAGGTTGCAAAGGCAACCTTTTGGGCCTCATCGACATTTGCTATCAAAAATACCTTCTCAATTCCCTTCACCCACGTTTGGGCTTCGATAGGGTCCGTAGTTTCTTTGAACTCCGGCGGACCCACACTCTTAAAGTCCTTAAACGTAGTAGCTCGTACTACACCAGAATTTACGGGGATATTAGCCCCAGTTCTATTAAATGTTGCGTTTAATAGATTTACGAACTCCTGAATGGGGTTAACCAGACCTCCCTCCGGCTGGTTTGTGTTCGCACCTTGATTACGTGGTACTCTTCTTGGTGGCATTTTGTTGTTACAATAAACACATATTTCGTTATTATTCATTTCCTGTCAGTTAGTTATTATTCAATTTTAAACAATAACTTAAACATTCATTACTCAATATTTTTCAAAAAAGAAAACTTATATTAATTCATTGTAGTATAATACTACATCGGTTACATTAAACAGCCTAAGCTGAATACATTACTTTCCCACAGTTACTTTCTAAACATTGGGATTTACAAAAGACTACCCTTGATTATACAAAAGAGGGTTTTACGTCACTACTAGATACAAAAATATGTACATATCTAACTACTCCAGCCACTACTAGATCACATTTGCCTTAAGGCATTTTCAAAATCTGCCTTGGCAAGACCGGCGATAATATCACGGCTGATAGTATGTCGCGTCTTCCCTGCCTCGACGGGATAACCAGCTACCTGCAGCTAGAAGTCCTCATGAGAACTCCTATAAATATAGGACATCCTCCCTATTTTCTACTTCTTGGTCTTTAGCTCACCCCTGAGCTCAAAGACCTCCTGTTTCAGCTAATGGACCTTATCCTTGGCCAAAACCCTTTCGTCATGTTCCTGTTCCCACATGGACTCTACGTCTGTCTTGTCCTCTATAACAACTTAAAGCTCCACCTTCAGCTCCTTAACCTCCTGACAGTAGTGGATGTTTCTATCCATCACTGACATAAATAATGACATCATTGACTCCCCTGGAGCCATCTATGCTACTATTGCTACTGGATTGAAGGACACTACCTCCACCTCTTCTTCTATTATACCGTCAAACACTGACATGAGATCTAAACTCTCTGAGTCTCCAGACTCAACCACCACTATCTCGGGATCTGCTGCTATGGGGCTCAGTATAATCTCTACATGATTAACCGATCCTTCACTGACTAACTGTGCGTCTCTATTTTCTCCTGACATCTACAACAACACAAAAGTTTGATTAGTACACTTTAGTTAGCTTAAGTGCAAAGGTGAATTAATCAACATGGTTATAATTATTATTTATATAAATTCTAAAATGATTATATATTACTTTGAGATATGAATATCTTTGGCCTGTAGTGCAAAGATGATATGTTATTGAATATCTTTGGCCTGTAGTGCAAAGATGATATATTGTTGAATATCTTTGGCCTGTTGTAAGACCCCGAATTTTATGAAATAAAAGTATTCAATTTTTCTTATAATTACAAATCAGTAAATAGTTAAATTGATAAAAAGTTAAAGTTAAGGGTGATATATGAAATTTTTTTAAAATACGTAGGTGGTTATAAAATATTCATTGTTGTCGGGGAATATTCCTTTAGTCATGGAATATTCTTTCTGTCGGATAATATTCGTACGACGGCGCAGCCATTTGTGGGCCCCATAACAGAATAACTGTCGGATGAAGAAAATGACAAATTTGAGGTTTTATAAATAACGGCGTAGTTGTTACCGTTAACACTGTTGGAATACCTGGTGGTTAAAATACAGTAATACGCGTAGTTGTACAGTAGCACACGGTATTGCACAGTATTTTTTTAATGATTGATTCTTACGTAAGAAGGCACTACTCAATAATTGTTACAGTAATTACTGTTCAATATCTTATTTTATTGATTCAATAATTGTTGCGTTGATATTTTATATTATTGCTGTTTCAATAATTATTGCTGCACAGTATTTTCCATTATCAGATCAATAATTCATATTATTTGAATAATATTATTAGATAGCATTATTGGCAATGTCTAGAAAGTTCTGTCTAAGGAGAGGTTTGGTCATCTAATTACGCGCCAGTAAGGAGAAATCCTTATTGGAAAGCCCCCTCTTTCCTGGGAACGGCCTGGTTGTCATAAATGTGATTCTGTAATATTATTTGTGAATAATTAATTATTGATTCATATGATAAGGAAATATTTATTTTATGTGGAAATAAATGAGGGATATATTTTTGTGGTTAAAAATAAAGGAGTTGATGTTGAGGTTTTATCAGTATTTTTGTCGGAATTGAGGTATTAAAAATCAGGATTTTTGAGATATTTTGCGGGGGTTATAATTTTTAATCCGACCATTGGATCGTGATAATTTTTGGATATGTTATACATATATAAGTTGAGTATATGTCCACAAATTTTGAACCGTTAAAAATGAACGTATGATTTATTATGAATTTTACGAATTGACTGGCTCAGAAATTGTTGAATTTTCGGAGTTAATTATTTTGGTGGAAAATTCTAGAATTGGTGGGCCCCACTCTTGGTTGGTGAAAAAATGTGCAGAGATTTTTATTCAAATGTGGTGTGTGGGAATAGTAGCAGGTAAAACCATCAGGTTGCAGGTTAAGTCTGCTTCGGCGTGCTAACATTTTCCTATATATAGAGGGATAAGTTAGAATTAAAAATCACACCAGAATTCATAAGTTTTCTCTCTTTTTCTCTCTAGATTATCGAGTGTATTTTGTGAGTATTTAGATACTTGGTGAGTTACTATTCATTAGTGCAAGTTTCCTTCAGCGTTATATCTGATATCCAGTCATAAGTGCTACTCTTTTGAGGTAAGGGATAGTAAGGGATTTTAAGGGTTATTATGTTTTTCAGTTCGTAATTCTTCTGACCTTCAGAAAATTTTGGAAAAATTTGAAATGTTATTTTGATGAGTTTTATTGATTGTGTCCAAAAATGGTGATTTTTGGATGTATGGATTAAGAGTTATGCATTTTACGGGAAAAGACTATTTTAAAAGTAACTACTTATAACTCCTTGTGGTTAACTCCAAAATTGATAAAATTTTTATTGAAAGTATATCTATATAATATCAGTGTACTCTGTGAATTTCGGAAATTTTGAATAAAATTACAATTTATGATAAATGTCTAAATATTCGGCTGTTTTGGCCATATGAAAAATAGTAAATGAGTTTTAAAAATTCTGAGAAAAATATATGTTCAATATGGGACTATATTCTGCTAAATCTCAGAAAAGAAATATTTTTGGGACTGATTTGGTATTTTTCATAAAAATAGGCTAGTTTTGAGTAAATGAATTAAATATGTTATGTGAAGTAAGAAAATTGGAAAATAGGATTTTATGGCTTGAGAATCCTATATGAGGTATATGCAGATTTTTTATGAAGGTTTTTGTTATTGGTGATGAAATTTTATGAGTTAGGCATTTTAGGATGATTAAATGCATTATTTAGTAAAGTGTAAACAATCAAAATAAATTATTTATAAGCTTAAGAAATATTATTCTTTCAATATCATTATACCAAAATATTGGTATGTATTTTATTGTGAAATATCTACCTTTTTGTGTCGGGTTTACTATTCATGAGTTTTTATTCGCGAGTTACTATTCTTGAGTTACTATTCACGAGTTACTATTCACATAAAAAATTGGTTTCTTTTTCTGACCAAATTATAGTTGATTTATGAATATTACTCTTGAGATTAAAACTATATGTTGATCATATTATTTTTATTATCATATATAACATTTTTATAATCCTGATATTGAAATTCTCTTTCACTTGAGTGTAAAGATGGGTATATTGTTGGTATGATCATGACTATGGGTTCTCTTTGGCCAGTAGTGCAAAGTTAAATTGTTGACTGGTATGATCATGACCATTGAATTTATAACTGAATATCTTTAGCATAAGTGTAAAGGTGAATTGATCAACATGGTTATAATTATTGTTTATATAATTCTGAAATGATTATATATTTCTTTGAGATATTAATATATTTGGCCTATAGTGCAAATATAAACTGTTGAAGAATATCTTTGGCCTGTAGTGCAAAGATGAACTGTTGATGAATATCTTTGGCCTGTAGTGCAAAGATGAATTATTGATGAATATCTTTGGCCTGTAGTGCGAAGATGAACTGTTGTTGAATATCTCTTTGGCCCGTAGTGCAAAGATGGTTTGTTGATGAATATCTTTGGCCGTAGTGCGAAGAGGGATTTATTAGCATGATTATGAACAGGAACTGTGATTTAGTATAACCATGATCTTTGATGTTTCAGGTAAAGACAGGTGATGAAAATATTCTTCGTCCTAGGTGCGAAGAAAAAATTTAGAATCACAATTATGATTATGAGTTATTCATATGATTGTGGAAAGGAACTGTTGAGTGATGTTTCAGGGATAAGACATTGTTGGTAGAATTTTAACATGGAGAAGATAATAGACTTTATAGTCTATTTGACTCTTCTAATGGATTGCTCGTTCTGCTGCAACTATGGTTGAAATTTTTATCATCTACCATATGTTCTAAATCTCTGATTTATTACTGATGAAGACTATTGATAATTTATTTATCTTTAGTCATGATATTCTTTACTGGGCTAGTTGTTCTCACCCTTTTGTTTCGCAATTCCTTTCAGGTAATAAGAGTGTAGCTGGGTCGAGCGGGGGTAACAAGGGAATAGAACGGTGGTCATCATTTAGTAGTTATATTTGATGAAGAAAATAGGGTGAGGCGAACCCAACATTGGAAGGGTGTTTTGTCACTATCATACAAGATGTCTAATGACATATAATCTCGTGTCATTATAAGACAGGGTTGTGCTCATCCACTTGCTGAGTATATTACGAACACTAACTATATAATCTTTGTAAGACCCCAACTTTTATAAATAAAGATGAATTTTCTATAAATATCATTTTTGAATATTATGGAGTTAATTTGATATAATGTTATAGTTGTGGGTAATATTTATAAATTTTGCAAAGTAAGCAAGTTGTTATAAAATATTCGTTTGGTCGGAGAATATTCTTTTTTGTCGGGGAATATTCGTACGACGGCACAATCATTGGTGGACCCCACAACGGAATTATTGTCGGATGGAGAAAACGACAGAATTATCTTTCTATAAAAATAACGGCGGAAATTTTACCATTGTTACTGTTGAACTACTCGGTAGTAAAAGTACAGTAATACGTGTGGTTGCATAGTAGCACACGGTATTGATTATTAATGCTTATGTGAGAAGTCACTCAGTTTGATTCTATTATTGTCAGTTAATAATATGAATTATTTAGCGATAATGACGTTTTGTTTTATTCGTATTATTAACGTAATAAAACAGAAACATCTTTTTATATAAAACAAAATACTTTATTAAAGTTATTCTATAAATAGAATATATTTTATTTTATTTAAAAGATTTTTCTTTAAATATGGACCGTCAGATTAAAGTAATCAATCTGGACCGTTCATGGATTAGTTACTATGCATTCTATTTTTCTATAAATAGCAGCTCATTCCTTCATTATTTCTTACGAATTCACTGAACTCTAGAGAGAGAAACTATAGAGAGAAACTATATAGAGAGAGAGAAAAAGAGTATTCTGCTACTTAACTACTTCCTTACTTCAGCTCTTCTTTAAAACGGTAAGGGGTGTTATTCTTTCTTATTCATGAAGAGAATTGTTATTCCATTTCTTATTATTCTGTTGGAATAACCTGTATATGCGGTCTACCCTATACTTGGTGACATTCTTTTATTATTCTGTCGGAATATCCTGTCTGTGTGTTTTACACCGGACCTGGTTCCATTATTTATTATACTGTTCTTTATTATTCTGTCGGAATATCCTGTCTGTGCGTTTACGCCGGACCTGGTTCCATTATTTATTATTCTGTCGGAATATCCTGTCTGTGCGTTTATGCCGGACCTGGTTCCATTATTTATTATTCTGTTGGAATAACCTGTTTGTGCGGTCTATCGCATGCATGGTGATTTTTTTTGTTATTCCATTCTTTATTGTACTCAGTTGGTTAAGTTTTGACTTCTATACTCCATGAAATTTGTGAAATATCCTTGATAATTGCGTTTCATCCAGTATCTATTCATGAAAATATTCTCCTGATCATTCTTGAATTTTACTCCACAAAGTAGTATCATGTTGACAATTTGGACGTTGTTAATTCTTGGATAAATTAATTCTTGAACTTGTTTTATTGAATTCTTATATCATTGTCATCATCCTCATGTTTATATTCTGTTGAAAGTCATCTGTGGCCTGTAGTGCATAGATGGACTTGGTATGATTATGACCAGGGATTATTCGGTGTAATCATGACCGTAATGTTACGAATGACGTGGTAAAAGTCCTCATTGGCCGTAGTGCATTGATGGACAGTTGTTGGCATGATCATGACCATTAATGAATATACGAATATCCTTGGCCGTAGTGCAGGGGTGATTCGATGATGTGGATTATTTTATGAAGCTGAGTCTCAGCGATCAAAGTGTTGGAAAATCTTTTAAATCATAAAAGATAGTAGAGTTTATTTTCTACTTGACTCTTTAATGGATTGCTTATTCCGCTACAGTTAAACTTGATGTCTATTATATTTTATCAGTTTAACATTGTTGAAGGCTAATGATAATTTATTCTGCATTATCTTAGTCATAATATTTCTTACTGGGCTAGTTGAGCTCACCCTTTCTTTCACTGTTCTCTTCAGGAAATGATAACGTAGCTGGGACAAGTCGGGTACGGAGTGATGGTCCGAATGATAGTATTAGTTAGTAGTCCTCACTATTCTATGTAATGGTGTGTTAATAAATGTAATGAGGACTCTTTTTGAGTATGAATACTCTCTAGAAGATAATATTTGTATTCAAACTCACAGTTTATTTTGTTTGTCGTATTGTACCCGACAGTTGTATTATTAAGTTGTATTTGTAGTCTGTACTATGTATCTGACGACCCAAGATGGGTGATGTATACCTAATTTTGGGGGCGTCACAGTTGGTATCAGAGCTTAGGGATATGATCCCTGGCTAAGATGTGAGAATAGAACTAGGAGGGGAGAGACGGGGAATTCCTTCGCTAGTATGACATACCTAAGTTTATTTGCATGGTATTTAATTGGTCGGTCATAATATAAGGATAATATATGACATATCAATTAATTTTTATTTTGTGGCAGTATCTGAAAATGGCATCTGAGAATGTTGAGAATAGCAATGGAGCACAGACGACTGATGATTCACCACATATCACTAATCAGGATAATGTGCATCAGGAAGGTGACAATCCTCATGCAAACAACAACACTGACCAAATGATGAATGATCAAATGTTCAGAGGCTTTATGCAATTCATGCAACAACAGGTGAAAGCGGCTCCTGTCCACAACGTAGGTGGAAATACTGGAAACTCTCAGGCGGTCACCGCTAAACAGTTTAAGGAGCTGGGACCACCGGAGTTTAAGGGAGAACCCAAACCACTTGTAGCTGAAACATGGATAAAGCAGATCACCAAGATATTTGATGTCTTGGGTTGCTCCGAGGAGCAAAAGGTTCCCTTTGCCGCCTTTATGTTGCGAGGAGAGCAGATTACTGGTGGGAATCGATAAAGCGTACTCAACCTGCCGCACTGAAGATGTCTTGGGAGAAGTTTCAAGATCTGTTTAACGACAAATACTTTCCCGAGAGTATTCGTCACATGAAGGAGGTGGAGTTCATCAAATTGGAGCAGAATAATATGACCGTGTCACAGTACGAGGCAAAATTTGCGGAGTTATCCCGGTTTGCGTCCCACCTGGTGGATAATGAAGAAAGAATGACGCGGATGTTTTTAAGAGTTTGAAGCCGGAAATACGTCAACATCTTGTTTCTCATAAACTGTGTTTGTATTCAGATGTTGTAAATAGGGCTCAGTTGGTGGAGCGCGATAACGAGATAACGCAACCAAAAGAGAGCAGCCGGCAAAATGATAATACCAGTGAGAGCAGTCATCGAAGCGGTGACAACAAGCGTGGAGGGAATCAACATGCCAGAAATGGTAACCACTTCGGTGGTAATCAGGGCCAAAACAATAAGAATGGACATTTTAAGAAGAGGAGATTCAACAATGATGGAAAGATGTCAGCACCAGCACCTGTCGTTAAGGAAGGAGAACGACCACCTATCATATGTTTTCAAATGCGGAGGGGAGGGGCACATCAGTCCAAACTGCGCGATGCCGTCCAAAGCATGTTATAATTGTGGAAGAGAAGGTCATTTAGCCCGATTTTGTCGTTTACCGAAGACAAATTCAGCTAGGATGGAGGCACCAAAGGCCGTCCCAGAAAAGTCAAAACCGTTGTGCAAGGGAGAGCGTTTGTTGTGACCTCCCAGAACGCAAGGAACCCGAATGAGGTCATCACGGGTAAGCTTATCATAAACTCTAACGAAGTCTATACTTTATTTGATACCGGTTCAACCCATTCTTTTATTTCTCCTACTTGCGCTCATCGATTAAATTTGATTCCGGAGAAATTAGACTTTGACTTAGCAGTTGAAACTCCATTGGGAGAAACCTTCATTACATCCACGGTTTATAAGTCTTGTTTGGTTCAAGTTGGTACCCACACATTACCTGTCGATCTTATTTCATTAAAAATACTTGCATTTGACGTGATTCTAGGGATTGATTGGTTAACTACTCATTATGCAAAAATTGATTGTTTTCGTAAGGTTGTTAGCTTTCATATTCCTAATCGACCTATTATGCGAATTCAAGCAACCAAACCATTAAAATCAATCGCTGTCATCTCAAGCCATAAAGCTATTCGTTTATTGAAAAACGGATGTCAAGCTTTCTTAGCTCATGTCACAGATCTAAACAAAAATACGTCAGTTTTGAATGATATTTCTATTGTTAATAAATTCCCTGACGTATTCCCTGAAGAACTTCCTGGCCTACCCCCAGAGCGTGAAATTGAATTTTGTATCGACCTTGAACCCGGTACAAAACCCATTTCCAAAGCTCCATATCGAATGGCTCCTATTGAACTTCAGGAGTTAAAGACCCAACTGCAGGAATTGTTAGACATTGGTTTTATTCGTCCTAGTACTTCTCCTTGGGGTGCTCCTGTTCTGTTCGTGAAGAAGAAAGATGGAAGTATGCGACTTTGTATTGATTATCGGGAGTTGAATCATGTCACCATCAAAAACAGGTACCCATTGCCACGTATTGATGACCTGTTTGACCAGTTGCAAGGAGCACAATTCTTTTCAAAGATCGATCTTCGTTCTGGATATCATCAGCTGAAGGTTAGAACTGAGGATATTCCAAAGACGGCTTTTAGAACTCGGTACGGGCATTATGAATTCCTAGTCATGTCCTTTGGATTGACTAATGCTCCTGCTGCCTTCATGGATATGATGAACCGGGTATTCAAGGAATATTTGGATCACTTTGTGGTCGTCTTTATTGATGACATCCTTATTTATTCCAAAAGCCGTGAAGATCATGAGCAACACTGAGGCTGGTACTCCAAAAGCTTCGTGAATACAAGCTTTATGCCAAGTTGAAGAAATGCGAGTTCTGGCTGGAGGAGGTAGCATTCCTTGGGCACGTAGTATCAAGTCGTGGAATATCAGTTGACCCGCAAAGATTGAAGCTATACAAAGCTGGGAGCAACCTAAATCAGTGACCGAGGTACGTAGTTTTCTTGGTTTAGCTGGTTATTATCGGAGATTCGTGGAAGGATTTTCTCGAATCGCTACTCCCATTAACTCAGCTGACTCGGAAAGATACAAAGTTTGGTTGGAGCGAAGAATGTGAGCAGAGTTTTCAAGAACTCAAGAGGAGACTCATTTCAGCACCTGTTCTAACAATACCATCTGGCTCGGAGGGATTTGTCATCTACAGTGATGCTTCGAGCAAAGGGTTGGGATGCGTTCTCATGCAACATGGAAAAGTCATAGCCTATGCATCAAGACAACTCAAGGAATATGAGAGGAATTATCCTACTCATGATCTAGAGTTGGCAGCTGTTGTCTTTGCGCTTAAAATTTGGAGGCATTACTTGTATGGGAGAAAGTGGAAATCTTTACGGATCATAAAAGCCTCAAATATTTCTTCACTCAAAAGGAACTCAACATGCGACAACGACGTTGGCTTGAACTGTTGAAAGATTATGTTCATACATATCCAATCAATACCATCTTGGAAAAGCGAACGTGGTAGCTGACGCATTGAGTAGAAGATCATATGCGGGTACAAGTGCAATATTAACAACGCAAAGGCCCATTTTGTGTGACTTGCAAAGGATGGAGATAGAGTTGAAGACTCCAGGGACCCATGTGATGATGGCGAATATACGAGTAGAACCGACTTTAATCGATAAAGTTAAAGCTGCTCAAGCTACAGACCTGGAGCTGATGCGTATGAGGAAGAAAGTGCAAGAAGGTTCTATGCCGGAAGCAAGAATCGATGAAGAAGGAATACTTCGAGTCAACTCCAGACTCTGTGTTCCTAACAACCCTGATTTAAAGTATGAAATCATGATGGAGGCGCACAACAACACCATTTGCAATCCATCCTGGAAGTACCAAAATGTATCATGATCTTCGTCATACATTTTGGTGGAGCAATATGAAGAGAGAGATAGCGTTGTTTATCTCAAGGTGTCTAACTTGTCAACGAGTCAAAGCGGAGCATCAAGTACCAAAAGGTCCATTGCAACCACTTGAAATTCCAGAATGGAAGTGGGAGCACATTACCATGGATTTCGTTACCGGTCTTCCCAGGGTTTCTCAAGGTATTGATGCGATTTGGGTCATTGTTGATAGATTGACCAAGTCTGCTCATTTCTTACCGATACGAGAAACTTATACACTTGAACGTCTTGCTCGTATGTACATAAACGAGATTGTAAGACTGCATGGTATGCCAGTATCCATAATTTCTGATCGAGACCCAAGATTCACTTCACGATTTTGGGTTAGTTTACAAAAAGCTATGGGCACGGAGTTTACGATTTAGTTCAGCATATCATCCTCAGACGGACGGACAATCAGAGAGGACTATTCAAACTCTTGAAGATCTATTAAGACTCTGTGTCTTTGACTTCAAGGGAAGTTGGGACAAGTTCTTACCATTGGTGGAATTTTCCTACAACAACAGTTATCAAGCAAGTATTGGCATGGCTCCATTCGAAGCATTGTATGGAAGAAAATGTCGTTCTCCAGTATGCTGGGATGAGGTGGGCGAAGCAACGTTGTTGGGACCGGAGTTGGTACGTATGACTACAGAAAAGATTCAAACGATCCAACAACGTATAAAAACCTCACAAGATCGACAAAAGAGTTATGCTGATCTTCATCGAAAGGACGTGGAATTTGATGTAGGAGATCATGTGTTCTTACGTGTTGCTCCATGAAAGGTGTTACGAGATTTGGAAAGAGAGGAAAGCTAAATCCTCGATTCATCGGTCCATTTTTAATCCTCGATCGAGTAGGAACTGTGGCTTATAGACTCGCTTTACCGCCAAGTATGTCTCGTGTTCATAACGTTTTCCACATATCCATGTTACGCAAATATGTGGAAGACCCGAACCACATTATTGAGTTAGAACCGGACGAAATAGCGGAGGATTTGACGTATGAAGAAGTTCCTATTCAAATCTTGGATAAGAAGGAACATATTCTACGCTCCAAGGTTATACCTCAAGTCAAAGTTTTGTGGAGAAACCACGATGTTGAGGAAATGACTTGGGAGTTAGAATCAGAAATGAAATCAAGGTATCCTTACCTCTTCGACATACCAGGTACGTACCCTAATTTCGAGGGCGAAATTTCATAAGAAGGGGAGGTTGTAAGACCCCAACTTTTATAAATAAAATGAATTTTCTATAAATATCATTTTGAATATTATGGAGTTAATTTGATATAATGTTATAGTTGTGGGTAATATTTATAAATTTTGCAAAGTAAGCAAGTTGTTATAAAATTCGTTTGGTCGGAGAAATTCTTTTTGTCGGGGAATATTCGTACGACGCACAATCATTGGTGGACCCCACAACGAATTATTGTCGGATGGAGAAAACGACAAATTATCTTTCTATAAAAATAACGGCAGAAATTTTACCATTGTTACTGTTGAACTACTCGGTAGTAAAAGTACAGTAATACGTGTGGTTGCATAGTAGCACACGGTATTGATTATTAATGCTTATGTGAGAAGTCACTCAGTTTGATTCTATTATTGTCAGTTAATAATATGAATTATTTAGCGATAATGACGTTTTGTTTTATTCGTATTATTAACGTAATAAAACAGAAAACATCTTTTTATATAAAACAAAATACTTTATTAAAGTTATTCTATAAATAGAATATATTTTATTTTATTTAAAAGATTTTTCTTTAAATATGGACCGTCAGATTAAAGTAATCAATCTGGACCGTTCATGGATTAGTTACTATGCATTCTATTTTTCTATAAATAGCAGCTCATTCCTTCATTATTTCTTACGAATTCACTGAACTCTAGAGAGAGAAACTATAGAGAGAAACTATAGAGAGAGAGAAGAAGAGTATTCTGCTACTTAACTACTTCCTTACTTCAGCTCTTCTTTAAAACGGTAAGGGGTGTTATTCTTTCTTATTCATGAAGAGAATTGTTATTCCATTTCTTATTATTCTGTTGGAATAACCTGTATATGCGGTCTACCCTATACTTGGTGACATTCTTTTATTATTCTGTCGGAATATCCTGTCTGTGTGTTTTACACCGGACCTGGTTCCATTATTTATTATACTGTTCTTTATTATTCTGTCGGAATATCCTGTCTGTGCGTTTACGCCGGACCTGGTTCCATTATTTATTATTCTGTCGGAATATCCTGTCTGTGCGTTTATGCCGGACCTGGTTCCATTATTTATTATTCTGTTGGAATAACCTGTTTGTGCGGTCTATCGCATGCATGGTGATTTTTTTTTGTTATTCCATTCTTTATTGTACTCAGTTGGTTAAGTTTTGACTTCTATACTCCATGAAATTTGTGAAATATCCTTGATAATTGCGTTTCATCCAGTATCTATTCATGAAAATATTCTCCTGATCATTCTTGAATTTTACTCCACAAAGTAGTATCATGTTGACAATTTGGACGTTGTTAATTCTTGGATAAATTAATTCTTGAACTTGTTTTATTGAATTCTTATATCATTGTCATCATCCTCATGTTTATATTCTGTTGAAAGTCATCTGTGGCCTGTAGTGCATAGATGGACTTGGTATGATTATGACCAGGGATTATTCGGTGTAATCATGACCGTAATGTTACGAATGACGTGGTAAAAGTCCTCATTGGCCGTAGTGCATTGATGGACAGTTGTTGGCATGATCATGACCATTAATGAATATACGAATATCCTTGGCCGTAGTGCAGGGGATTCGATGATGTGGATTATTTTATGAAGCTGAGTCTCAGCGATCAAAGTGTTGGAAAATCTTTTAAATCATAAAAGATAGTAGAGTTTATTTTCTACTTGACTCTTTTAATGGATTGCTTATTCCGCTACAGTTAAACTTGATGTCTATTATATTTTATCAGTTTAACATTGTTGAAGGCTAATGATAATTTATTCTGCATTATCTTAGTCATAATATTTCTTACTGGGCTAGTTGAGCTCACCCTTTCTTTCACTGTTCTCTTCAGGAAATGATAACGTAGCTGGGACAAGTCGGGGTACGGAGTGATGGTCCAATGATAGTATTAGTTAGTAGTCCTCACTATTCTATGTAATGGTGTGTTAATAAATGTAATGAGGACTCTTTTTGAGAGTATGAATACTCTCTAGAAGATAATATTTGTATTCAAACTCACAGTTTATGTTTTGTCGTATTGTACCCGACAGTTGTATTATTAAGTTGTATTTGTAGTCTGTACTATGTATCTGACGACCCAAGATGGGTGATGTATACCTAATTTTGGGGGCGTCACAATCTTGGTATTTGTTTGAAGTATAATTTTCAATTAGAGACAGTGGAGATAATGATATATCAAGAGAAGACTCACCATTGGGAAGAATATGATAGTAAACTTCTCGTTTTTCTTTGGGGTCTATTGGGTCAACCAAGGATAATTCTGTAGCCATATGATATCTATCATAACCTAGATGCATGGCCTCCCATGTACGAAGGTTTCCTTGAGCACTTTCCAAAGATTCTAATTTCTAAAATAGTTTTTGACTATACATTTATGTAAGGAATCATTGTGAGGTGTTGTCCACGATTGGGACATGAGTCACAATTGGGTATATATTTATATCCAAACTCACAGCATATGTGTTATTGTATTTTGCACGACAATTGTTGTAATAAAGTTGTAGTTATTTTCTGTACCATGTATTTGGCGATTCAGAATAGGTTGGATGGAATGGACCTGTTTTGGGGTCGTCACAGTTGGTATCAGAGCTTAGGGATATGATCTCTGGCGGAGATCAGAAAATATAACTAGGAGGGGAGAGATGAGTAAATCATTCGCTAGTGTGTCCTACCTAAGCTTATTTGTTGGTCAGTCATAATATATGGATATTATGCGATACGTTAATTTGCTTAATTAACACTTGTTTTATGGCAGTATTTGAGAATGGCAGCTGAAAATGCTAACAATGGAGTGAATGAGACTGTGGGGATACCTCTAATCACTAACCATGATAATATGATGTCAGAAGAAGAATGAATTAGAGAATTCCATGTGGTGAGTGAAGAATTGATAGTTGCACCCGAAATGGTCGCAGAGGTAACAGCTGAGAGTGAGGAAGAAGAGGAAGAAGAGGTACCTGAGGAGAGTTTGTTAGAGGTATTATATGATCAAAATATAGAATTACAAAATTTTATTCATGAGTTAGAAGAGCAGGCTGAAGAACGACAAGTGGTCGTGGAACAAAAGGATGCAACAATTCAAGCTTGTGTTACCCGATATGTGATGCTTGAACAAAAGCATTTTTTGGCAGAGTATAAGATGATAAAGATGGAATCTGAGTTGAAAGAAGAAAAAACTGAACGAGTGAGAATAAGTGATGCATGGGCAAAAGCCGCACGACACGTGGATATTGTGGAAAGAGATGTCCGATCTAAGAAGGCTAAAATAGATGATATGAATTTCTCTTTTTGGAAAGCAATTGGGAGAACCCAACATCGAGTTTTGAATTACCCAGTACAGAGCGGTCAACCTGAATTCGATATGGATCGAAGATTGATGATTCAGATCATGAATCAGGAGTACGACGAGGCAGTTGAGGGAGGAATATGCTCTATAGAAAAGTATATTCCAACGGTAGTGATGACGTCAAATGTTATCCCAGACAAGTCAAAGCAGGGTAGTTCAAGGGAGAGCGGTTGTCATGACTTCCCAACAAGTGAGGAACCCAAATGAAGTTATCACGAGAGATGAGCAATGGAGAAATCATGGTGACCCGGAGATAGAATCTGAAATGAAAGCAAGGTATTCTCAACTCTTTGAAATACCAGGTATATAAATTTCGGGGACGAAATTTCATAAGGAGGGGAGATTGTAAGACCCCGAATTTTATGAAATAAAAGTATTCAATTTTTTTTATAATTACAAATCAGTAGATAGTTAAATTGATAAAAAGTTAAAGTTAAGGGTGATATATAAAATTTTTTTAAAATACGTAGGTGGTTATAAAATATTCATTGTTGTCGGGGAATATTCCTTTAGTCGTAGAATATTCTTTCTGTCGGGAAATATTCGTACGACGGCGCAGCCATTTGTGGCCCCATAACAGAATATACTGTCGGATGAAGAAAATGACAAGTTTGAGGTTTAATAAATAACGCGTAGTTGTTACCGTTAACACTGTGGAATACCTGGTGGTTAAAATACAGTAATACGCGTAGTTACACACAGTAGCACACGGTATTGCACAGTAATTTTTCAATTATTGATTCTTACGTAAGAAGGCACTACTCAATAATTGTTACAGTAATTACTGTTCAATATATTATTTTATTGATTCAATAATTGCTGCGTTGATATTTATATTATTGCTGTTCAATAATTGTTGCTGCACAGTATTTTCCATTATCAGATCAATAATTCATATTATTTGAATAATATTATTAGATAGCATTATTGCAATGTCTAGAAAGTTCTGTCTAAGAGAGGTTTGGTCATCTAATTGCGCGCCAGTAAGAGAAATCCTTATGGAAAGCCCCCTCTTTCCTGGGAACGGCCTGGTTGT
Organism: Panax notoginseng; assembly: GCA_016801055.1. NCBI lineage: Eukaryota > Viridiplantae > Streptophyta > Magnoliopsida > Apiales > Araliaceae > Panax > Panax notoginseng. The sequence continues at coordinate 150,642,629 of CM029015.1, read as the reverse complement.
CATAAATTTGATTCTGTAATATTATTTGTGAATAATTAATTATTGATTCATATGATAAGGAAATATTTATTTTATGTGGATATAAATGGAGGATATATTTTTGTGGTTAAAAATGAAGGAGTTAATGTTGAGGTTTTATCAGTATTTTTGTCGGAATGAGGTATTAAAAAAAAGGATTTTAAGATATTTTACGGGGGTTATAATTTTTAATCGACCATTGGATCGTGGTAATTTTTGGATATGTTATACATATAAAATTGAGTATATGTCCATAAATTTTAAACAGTTAAAAATAAACGTATGATTTGTTATAAATTTTACGAGATGACTGGCTCAGAAATTGTTGAATTTTTGGAGTTAATCATTTTGGTAGAAAATTTTAGAATTGGTGGGCCCCACTCTTGATTGGTGAAGAAATGTGCAGAGATATTTATTCAAATGTGGTGGGTGGAAATAGTAGCAGCTAAATCCATCATGTTGCAGGTTAAATCTGCTTCGGCGTGCTAACATTTTCCTATAAATAAAGGGCTAAGTTAGAATTGAAAATCATACCAGAATTCATAAGTTTTCTCTCTTTTTCTCTCTAGATTATCGAGTGTATTTTATGAGTATTTAGATACTTGATGAGTTACTATTCATCAGTGCAATTTTCCTTCAGCGTTATATCTGATATCCAGTCAGAAGTGCTGCTCTTTTGAGGTAAGGGATAGTAAGGGATTTTAAGAGTTATTATGTTTTTCAGTTTGTAATTCTTCTGACCTTCAGAAAATTCTGGAAAAATTTAAAATGATATTTTGATGATTTATTGATTGTGTCCAAAAATGTGATTTTTGATGTATTGATTAAGAGTTATGCAATTTACGGGAAAGACTATTTAAAAAAAGTAAATACTTTTAACTCATTGTAGTTAACTCCAAAATTGATAAAATTTTATTGAAAGTATATCTATATAATATCAGTGTACTCTGTGAATTTCGAAATTTTTGGATAAAATTATAATTTATGATAAATTCTAAATATTTGGCTGTTTTGGCCATATGAAAAATAGTAAATGAGTTTTAAAAATTCTGAGAAAAATATTGTTAATATGGGACTAAATTCTGCTAAATCCCAGAAAAAAAATATTTTTGGACTGATTTGGTATTTTTCATAAAAAAATGACTAGTTTTGATAAATGAATTAAATATTTGATGTGAAGTAAGAAAATGGAAAATAAGATTTTATGGCTTGAGAATCCTAATAAGGTATATGCAGATTTTTTATGAAGGTTTTTGTTATTGGATGAAATTTTATGAGTTTGCATTTTAGGATGATTAAATGCAATATTTAGTAAAGTGTAAACAATCAAAATAAATTGTTTATAAGCTTAAGAAATATTATTCTTTCAATATCATTATACCGAAATATTGGTATATATTTTATTGTAAAATTTCTACCTTTTTGTGTCGGATTTACTATTCATGAGTTATTATTCACGAGTTTCTATTCATGAGTTACTATTCACGAGTTACTATTCACAGAAAAAATTGGTTTCTTTTTCTGACCAAATTATAGTTGATTTATGAATATTACTCTTGAGATTAAAACTATATGTTGATCATATTATTTTTATTATCATATATAACATTTTTATAACCCTGATGTTAAAATTCTCTTTCACTTGAGTGTAAAGATGGGTATATTGTTGGTATGATCATGATTATGGGTTCTCTTTGGTCAGTAGTGCAAAGTTGAATTGTTGACTGGTATGATCATGACCATTGAATTTATAACTGAATATCTTTAGCATAAGTGTAAAGGTGAATTGATCAACATGGTTATAATTATTGTTTATAAAATTCTGAAATGATAATATATTTCTTTGAGATATTAATATATTTTGGCCTATTGTGCAAATATGAAATGTTGAAGAATATCTTTTGGCCTGTAGTGCAAAGATGAATATTGATGAATATCTTTGGCCTGTAGTGCAAAGATGAACTGTTGATGAATATCTTGGCCTGTAGTGCAAAGATGAATTATTGATGAATATCTTTGGCCTGTAGTGCGAAGATGAACTGTTGTTGAATATCTCTTTGGCCCTAGTGCAAAGATGGTTTGTTGATGAATATCTTTGGCCGTAGTGCGAAGAGGGATTTATTAGCATGATTATGAACAGGAACTGTGATTTGGTATAACCATGATCTTTGATGTTTCAGGTAAAGACAGGTGATGAAAATATTCTTCGTCCTAGGTACGAAGAAAAAATTTAGAATCACAATTATGATTATGAGTTATTCATATGATTGTGAAAAGGAACTGTTGAGTGATGTTTACAGGGATAAGACATTGTTTGGTGAATTTTTAACATGGAGAAGATAATAGACTTTTTATTCTATTGACTCTTCTAATGGATTGCTCGTTTCGCTGCAACTATGTGTTGAAATTTATCATCTACCATATGTTCTAAATCTCTGATTTATTACTGATGAAGACTATTGAAAATTTATTTATCTTTAGTCATGATATTCTTTACTTGGCTAGTTGTTCTCAACCCTTTTATTTCGTAATTTCTTTCAGTAATAAGAGTGTAGCTGGACGAGCGGGGGTAACAAGAGAAAGAACGGTGGTTCATCATTTAGTAAGTTATATTTGGTGAAGAAAATAGGGTGAGGCGAACCCAACGTTGAAGGGTATTTTGTCACTATCATACAAGATGTCTAATGACATACAATCTCGTGTCATCAAAAGATAGGTTGTGCTCATCACTTGCTGAGTATCTTTACGAACACTACCTTATAAATTTTGGTGTTTGTTTGAAGTATAATTTTCAATTTAGACAGTGAGATAATGATATGTCAAGAGAAGACTCACTATTTTGGAAGAATATGAAAGTAAACTTCTCGTTTTTCTTTGGGGTCTATTGGGTCAACCAAGGATAATTCTGTGGCCATATGATATCTATCATAACCTAGATGCATGGCCTCCCATGTACGAAGGTTTCCTTGAGCACTTCCCAAAGATTCTAATTTCTAAAATAATTTTTGACTATACCTTTATGTAAGGTATCATTGTGAGGTGCTGTCCATGTAAGACCCCAAATTATTAATAAATAAAATTTAAATTCCCTCTATTTATTATTTTGAAATAGTAAGTGTTAAATTGATTAATGAGGTTAGTTATGGGTAAAATGCGTAAATATTTTAAATAAGCAAGTGGTTATAAAATATTCATTGTTGTCGGAGAATATTCGTTTGGTCGTGGAATATTCTTCCTGTCGGGGAATATTCGTACGACGGCGCAGTCTTTTGTGGGCCTCATAATGGAAAGCGATTGGATGAAGAAAACGACAAGTATATGTTTTTTATTAATAACGGCGTAGTTGTTATCGTTAATACTGTTGGAATACCCGGTGGTTAAAACACAGTAATACGCGTTGTTACACAGTAGCACACTGTATTGCACCAATTATTGATTCTTATGTAAGAAGGCACTACTCAATAATGGTTACAGTAATTACTGTTCAGTATTTTATTTTATTGATTCAATAATTGCTGCGTTGATATTTTATATTACTGTTGTTTCAATAATTGTCACTACACAGTATTTCCCATTATCAGATCAATAATTCATATTATTTGAATAATATTATTAGATAACATTATTGGCAATGTCTAGAAAGTTCTGTCTAAGGAGAGGTTTGGTCATCTAATTGCGCGCCAGTAAGGAGAAATCCTTATTGGAAAGCCCCCTCTTTCCTGGGAACGGCCTGGTTGTCATAAATGTGATTCTGTAATATTATTTGTAAATAATTAATTATTGATTCATATGATAAGGAAATATTTATTTTTGTGGATATAAATGAGGGATATATTTTTGTGGTTAAAAATGAAGGAGTTAATGTTGAGGTTTTTATCAGTATTTTTGTCGGAATGGAGGTATTAAAAATCAGGGTTTTTGAGATATTTTGCGGGAGTTATAATTTTTAATCCGACCGTTGGATCGTGGTAATTTTTGGATATGTTATACATATATAAGTTGAGTATATGTCTACAAATTTTGAACCGTTAAAAATGAACGTATGATTTATTATGAATTTTACGAGATGACTGGTTCAGAAATTGTTGAATTTTCGGAGTTAATCATTTTGGTAGAAAATTCTAGAATTGGTGGGCCCCACTCTTGGTTGGTGAAGAAATGTGCTGAGATTTTTATTCAAATGTGGTGGGTGGGAATAGTAGCAGGTAAAGCCATCAGGTTGCAGGTTAAGTCTGCTTCGGCGTGCTAACATTTTCCTATAAATAGAGGGCTAAGTTAGAATTAAAAATCACACCAGAAACAAGTTTTCTTTCTCTTTCTCTCTCTAGATTATTGAGTGTATTTTGTGAGTATTTAGATACTTTGAGAGTTTCTATTCATCAGAGCAAGTGTCTTTCAGCCTTATACCGGTATTCCGACCAGAAGTACTGTCTGTACGAGGTAAGGGATGTTATTTTATTCAAAAATGATATTATTTCTTCAATATCATTATGCCGAAATATTGGTTGGAAATTTTTATCAAATTTGGAACTTTTCACGTCGGGGTTACTATTCATGAGTTACTATTCACGAGTTACTATTCACGAGTTACTATTCACCGAAAAATAAAATTTTCTTCTTTTCGTCCAAAATATCTATTCTGGGTACTAGCTTTGATTGTATCCATGTTTTGATCATTCTTGAATTCTACTTCACTATGAATAATTATAAGGTATTTTTGGACATGAATAAATCGAAATACGAATCCTTAATATTTGTTATTTTGTTTCACTGGATTCGTTTTCTTTAATATATTTTTCATCATCCTCAGTCCTAAATGATGATATTACTAAATATCTTTGGCCGTAGTGCAAAGATGAATGATTAACTGATGAATATCTTTGGCCCGTAGTGCAAAGATGAACAGGTGTTGAGATGAACATGACCGACTGGTGATACAAATGAATATCTTTGGCCTGTAGTGCAAAGATGAATATTTGATTAAAGATGGTTATTGATTGTTGTTACAGGGATAAAATATTGATGATGGACTTTAAATCTTAGAAGATAGTAGAACTCATTCTCTACTTGACTCTTCTAATGGTTTGCTGTTTCCGCTGCAGTTATTGATTTAAAACTTGTTGTCTATTGTATTCTATTAGATTTTTCCCTGTTGAAGACTAACGATAATTTGTTCTGTATTATCTTAGTCATAATGTTCTTTACTGGGCTAGTTGAGCTCATCCTTTTCCTTTTTGTTCCATTTTTCTCAGGAGGCGAGAATGTAGCGAGTACTAGTCGGGGTATGGAATGATGGTTCTAGAAGTTACTTTAAGTAGTCCTCACTATTTTTGTGAAATAATGTATCAATAATTGTAATGAGGGCTTATTTGAGTGTGGATATTGTCTAAATGACAATATTTGTATTTAAACTCACAGTTCTTGTGTTGTAATAATAAAGATGTAGTTGTTTCTGTACCATGTATTTTGGCGACTCAGAATGGGTGTTGTATACCTATTTTGGGGGCGTCACAGTCCACGATTGGGACATGAGTCACAATTGGGTATATATTTATATCCAAACTCACAGCATATGTGTTGTTGTATTTTGCACGACAATTGTTGTAATAAAGTTGTAGTTATTTTCTGTACCATGTATTTGGCGATTAAGAATAGGTTGGATGGAATGGACCTGTTTTGGGGTCGTCATACCTGTAGCACAAAGATGACTTGTTGTTGAATATCTTTGGCAAGTAGTGCAAAGATGAACTGTTGACTAATATCTTTGGACGTAGTGCAAAGATGAAGTTATTAGTATGATTATGAACAGGAACTGTGATTTGGTATAACCATGATCTTTGATGTTTCAGGTAAAGACAGGTGATAAAAATTATCTTCATCCTGGATGAGAAGAGGAATTTAGAACCACAATTATGATTATGAGTTATTCATATGATTGTGGACCAGAACTGTTGATTGATGTTACAGGGATAAAACATTGTTGGTGGATTTTTAACATGAAGAAGATAATAGACTTTATGGTCTATTTGACTCTTCTAATGGATTTCTCGTTCCGCTGCAACTATGGTTGAAAAGTTTTATTATCTACCATATGTTCTAAATCTCTGATTTATTACTGATGAAGGCTATTGATAATTTAATTATCTTTAGTCATGATATTCTTTATTAGGCTATTTGTGCTCACCCTTTTGCTTCACAATTCCTTTCAGGTAATAATAGTGTAGCTGGGTTGAGCGAGGGTAACAGAGAAATAGAACGGTGGTCTCTAGCTGTGGAGGTTCTTCCTAAACAGTATAGAAAAGTGTGTTGTATACACCATTTAGTAGTTATATTTGGTGAATCCAATAGGGTAAGGCGAACCCAACGTTAGAAGGGTGTTTTGTCACTATCATACAAGATGTTTAATGACATACAACCTCGTGTTATCATAAGATAAGGTTGTGCACATCCACTTGCTGAGTATACCTACGAGCACTACCTATATAATCTTGGTGTTTGTTTGAAGTATAATTCTAAATTAGAGACGGTTGAGATAATGATATGTCAAGAGAAGACTCACCATTGGAAAGAATATGATAATAATCTTCTCGTTTTTTTTGGGGTCTATTGGGTCAACTAAGGATAATTCTGTGGACATATGATATCTATCATAACCTAGACGCATGGCCTCCCATATACGAAGGTTTCCTTGAGCACTTCCCAAAGATTTTAATTTTTAAAACAGTTATTGACTGTACCTTTATGTAAGGTGTCATTGTGACATACTATCCAAAGTTGGGACATGAGTCACAGTTGGTATATATTTGTATTCAAACTCACAGTATATGTGTTGTTGTATTTTGCACGACAATTGTGATAATGAAGTTGTAGTTGTTTTCTGTACCATGTATTTGGCGACTCAGAATAGGTTGGGTGGAATTGACCTATTTTGGGGGTGTCACAGTACATGCATAACTTTAAACAAATAAAGTCCACACAGTATTAGGTTAGTATTTAAGTTATAATACTCCCAAATAGTTAGTAGCAGATATAAATATATTACAAACTCCCCAAATAGTTAGTAGTATTCTTCATTGATAGGAGAAAAATGAAGACCAAGATTGGGAAGTGGATCATCAAGATTGATAGCGAAGAGGATAATTAAGCAAAGATTCCATTTTGGCAGAGTTGGTACTTGCAATAAAATGACGAGGAGGCATAGATAACTTATGATGTTCCATAACAGAATGCAACATGTTCTTAATATGATGCACATATTGTTGCATTGCTTCCATTTGAATCATTAAAGGTGTTTTGATAAAGTAATAGTAGCTCATTCATGTTATTAATGCCATCAAGTCGAGAGATCATATTAAGATTTGACTCAATTAGTTCATAATCAGGAGCCTTAAAGACTATGAGTGGTCTAAGAGGAAGATTTAGACGAGAGACAAGATTGGACTTTTGAACAAGTTTAAATTTTTGATCAATGACATCAACGTCAAGATATTTGAAAATAGGAGTAAGAGGAAGACCAAAACTAAGACAGTTGTTGTTAAAACAGTGTTCAAAGGAGGTTAACAAGATATATGCAAGATTGTATGTCATCCACTCATTCATGATACACTTGATGATTTCCAGATCAAACGGATGCAGTGTTCTAGTATCTTATATTGGCATGAGATTTTGTCCAAGGATTTTATCAAGAAACTGACACTCAGCAGTTAAAAATTCCAAACCAACATTAACAGGAAAATCAAATAAAAGGGCAAGTATGAGTTGATCAGGTAAAAGCTACATATGATTTGTAAGGTTGTTTTCTTGCTAAATTTTTTCATCCAAAAATGAATGAAAAACTAAATAACACAAAGAAATCTTATATAATCAATATTATTACCTTTGCATTACAAATACTACAAAACTAATAGAAATATAAAATAAAAACTCAATTTAAAACTCAATTTTCTTTCCTTTTCTTTTATAAAGTCAATAACAACATGTAAGTAAATAATCTTAAATTCTTTTTCAATGGTGACTTAAATTTTCCTTTCTTTTCTTTTCTTTTCCATCATAATCATGGATTGTACTCGATCAAAATTTAATGAAGTAAAGGGACCAAATAAAACAAATTTAAAACACAGGGAAAAACTTGCAAAAAATAGATAAGTACATGACAGAAATATGCGTTTGGCTACATTTAATCCTCCCAATTTCCTTCACTGCGATACACAAACGCATGCTAAGGAACCCTTAAAATGAGTTCACTGGCGAGACTAGTATCATCTCTCTTCACGCGCCCATCTGTCGAGTTGAATTCAGTGAGTTCACAGCTTCAAAAATGGCGGGGGATTCGGGTGAGGGTGTTTAACAACTTGGAGAGGGCCTTGATGCTTATGCAGAGGCAGATGCAATCTAGCAGCATCGAACGTCTGATAAAGAACGATTAGCCCTACCATATCAAGAACTCCAAGAATCGCGTCTTGGCACGCAAGAAACTACAACACAAAATCGGATCGCAAGAGCTTGCTCGGAAGCTCAAATCTATCCTCATCAAGAAAGTCAGGTATTTTTACTTCTCTTATTTAGCTTATATTCATAATTTGAATTTTGAGTTAATTAAAATGAGGGTGATTGTTAATTGTTGATATATTAGCTTATGGCTAATGTGTAAATGGGAATGTGAATATCACTGTTCTGTATAGTTTGAATTTGCATTAGCATGCATTTTTGTTTCATGTTTACTCCTAAAAGAAATAAATTATTAGTCTAATAATGGTGACTTGATAATGAAATTATAATGACAAAATTTAAGATATTGCTAAGAGATGGTGCAGTAAAAGGCCTATCCGTCAGACGTCGTTATAGATAATCGATGCCCTTCGCTTCATCTGCAGTAATCGATGTAATAAAGCAAGGGGAGAGGAGCATATAAGCTAGGCTGCTTCATTTTTGTACAGGACTTGGATCAAGCTACGAGAAGCACATTTGTTATTTTATACTAATATCTATAAAAAAAGGGCTCTTTTGTGGAATACAAAAAAATTTGCAAGTGAGACTTTATTTTTATGGAATAGAGGGAGTATTGTTTTCTGGTAATTAATTGATTAAATTGTTAAATAGAAGAAAATATACATGAATAACTAGGGATATTACCCCAGATTAACGCTCAACCAATACAACTACAAAAAGAAACTTTGTTTTGCTATTAAAACAAGCACCCAATATGAATCGTACTCGGTTAAAGTACAATTGTATTCCTCAATCTGCCATTTACTATATCTTACATTTTTATTTCATTTGTTATATTGGTTTCTATGTATGGCCAATCTGATACAAGAAAATTGATTATTAGAAATTAAGTTAAATATTAAGTTGCACTCATATAAGAGTTTAAAATGTCTATTTTTTTAAAGTGCATTGAACTAACTTTTGGCAATATTAGGGTATTAATGTCTGTATACTGATGTGCTCTGCTCACATCCTAACATACTATGAGATTTTTAACAAGATCAGATTGAGATCTCAGTAGTTTATTGCTCCAAAAGTTATATATGTTCCTCCCATTCAGTTATTTTCATTCCCTATATTTTTTTCTTTTGGTTCCTTATTTCTGTTTAGCTATATGAGGTGATATTTTTTGCTATATCATTTCCTCCATAATATGTTTTTCATTAGTCACTTTGGGGCAAAATATTGTTATTATTTATTGATGTGCTTGGGTGCATGCTTGCAGGGCTGGTCCTTGAGCTTAGGTATGAAGAACTATTTTCTAGATGGGCTGCCAATGAAAGGGCAAAATGGATTCCATTCTCTGTTGATTCTTAGTATCTTTCAACTTATCTGTGGACATGTTCACCCAATAATTTTAATTTTGCAATCTTTAGTATTATAATATACAGTTTAGTTGGCGTGTTTTATGGAATATTTGCTTCATTTTTTAGCAATGGCATTGGAAATAATACAACTTCGAAGTTATCAAATTCAGCACCTACTCAACATATTGTGCATAGAGTGACCTCAGGAAGTCATTCCCAACCTGGTGTGTACAGCCATAAAACGTTGATGAATCTTTTGTACGCCACTGATGGCCATTCTCTTGGTAAGCAACACCCTGAGCGATTGTTAAGAAGATTCAAAGTCTATTATCTCTATGGCATAGAGACATAGGTAAGAACTTGAGTGATCATTAATACAGTACTTGGTCTTGTGCAACTAAAAGTGGTTTAAGAGGAAGATTTAGACGAGAGACAAGATTGGAGTTTTGAACAAGTTTAAATTTTTGATCAACGACATCAACGTCAAGATATTTGAAAATAGGAGTAAGAAGAAGACCAAAACTAAGACAGTTGTTGTTAAAACAGTGTTCAAAGGAGGTTAACAGGATATATGCAAGATTGTATGTCATCCACTCTATTCATGATACACTTGATGATTTCCAGATCAAAGGGATGCAGTGTTCTAGTGTCTTATACTGGCATGAGATTTTGTCAAAGGATTTTATCAAGAAACTGACACTCAGCAGGAAAATCAAATAAAAGGGCAAGTATGAGTTGATCAAGTAAAAGCTACATGTGATTTGTAAGGTTTTTTTCTTGCTAAATTTTTTCATCCAAAAATGAATGAAAAACTAAATAACACAAAGAAATCTTATATAATCAATATTATTACCTTTGCATTACAAATACTACAAAACTAATAGAAATATAAAATAAAAACTAAATTTAAAACTCAAATTTTCTTTCCTTTTCTTTTATAAAGTCAATAACAACATGTAAGTAAATAATTTTAAATTCTTTTCTTTTCTTTTCTATGGTGACTTAAATTTTCCTTTCTTTTCTTTTCCATCATAATCATGGATTGTACTCGATCAAAATTTAATGAAGTAAAAGGACCAAATAAAACAAATTTAAAACACAGGGAGAAAGTTTCTAAAAATAGATAAATACTTGATTAATACTTCTCCAGTACGAACTTCTCACACTATATGTCCATATATCTTAGTATCGGTATATTTCGGCAATCCCTCACTTAGTACTCTAAATGAGTATTCTAGATTTCGCTTATGGTTATAATTCTAGGGTTTTCCCCACCCCACTTAAGGTTTATAACCTACAGCTCTGCTACCAACTTGTGACGCCTTGGTCACTACAGCTTTGATACCAACCTATGACTTCCCCAAATCCGGGTTACCTGACCCCCGAGTTTGGTGTTCACGATCCACAATATAATAACATCTAACTACCCATTCATATAGAAATAGTAATACATAAGTCATTAACAGAGATTGTTAATACATTAGTCCCAGGTTCTCTAACTTTAACATTACAAATATACCCTTTAGATAAACAAAAAGGGTTTACAAACATAACATAATAATAAGTTTATTATAACTACTCCAGCATTTTGCCTCTATTTTTCACAGCACCTTTTGCAACTTCGTCCCTAGCTAAAAAGTTTTATTTGGCAAGGGTGAGCAATAAATTTGCCCCGCAAGTTAAGATATACAATGAATGTATAAGTATCAGAATAATAGACTATCTAATTTGATAGAATGACACCAAAGTTCAGGAAATTTTGAAATAGCTAAACAAATCGTTAATCAATAACAAGTCTTCTCGTATTCTAGGCAACGCAATAATTTGATAATGAAAGAGTACAACGCTTTTAAAATTTCTACGATATTCTATTGAATAAACAAGAATCAATTCTACGCAATAACAAAGTGGAATGTTTTCTAGATTTATGTTGAGCAACCCATTGGATCTAGAACTTCTACTTTCTCGGGTATCTATCAAAGATTTACTTTGATACATACGCAGGAGTATCAGATAACCATAAAGATTAAATCATACCCCTCTACAAGTATAACAAGTTATCAGCTTTATTATACCTTATATTATGCATAATACTTAACAGTGCGAAATGGCCGAATATACGACCTAAAATATTCTCTTTATATAAAAGGTTGTTCTTCTCAGTCTCGGAATCAAGATTTTGATTTAAAAACGAAATGCAAAGATTTCAATATCTAATCACTTCTCTTCTCTTCTCAAACCTATCAAGTTTTTGATCTAGCCGATACAATTGGCATTGATCTATCAATAATAATTAAATTCTCTTCTCTTCTCTTCTCGAACCTATCAAGTTCTAACAAATATTCATCTAGCCAGAATAATTAGCTAAGACATTTCTCAATTTAATTTGACAATAAACAGGAATTATTTGTACTGTTAATATTAACTTTTACATATATGAATATCCAACAATAGTAATTCTATGAATATATATTTTTCCGAATCAGTAATTCAATTTGAATTATTAAACATGCACTAACTGCGATTTAATCAACAAAAAATCCCTAGACATAGAGAATAATTAGTAATAATTAACCACAATAATAATTGAATGAATATAACTCAAGGTTAAGTTAGGGAACTTGCCTTCCGCGTTGATTACAGCTACACAATAAACTTGTTTGCGTTCGTAAGACCTATAACCAATAATATCGGTCTCACAATTAGCACAATAATTTATAACACATAACCTTGTAACTTACAGTCAATTCTCTCCTAGGCACATTACCACATAGCCACATCAGTGTTTATAACATATATAAACACTTATCAAGTCTAACTATTTCGGTCTAGTTGGACTTCGGTCTCATCTCGGTGTTCTGGTCACCTTATCCGATAATTAACATATTGATTGTCAATTAAACTTGGTCTTTAAGCTTCAATATTATTTTAGATAAGTCAAATATCGTTTATAATATTTTTCGGAAGCTTTTAATAATTTATAAATAATTATTATAATTTATAATAATTTTTCAAACACTTAAATCATTTTTAAATGATTTAATTATCAAATAATCTTGTTATCATTAATATTAATAATAATATAAAAATATTAATATTATACTTGTCAAAATATTAAAATTATTATCAATAACTTAAAATATTTTTAAATCATCAATATTCTACTTAAATAATTTTTAAAATAATAAAAATTATTTTTAAATCATCACCATTAATATTTAAATATTAATTAAATTATTACCAAAATATTAAAAGTCATTTATTATAACTTAAAATATTTTTAAATCATCAATATTCTACTTAAATGATTTTTAAAATAATAAAAATCATTTTTAAATCATCACCATTAATATTTAAATATTAATGAAATTATTACCAAAATATTAAAAGTCATTTATTATAACTTAAAATATTTTTAAATTATTTTTCTCATTTTTAATTGATTTTTAAATCAATAAAACCATTTTTAATTCATTTATTTAATATAATAATTAAATAAATCTAATATCATTAATAATAATTTATTAATGAGAATTCTCCAAAAATATTGAAAATAATATTTTATAATTCAAAATATTTTTAACACTTTATTCTCATTTAAAATAATTTTTAAATCATTAAAATTATTTTTATCTTATTTATTTAATTTATTAATTAAATAAATCTAATATCATTAATATTAAATTATTAATAAAAATTCTCTAAAAATATTAAAAGTCACATTTTATAACTCAAAATATTTTCAAATACTCTATTCTTATTTTAAATGATTTTTATATAATAATAAATCATTTTTCTCTAATTTATTTAATACACTAATTAAATAAGTTAAATAGAATTAATATTCAAATAATTATAAATATTAATGAAAAATATCTCAAATAATTAAGAGTTATTTTTCAGAATTTAAAATAATTTTTAAAACCATTTTTGAAATTTTTAGAATTTATTTTCTATTTTTAATTAATTTTCAGAAATTCAGAAATTAAAATAATTCAAAACCGTCGCTATAGGTCTTTTGCTACACAAAGCGTCGCTGTTGGTGTTCTTGAGCCTCAAGAAAACTGACAGCTCAGTCATCAAGGGTCTTTGTTTGACCGTGTGTAATTTTCAATCCAAACTGTTTCTATGCAATTTCTAACCATGATCTTGTAGTGTTTATGTAACACTACAAGAATCAACCATTAAAAACGTTATAACATAACTCAGATGCACGATCCAAGCCTTATAAATCACTGTCAGAATATTTCTGGGTTTTCCAGAAATCTAGATAGTTCGACTGGCTATTTTGAAGCTCAATTATTTACATGTTCTGGTCATTGTATTAATGTTATTAAGGTTTTATTTCGTAGCCCATATGTCAAGGAACATATATCAAGCAACAAATCAGTCAGAGTATAACACAATAACCAGATTCGATCTAGTCAAAGGTTGTCAGAAAGTTCGCTACTACAGTTTCTGGGTTTTCCAGAAACTGTGTACAAAACAACAACATCAAATCACATATTAACTGACAAATCAAGAAGCTTGAAGATGTTGTCAGACTCTATTTTAGCACTTTCTGAGTTACCCAGAATGCAGTTGGTCAACGTCAGTCAACTCACTTTGACCAAGAACAAAATGAAATCTAGACATCAAATGGCTATCCTACCACTTGCAGAATAAAGACCTCATACCGGACTACCAATCCAAAACATAAAACAAGACAAATCAAAAACAGACGCGGATCTGTGGCGCCTGACATTAGCTTGTCAAACCACAAATCGTGTTCTTGACAGTTTTTGAAAAACACCAAATTAAGGCACTTTGATGTTATGGATATATGTTTGATCATCATAGATCAACATAAAACATCCTCTAGCATGAATCTAAACACATAAACACAATTTTTTTCTTAACATGTAAAATCAAAAATCAAATTAGGGTTTATACCTTTTTGCTAGATCTTTGATCGTAGATCTCCTTAGTTGTTCTTAGTGATCTAGGGACTGATTTTGGGACTGAATTACTTGTTATTTTCGGAGTCTTGGTGAGAGAAATAGTTGGTGAGAGCAAGAGAGCAAAATGGCAAAGCTTGTACACTTTCTCTCTCTTAATCTATATATATATATATATATATATATATATATATATATATTACTTAGATGTTGCTTGGATCTGCAATTTTCGGCTGGTGGCTGAATTATTAAATCACAAAGTCAAGTGGTTGGTCAAGAGTTGGTCACCTACTACAAATTTATCAAGATTTACAAGTAATCTAATAAAAATCCCATAAAGGGCATTTTGGTCATTGTTTTTTAAATTTTAATGGCATGTTGGTCAATTGTTCAAACCCTTAGGGTTTAATCCTTAGGGCTTAACCCTAAGATTATAACCCTTAGGTTTTACATTATTAGTTTCTACAATTTCCAAATTAGGGTTTTAATTAGAAAATTTAAATGTTTAAAACTAAAATTAGGTTTTCCTAATCACATTAGTGTTTAATAAATATATTAGGCCTTCCAAATAGATTTAGGGTTGCCTAATTAGGGTTCAGAAATCCCGAATATGAAATTAAGGTTTTATTTAGAAAAATTAAAATTTCTAAATTACAATTAGGGTTTGTAAAATAGAAATTAAGATAACTAAAATATAATTAGGGTTTTCTAATCACATTAAACTTTAATAAACACATTAGGC
The DNA here is from genome assembly GCA_016801055.1 of Panax notoginseng. Taxonomy (NCBI): domain Eukaryota; kingdom Viridiplantae; phylum Streptophyta; class Magnoliopsida; order Apiales; family Araliaceae; genus Panax; species Panax notoginseng. The sequence continues at coordinate 150,627,138 of CM029015.1, read as the reverse complement.
TTGCCAATTAGGATTAGGGTTTCCTAATTAGGGTTTAAAAATCTCAAATATAAAATTAGGGTTTCTCGGCTTTCGATTAGGGTTTCTAATTCGAAGATTAGGGTTTCTAATCCCTTATTAGGGTTTACTAAATTTAAACCTTATACGATCAATCATTGATCAAATAATTCTAAATATTACAGACGCGTACTCATTAATATAATTATTTAAATTATAATTTCTAGCGAATCCCTATCCGGACTTAGGGTTAGGGTTTCTATTCTTTATTAAGCACAACTCTACTCTAAATTCTTAGTCAATACACAAATCGACTCATTCTCTAGACTCGTATCACAGATACTCAACACAATAATGATAATTAATAATAATATTAATTAAAAAAAATATTCGTAAAATTCAGATTATTCGAAATCCCGAGTTATCACATTCACCCCTCCTTAAAAGGCTTCCGTCCTCGGAATCACCACTTTCTTATTCTCTACAATCTTTTAAAGTTGTATCATCAATTCATTTTTATCAACACAATATTCATTTGTGTCTCCAATTCTAACCTGTGACTTGAATCTTATAAAAGAAAACAAATCACAGCAATATCTAACTCGTATTTATCGCGTAATTTAATTTCTAACTGAACTCGTTAACTGTCGCCTCTTCATGAGCAGCTGCTGCATTTGGAACTGTCATGCTAAAAGTGAATGTTGTTGGTCTTCTAGGCTGTGCAGGCCCTCGAATTGATAAGTTTCTGCTACCGGGTCCCTTGTTGGCACTTCTCCTCTCTACATTTCTCTTCGGATAATTCTGGACCAGATGATTGGTCGATCCACACAGAAAACAACCTCGTGTCTTCTTTGGAATGGGACACTGGGGTGACATGTGTCCCTCTTGACCACAGTTGTAACAGACTCCTTTTTTCTTCAAACAAACTCCTTGATGATGCTTTCTGCAAACTACACACAGCGTACCCTTCCTCCTACGCTCTTTTAGATTATTTACTAAATTAATATCAACACCCCTCTTACATTTATTAAAATCCCTGCCTCCATGACCACCTATCATATTATTTCCTTTAGCCTCCTTTCTTTGTTCTTGACTATTCTTTAATACAGCTTCAATTTCTCCTTCAGCGATAATGCCTTTTTCTAATAACGTTGAAAATGAACTAATTTGCAGCACATCCAGCTTCTCGAGTACCAACGATTTCAATTTGTTCCTAAAACATCGTGTTTTAAGCTCCTCAGTGTCCACTCGATGTGGAGCAAATTTTGCTAACTCGTCGAACTTGACAAAATATTCTGCCACTGACATATTCTTCTGCTTCAGATTCACAAATTGTTCTTCCATATTTTCCTTTAGACTTCCTTTCCTTGGCGGCATTATCTGATAAAAATCTTACATTAATTCTCCTTCTCTACACAGATTCTTATTAATAACACAATAAGAATTAAAAATTTCTCATATAATCGCATATTTATTCAAATAGCACACAGTACATTTAGCTCCTAACACATAGCACTATCCCTTTTTAAATAACATCAGGATTAACAACACAACTTAAAACAAAAGTTGTATTTCTCCATTCACACATAACTATTCCTCAGTTCATAAAACTTACCACACCTAGGGGTTCAAGAACTTGTCACAATTATATGAGTTTATGAACTTATCCTAGTCAGACCTTTAGCGTCTATTCGCTGAGGGGTTCAAAACATTTCATATAATTATGAGTCATGAACTTACCGTAAGTATGAGTTTTAAGAACTCAAAAATTAATCTTAATCTTATATTCATATAGAAAATAAAGATTTCACTCATACAAACATATATATATATATATATATATATATACATATGTTCACACATCGTTCTTGATATTAAAAGCGTTAATATCACACACTATCAAAAGATACTATCGCTTAAACTTAAGCTATCTACCGTCCCCTCCCTTCACCAATCTTCTTCTTACTGGGACACTTGTTGCCTTCGACTTAGGACAATATAGGAAAATATGTCCTTCCTGCTTAAAATTGAAGCACACATCCTTCCACATCATGCATTCTCCCACGTGAGTCTTTCCACACTTGTTGCAGACTTGCTTCTTCTTCGGGTTTGACTTTTCAGAATTAGGGCTGACGTTGTCCCTCTTTCGCTTATTCTTATCTTACTGCTGCTTGATTGTCCCTTCAGACAATCCACCACCTTCAGTCTTCATCCTCTCCACCTGCGCCTTCAGCTCGTTCCGTTCTTTAGTCATTTCGCGTAGCGCTCGCTCCGTCTTCCACAACTCCTCCAAGACAAACACTTTACTCTGGAGTTCTTAAAATTTTGTAGATTCTTGATCTTTCTTTCCAACTTTGGTCCTATTCCCTTTCTCCACCATAGCTTCTTTGGACTCTGCCTCCTCATCATCACTCAGATACATCTCGAGATAATCGTCATGATCGCCCCCCAGATTTACCAGAGGTTTAACTTTTCCCACCTCTTCAACTAACTCACTTTGCGCTGGCACCTCAGCTACTGGCACTGGTGCAACAGCCGCTAACATCTCCACACTCATTTCATCTTCTCCAGACATCCTACCATTAGTCTAATTGACTTGATTAATACTTCTCCAGTACAAACTTCTCACACTATGTGTCCATATATCACAGTATCGGTATATTTCGGCAATCTCTCTGTGAGATCCCAAATTTTATGAATAAATATTTAATTTTCTCTAAATAATTTTTTAATATTATGGAGTGAAATTTATATAATGTTATAGTTGTGGGTAATATTTATAAATTTTGTAATGTACGCAAGTTGTTATATAATATTCGATTGGTCGGGGAATATTCGTTTTAACAGGGAATATTCGTACGACGACACAATTATTGGTGGACCCCACAACAGAATTATTGTCAGATTGAGAAAATGACAAAAATATTTTATTAAAAATAACGGCGGAAGTTTTACCATTAATACTGTTGTACAGTAATACACGTGGTTATATAGTAGCACACGGAATTGATTATTGATGCTTACGTGAGAAGTCACTCAGTTTTGTTTAATTATTGTTACAGTAATTACTGCATAGTATCTCACGTTATTTGATTCAATTATTGTCAATATTTTATATATTATTAAATCAATAATTGAGTTGACAAAGTTATTAATATTATTATTTGCAATATTAACGATGTCTAGAAGTTCTGTCAAGGAGAGGTTTGGTCACCTAATTGCGCGCCAATAAGGAGAAATTCTTATTGGAAAGCCCCTTCTTTCCTGGGAACGACCTGGTCGATTAATATTGTGAATTATAATAAAGGTGATAAATGTTGTTAAAATTATTAAGGTATTTTTTTATGAAGTTTTTCTTATTTTATGGACCCCTATTTATCCATTTTTTTCAAAATAATCGGTAAAAAATTATTTACAGGTGGGGCCCACATGTGGGGGCCACATGTGTTGAAAAAACTAATTTTGGAAATGGGGGTGGGAGAGAGTTACGTATAGGGGAGGGAGTTTATATATATAAGATGTAATGTGTGTGTATATATAGAATATTATATGTGTGAGTGGAGAGTGTTGGGAGAAAAGAAAGAGAGTAAAAGTGATGTGTGTGAGTGGAAAATGGTGGGGGAAATGATGTTGCTTTATTCTTATTGGTTGGTTGACTGACAAATTGGGTGTGTGTGAGTTTACAAGAAATTTTCATCCGATTGCATAACTGTTGCAGTACACAGTGCCTTTCCATTCTCCTATAAATAGAAGCTCATTCCTTCATTATTTCTTACGAATTCACTGAAACTTTAGAGAGAGAAACTTTAGAAAAGTATTCTGCTACTTCCCTACTCTTATATTCAGTTTCTTTTACGGTAAGTGATATTATTTGTTGTACTCGTAAGGGGTATTATTTCTTTTGTATTCATGAAGAGAACTTATGTTATTCCATTATTTATTATTCTGTTGGAATAACCTGTATACGCGGGCTACCCTATACTTGGTGAAATTCTTCTGTTATTCTATTCTTTATTATTCTGTCGGAATATGATGTCTGTGCGTTTACGCCGGACCTGATTCTATTATTTATTATTCTGTCAGAATATTCTGTCTGAGCGTTTACGCCGAACCTGGTTCTATTATTTAGTATTCTGTCGGAATATCCTGTCGGTGCGTTTACGCATGACCTGGTTCCGTTATTTATTATTTTGTTAGAATAACCTGTCTGTGTGATCTATCGCATGCCTAGTGATTTCTTTTGTTATTCCATTCTTTATTATACTCAGTTGGTTAAAGTTTTGGCTTTTATACTCCATGAAATTAGTAGAATATCCTTGATATTTGCGCTTCATCCAGTATCCTTTCGTAAAAATATTCTTCTGAGTATTCTTGAATTTTACTCTACAAAGCAGTATCATGTTGACAATTTCGACGTTATTGATTCCTGGATAAATTAATTTTTGAACTTGTTTAATTGAATTCTTATATCATTGTCATCATCCTCATGTTTATATTTTGTTAAAAGTCATATGTGGCCTGTAGTGTATAGATGGACTTGGTATGATTATGACCAGGGATTATTCGGTATAATCATGACCGTAATATTACAAATGATGTGGTAAAAGTCCTCATTGGTTCGTAGTGCATTGATGGACAGTTGTTGGCATGATCATGACCATTGATGAATACACGAATATCCTTGGCCCGTAGTGTATGGATAATTTATGGTTGTGATACTAATGAATATCATTGGTCGTAGTGCAGGGATGATGTGAATTATTTATTAAGCTGAGTCCCAGCGATAAAAGTAATGAAAAACCTTTTAAATCATAAAAGATAGTAGATTTTATTCTCTACTTGACTCTTTTAATGGATTGCTTGTTCCGCTGCAGTTAAACTTGATGTTTGTTATATTTTATCAGTTTAACATTGTTGAAGGCTAATGATAATTTATTCTGCATTATCTTAGTCACAATATTTCTTACTGGGCTAGTTGAGCTCACCCTTTTGTTTTCATTGTTCTCTTCAGGAAATGAGAACGTAGCGGGGACTAGTCGGGGAACGGAGTGACGGTTCAGATGATAGCATTAGTAGTCCTCACTATTCTATGATATAGTGTGAAAATAAATGTATTGAGGACTTATTTTTAGTCTGAATCCTGTTTAGAAGAAAGTGTTGTATTTAAACTCACAGCTTATGTTTTGTTGTATTTTACACGACAGTTGTATAATTAAGTTTTATTTGTATTTTGTACCATGTATCTGGCGACCCAAGATGGGTGATGTATACCTAATTTTGGGGGCGTCACAGTTGATATCAGAGCTTAGGGATATGATCCCTGGCTAAGATGTGAGAATAGAACCTAGGAGGAGAGAGACGGAGAATTCCTTCGCTAGTATGACCTACCTAATTTTATTTGTTATTTAATTGGTTGGTCAGAGTATATTGATAATATGTGACATGTTAATTAACCCTTGTTTTGTGGCAGTATTTGAAAATGGCAGCTGAAAATATCAACAATGGAGTGAATGAGACCGTGGAGAGACCTCTAATCACCAACCAGTATAATGTAATATCAGGCGAAGAAGAAATTAGAGATATCTACGTGGTAAGTGAAGAACTAATAGTTGCACCCGAGCTAGTTGCAGAGGTAGCAGCTGAGAGTGAGGAAGAATAGGAACCTGAGGAGAATTGGTTAGAAGAAGTTTATGATCAAAACTTAGAATTACAAAATCGTGTTCATGAGTTAGAGGAGTGGGCTGAAGAACGGCAGGCGGTCGTGGAGCAAAAGGATGCGACGATTCAAGCTTGTATTACCCGATATGTGATGCTTGAACAAAAGCACTCTTTGGCAGAATATAAGATGATAAAGCTGGAATCTGAGCTGAAAGAAGAAACAACTGAACGTGTGAGAATGAAGGATGCATGGGTAAAAGCCGCACGACGTGTTGATATTATAGAAAGAGACGTACGATCCAAAAAGGCTAAAATAGATGAGGTGTATTTCTCTTTTTGGACAGCAATTGGGAGAACCCAACATCGAGTTTTGAATTAACCTGTGCAGAGCGGTCAATCTCAATTCGATATGGATCGAAGATTGATGATTCAGATCATGAATCAGGAGTACGATGAAGTATTTAAGGGTGGAATATGCCCTATAGAAAAGTCAATTCCAACGATAGTGATGACACCAAATGCTACCCCAGACAAGTTAAAGCCGGGTAGTTCAAAGGAGAGCGGTTGTCATAACTTCCCAACGAGTGAGGAACCCAAATGAAGTTATCACGATTAAGCTTATCATAAATTTTAGCGAAGTCTATACCGTGTTAGATACCGGTTCTACTCACTCTTTTATTTCACCTAGTTGTGTTCAATGTTTGAAGTTAAATCCGGAGAAGTTAGACTTTGATATATCTGTTTAAACTCAGTTGGGAGAAACCTTCGTTACCTCCACTATAATCGCATATTTATTACAAGCGTATTCACACATCGTTTTTGATATTACCAGCGTTAATATCACACACTATCAAAAGATATTATCGCTTAAACTTAAGCTATCTACCGTCCACTCCCTTCACCAGCCTTCTTCTTACTGGGAAACTTGTTGCCTTCGGCTTAGGACAATATAGGAAAATATGTCCTTCTTGCTTAAAATTGAAGCACACGTCCTTCCACATCATGCATTTTCCCACGTAAGTCTTTCCACACTTGCTGCAAACTTGCTTCTTCTTTAGGTTTGACTTTTTAGAATTAGGGCTGGCGTTATCCCTCTTTCGCTTATTCTTGTCTTTCTGCTACTTGATTTTTCCTTTAGACGATCCACCATCTTCAGTCTTCATCCTCTCCACCTGCGCCTTCAGCTCGTTCCGTTCTTTAGTCATTTCGCGTAACGCTCACTCCGTCTTCCACAACTCCTCCAAGAGAAACATTTTACTCCGGAGTTCTTGAACTTCTGCAGATTCTTGATCTTTCTTTCCAACTTTAGTCTTATTCTCTTTCTCCACCTTAGCTTCTTTGGACTCTGCCTCCTCATCACCACTTAGATACATCTCGGGATAATCGTCATGATCGCTCCCCAGATTTACCAGAGGTTCAACTTTTCCCACCTCTTCAACTAACTCGCTTTGCGCTGGCACCTCAGCTACTGGTACTGGTGCAACAGTCGCTAGCATCTCCACACTAATTTCATCTTCTCCAGACATCCTACCATCAGTCTAATTGACTTGATTAATACTTCTCCAGTACGAACTTCTCACACTATGTGTCCATATATCACAGTATCGGTATATTTCGATAATCCCTCACTTAGTACTCTAAATGAGTATTCTAGATTTTGCTTATAGTTATGATCCCAGGGTTTTCCCCATCCACTTAAGGTTTATAACCTACAGCTCTGCTACCAACTTGTGACGCCTTGGTCACTACAACTTTGATACCAACCTGTGATACCCCCAAATTCGAGTTACCTGACCCCCGAGTTTGGTGTTCACGATCCACAATATAATAACATCTAACTACTCATTCATATAAAAATAGTAATACATAAGTCATTAACAGAAATTGTTAATACATAAGTCCCAGGTTCTCTAACCTTAACATTACAAGCATACCCTTTAGATAAACAAAAAGGGTTTACAAACATAACATAATAATAAGTTTATTATAACTACTCCAGCATTTTGCCTCTATTCTTCACAGCACCTTCTGCAACTTCGTCCCTAGCTGAAAAGTTTTATTTAGCAAGGGTGAGCAACAAATTTGCCCCGCAAGTTAAGATATACAATGAATGTATAAGTATCAGAATAATAAACTATCTATTTTGATAGAATGACACCAAAGTTCGAGGAACTTTAAAATAGCTGAACAAATCGTTAATCAATAACAAGTCTTCTCGTATTCTAGGCAATGCAATAATCTGATAATGAAAGAGTACAACGCTTTCAAAATTTCTACGATATTCTATTGAATAAACAAGAATTAATTCTACGCAATAACAAAGTGGAATATTTTTCAGATTTATGCTGAGCGATCCATTGGATCTAGAACTTCTACTTTCTCGAGTATCTATCAAAGACTTACTTTGATACATACACAGGAGTATCAGATAACCATAAAGATTAAATCATACCCCTCTGCAAGTATAACAAGTGATCAGCTTTATTATACCCTATATTATGCATAATACTTAACAGTGCGCAATGGCCAAATATACGACCTAAAATGTTTTCTTTATAAAAAAGGTTGTTCTTCTCAATCTAGAAATCAAGATTTTGATTTAAAAACGAAATGCAAAGATTTCAATATCTAATCACTTCTCTTCTCTTCTCAAATCTATCAAGTTTTCGATCTAGTCGATACAACTGGCATTGATCTATCAATAATAATTAAATTATCTTCTCTTCTCTTCTCTTCTCTTCTCTTCTCGAACCTATCAAGTTCTAACAAATGTTCGTCTAGCCAGAATAATTAGCTAAGATATTTCTCAATATAATTTGACAATAAACAGGAATTATTTGTACTGTTAATATTAACTTTTACATATATGAATATCCAACAATAGTAATTCTATGAATATATATTTTTCCGAATCAGTAATTCAATTTGAATTATTAAACATGCACTAACTGCGATTTAATCAACAATAAATCCCTAGACATAGAGTATAATTAGTAATAATTAACCACAATAATAATTGAATGAATATAACTCAAGGTTAAGTTAGGGAACTTGCCTTCCGCGTTGATTACAGCTACACAATAAACTTGTTTGCGTTCGTAAGACCTATAACCAATAATATCGGTCTCACAATTAGCACAATAATTTATAACACATAACCTTGTAACTTACAGTCAATTCTCTCCTAGGCACATTACCACATAGCCACATCAGTGTTTATAACATATATAAACACTTATCAAGTCTAACTATTTCGGTCTGGTTGGACTTCGGTCTCATCTCGGTGTTCTGGTCACCTTATCCGACAATTAACATATTGATTGTCAATTAAACTTGGTCTTTAAGCTTCAATATTATTTTAGATAAGCCAAATATAGTTTATAATATTTTTCGGAAGCTTTTAATAATTTATAAATAATTATTATAATTTATAATAATTTTTCAAACACTTAAATCATTTTTAAATGATTTAATTATCAAATAATCTTATTATCATTAATATTTAATAATATAAAAATATTAATATTATACTTGTCAAAATATTAAAGTTATTATCAATACCATAAAATATTTTTAAATCATCAATATTCTACTTAAATAGTTTTTAAAATAATAAAAATTATTTTTAAATCATCACCATTAATATTTAAATATTAATGAAATTATTACTAAAATATTAAAAGTCATTTATTATAACTTAAAATATTTTTAAATCATCAATATTCTACTTAAATAATTTTTAAAATAATAAAAATCATTTTTAAATCATCAATATTCTACTTAAATAATTTTTAAAATAATAAAAATTATTTTTAAATCATCACCATTAATATTTAAATATTAATGAAATTATTACCAAAATATTAAAAGTCGTTTATTATAACTTAAAATATTTTTAAATTATGTTTCTCATTTTTAATTGATTTTTAAATCAATAAAACCATTTTTAATTCATTTATTTAATATAATAATTAAATAAATCTAATATCATTAATATTAATTTATTAATGAGAATTCTCCAAAAATATTAAAAATAATATTTTATAATTCAAAATATTTTCTAACGCTTTATTCTCATTTAAAATAATTTTTAAATAATTAAAATCATTTTTATCTTATTTATTTAATTTATTAATTAAATAAATCAAATATCATTAATATTAAATTATTAATAAAAATTCTCTAAAAATATTAAAAGTCACATTTTATAACTCAAAATATTTTTAAATACTCTATTCTTATTTTAAATGATTTTTATATAATAATAAATCATTTTTCTCTAATTTATTTAATACACTAATTAAATAAATTAAATAGCATTAATATTCAAATAATTATAAATATTATTGAAAAATATCCCAAATAATTAAGAGTTATTTTTTAGAATTTAAAATGATTTTTAAAACCATTTTTGTAATTTTTAGAATTTATTTTCTATTTTTAATTAATTTTCGAAAATTCAGAAATTAAAATAATTCAAAACCGTCGCTATAGGTCTTTTGCTACACAAAGCGTCGTTGTTGGTGTTCTTGAGCCTCAAGAAAAATGACAGCTCAGTCATCAGGGGTCTTTGTTTGACCGTGTGTAATTTTCAATCCAAATTGTTTCTATACAATTTCTAACCATGATCTTGTAGTGTTTATGTAACACTACAAGAATCAACCATTAACAACGTTATAACATAACTCAGATGCACGATCCAAGCCTTATAAATCACTGTCAGAACATTTCTGGGTTTTCCAGAAATCTAGATAGTTCGACTGGCTATTTTGAAGCTCAATTATTTACATGTTCTGGTCATTGTATTAATGTTATTAAGGTTTTATTTCGTAGCCCATATGTCAAGGAACATATATCAAGCAACAAATCAGTCAGAGTATAACACAATAACCAGATTCGATCTAGTCAAAGGTTGTCAAAAAGTTCGCTACTACAGTTTCTGGGTTTTCCAGAAACTGTGTACAAAACAACAACATCAAATCACATATTAACTGACAGATCAAGAAGCTTGAAGATGTTGTCAGACTCTGTTTTAGCACTTTCTGGGTTACCCAGAATGCAGTTGGTCAACGTCGGTCAACTTACTTTGACCAAGAATAAAATGAAATCTAGACATCAAATGGCTATCCTACCACTTGCAGAATAAAGACCTCATATCGGACTACCAATCCAAAACATAAAACAAGACAAATCAAAAACTGACGCGGATCTGTGGCACCTGACATTAGCTTGTCAAACCACAAATCGTGTTCTTGACAGTTTTTGGAAAACACCAAATTAAGGCACTTTGATGCTATGGATATATGTTTGATCATCATAGATCAACATAAAACATCCTCTAGCATGAATCTAAACACATAAACACAATTTTTTTTCTTAACATGTAAAATCAAAAATCAAATTAGGGTTTATACCTTCTTGCTAGATCTTTGATCTTAGATCTCCTTAGTTGTTCTTGGTGAGCTAGGGACTGATTTTGGGACTGAATTACTTGTTATTTTGGGAGACAAATAGTTGGTGAGAGAAAGAGAGCAAAATGGCAAAGCTTGTACACTTTCTCTCTTATATATATATATATATATATATATATATTATATATATATATATATATATATATATATATATATTACTTAGATGTTGCTTGGCTGATTTGTAAAAGGAAAATCAAATAAAAGGGCAAATATGAGTTGATCAAGTAAAAGCTACATGTGATTTGTAAGGTTTTTTTCTTGCTAAATTTTTTCATCAAAAAATGAATGAAAAACTAAATAACACAAAGAAATCTTATATAATCAATATTATTACCTTTGCATTACAAATACTACAAAACTAATAGAAATATAAAATCAAAACTCAATTCAAAACTCAATTTTCTTTCCTTTTCTTTTATAAAGTCAATAACAACATGTAAGTAAATAATTTTAAATTCTTTTTCTATGCTGACTTAAATTTTCCTTTCTTTTCTTTTCCTTTCCATCATAATTATGGATTGTACTCGATCAAAATTTAATGAAGTAAAGGGACCAAATAAAACAAATTTAAAACACAGGGAGAAACTTGCAAAAAACAGATAAGTGCATGACAGAAATATGTGTTTGGCTACATTTAATCCTCCCAAATTCCTTTACTACGATACACAAACGCATGCTAAGGAACCCTTAAAATGAGTTCAATGGCGAGACTAGTATCATCTCTCTTCACGCGTCCATCTGTCGAGTTGAATTCAGTGAGTTCACAGCTTCAACAATGGCGAGGGATTCGGGTGAGGGTGTTTAACAACTTGGAGAGGGCCCTAATGCTTATGCAGAGGAAGATGCAATCTAGCGGCATCAAACGTCTGATAAAGAACAATCAGCCCTACCATATCAAGAACTCCGAGAAGCGCGTCTTGGCACGCAAGAAACAGCAACGCAAAATCGGATCGCAAGAGCTTGCTCGGAAGCTCAAATCTATCCTCATCAAGAAGCCATGTATTTTTACTTCTCTTATTTAGCTTATATTCATAATTTGAATTTTATGTTTGCGTAATTTGATTGGTTAGATTTCATTAGGGGCAATTTTGATTGTGTAATTAAGTTGAGGGTGATTGTTAATTGTTGATATATTAGCTTATGGCTAATGTGTAAATGGGAATGTGAATAGCACTGTTCTGTGTAGTTTGAATTGGCATTAGCATGTATTTTTGTTTCATGTTTACTCCTAAAAGTAATAAATTATTAGTCTAATAATGGTGACTTGATAATGAAATTATAATGACAAAATTTAGGATATTGCTAAGAGATGGGGCAGTAAAAGGCTTATCCGTCAGACGTCGTTATAGATAATCGATGCCCTTCACTTCATCTGCAGTAATCGATGTAATAAAGCAAGGGGAGAGGAGCATATAAGCCAGGCTGCTTCATTTTTGTACAAGACTTGGATCAAGCTAGGAGAAGCACATTTGTCATTTTATACTACTATCTATAAAAAACGGGCTCTTTTGTGGAATACAAAAAAATTTGCAAGTGAGACTTTATTTTTATGGAAAAGTGGGAGTATTGTTTTCTGGTAATTAATTGATTAAATTGTTAAATATAAGAAAATATACATGAATAACTAGGGATATTCCTCCTGATTAACACTCAACCAATACAACTACAAAAAGAAGCTTTGTTTTGCTATTAAAACAAGCACCCAATATGAATCATACTCGGTTAAAGTACTATTGTATTTTTCAATCTGCCATTTACTATATTTTACATTTTTATTTCATTTGTTATATTGGTTCCTATGTATGGCCAATCTAATACAAGAAAATTAATTATTAAAAATTAAGTTAAATATTAAGTTGCACTCAATGTATGAGTTTAAAAAGTCTATTTTTTTTAAGTGCATTGAACAAACTTTTGGCAATATGAGGGTGTTAATGTCTGTGTGCTAATGTGCTCTGATCACGCCCTAACATACTATGAGATTTTTAACAAGATCACATTGAGATCTCAGTAGTTTATTGCTCCAAAATTTATATATGTTCCTCCCATTCAGTTGTTTTCATTCCCTATATTTTTTTCTTTTGGTTCCTTCATCCTTGTTTCTGTTTAGCTATATGAGGATATATTTTTTGCTATATTATTTCCTCCAAAGTATGTTTTTCATTAGTCACTTCGGCAAATTATTATTATTATTTATTGATGTGCTTGGGTGCATGCTTGCAGGGGTGGTCCTTGAGCTTAGGTATGAAGAACTATTTTCTAGATGGGCTACCAATGAAAGGGCAAAATGGATTCAATTCTCTACTAATTCTTAGTCCCTTTCAACATATCTGTGGACATGTTCACCCAACAATTTTAATTTTGCAATCTTTAGTGTTATGATGTACAGTTTAGTTGGCGTGTTTTATGGAATATTTGCTTCATTGTTTAGCAATGGCATTGGAAATAATACAACTTTGGAGTTATCAAATTCAGCACCTACTCAACATACTGTGCATAGATGGCCTCAGGAAGTCATTTCCAACCTGTTGTGTACAGCCATAAAATGTTGATGAATCTTTTGTGCGCCACTGATGGCCATTCTCTTGGTAAGCAACACCCTGAGCGATTGTTAAGAAGATTCAAAGTCTATTATCTCTATGGCACAGAGACATAGGTAAGAACTTGAGTGATCATTAATACAGTACTTGGTATTGTGCAACTAAAAGTGGTCTAAGAGGAAGATTTAGACGAGAGACAAGATTGGAGTTTTGAATAAGTATAATTTTTTGATCAATGACATCAACGTCAATATATTTGAAAATAGGAGTAAGAAGAAGACCAAAACTAAGACAGTTGTTGTTAAAACAGTGTTCAAAGGAGGTTAACAGGATATATGCAAGATTGTATGTCATCCACTCATTCATGATACACTTGATGATTTCTAGATCAAAGGGATGCAGTGTTCTAGTGTCTTATACTAGCATGAGATTTTGTCCAAGGATTTTTATCAAGAAACTGACACTCAGCAGTTAAAAATTCCAGAACAACATTAACAGGAAAATCAAATAAAAGGGCAAGTATGAGTTGATCAAGTAAAAGCTACATGTGATTTGTAAGGTTTTTTTCTTGCTAAATTTTTTCATCCAAAAATGAATGAAAAACTAAATAACACAAAGAAATCGTATATAATCAATATTATTACCTTTGCATTACAAATACTACAAAACTAATAGAAATATAAAATAAAAACTCAATTCAAAACTCAATTTTCTTTCCTTTTCTTTTATAAAGTCAATAACAACATGTAAGTAAATAGTTTTAAATTCTTTTTCTATGGTGCCTTAAGTTTTCCTTTCTTTTCCTTTCCATCATAATCATGGATTGTACTCGATCAAAATTTAATGAAGTAAAGGGACCAAATAAAACAAATTTAAAACACAGGGAGAAACTTGCAAAAAATAGATAAGTACATGACAAAAATATGCGTTTGGCTACCTTTAAGCCTCCCAATTTCCTTCACTACGATACACAAACGCATGCTAAGGAACCCTTAAAATGAGTTCAATGGCGAGACTAGTATCATCTCTCTTCATGCGCCCATCTGTCGAGTTGAATTCAGTGAGTTCACAGAATCAACAATGGCGGGGGATTCGGGTGAGGGTGTTTAACAACTTCGAGAGGGCCCTGATGCTTATGTAGAGGCAGATGCAATCTAGCGGCATCGAATGTCTATTAAAGAACGATCAGCCCTACCATATCAAGAACTTCGAGAAGCGCGTCTTGGCGGGCAAGAAACTGCAACGCAAAATCGGATCGCAAGAGCTTGCTCGAAAGCTCAAATCTATCCTCATTAAGAAAGTCAGGTATTTTTAGTTCTCTTATTTAGCTTATATTCATAATTTGAATTTTGTGTTCACGTAATTTGATTGGTTGGATTTCATTAGGTGCTATTTTGATTGTGTAATTAAATTGAGGGTGATTGTTAATTGTTGATATATTAGCTTATGGCTAATGTGTAAATGGGAATGTGAATAGCACTGTTCTGTGTAGTTTGAATTTGCATTAGCATGCATTTTTGTTTCATGTTTACTCCTAAAAGTAATAAATTATTAGTCTAATAATGGTGACTTGATAATGAAATTATATTGACAAAATTTAAGATATTGCTAAGAGATGGTGCAGTAAAAGGCCTATCCGTCAGACGTCGTATAGATAATCGATGTCCTTCGCTTCATCTACAGTAATCGATGTAATAAAGGAATGGGAGAGGAGCATATAAGCCAAGCTGCTTCATTTTTGTACAAGACTTGGATCAAGCTAGAAGAAGCACATTGTCATTTTATACTACTATCTATAAAAAAAGGGCTCTTTTGTGGAATACAAAAAAATTTGCAAGTGAGACTTTATTTTTAAGGAAAAGAGGGAGTATTGTTTTCTGGTATTTAATTGATTAAATAGAAGAATATATACATGAATAACTAGTGTTATTCCCCCATATTAACACTCAACCAATACAACTACAAAAAGAAACTTTATTTTGCTATTAAAACAAGCACCCAATATGAATCATACTCGGTTAAAGTACTATTGTATTCCTCAATTTGCCATTTACTATATCTTACATTTTTATTTCATTTCTTATGTTGGTTCCCATGTATGGCCAATCTGATACAAGAAAATTGATTATTAGAAATTAAGTTAAATATTATGTTGCACTCATACATGAGTTTAAAAAGTCTATTTTTTTAAAGAGCATTGAACAAACTTTTGGCAATATGAGGGCATTAATGTCTGTATATTGATGTGGTCTGCTCACGCCCTAACATACTATGAGATTTTTAACAAGATCAGATTGAGATCTCATTAGTTTATTGCTCCAAAAGTTATATATGTTCCTCCCATTCAGTTATTTTCATTCCCTATATTTTTTTTCTTTTGGTTCCTTGTTTCTGTTTAGCTATATGAAGAGATATTTTTTGTTATATTATTTCCTCCACAATATGTTTTTTATTAGTCAATTCGGCAAATTATTATTATTATTTATTGATGTGCTTGGGTGCATGCTTGCAGGGGTGGTCCTTGAGCTTAGGTATGAAGAACTATTTTCTAGATGGGCTGCCAATGAAAGGGCAAAATGGATTCCATTCACTATTGATTCTTAGTCTCTTTCAACTTATCTTTGGACATGATCACCCAACAATTTTAATTTTGCAATCTTTAGTATTATGATATATAGTTTAGTTGGCGTGTTTTATGGAATATTTGCTTCATTGTTTAGAAATGGCATTGGAAATAATACAACTTTGGAGTTATCAAATTCAGCACCTACTCAACATACTGTGCATAGAGTGACCTCAAGAAGTCATTTCCAACCTGGTGTGTACAGCCATAAAACGTTGATGAATCTTTTGTGCGCCACTGATGGCCATTCTCTTGGTAAGCAACACCTTGGGCGATTGTTAAGAAGATTCAGAGTCTATTATCTCTATGGCACAGAGACATAGGTAAGAACTTGAGTGATCCTTAATACAATACTTGGTATTGTGCAACTAAAAGTGGTCTAAGAGGAAGATTTAGACGAGAGACAAGATTGGAGTTTTGAACAAGTTTAAATTTTTGATCAATGACATCAACGTCAAGATATTTGAAAATAGGAGTAAGAAGAAGACCAAAACTAAGACAGTTGTTGTTAAAATAGTGTTCAAAGGAGGTTAACAGGATATATGCAAGATTGTATGTCATCCACTCATTCATGATACATTTGATGATTTCCGGATCAAAGGGATGCAGTGTTCTAGAGTCTTATACTGGCATGAGATTTTGTCCAAGGATTTATCAAGAAACTGACACTCAGCAGTTAAAAATTCCAGACCAACATTAACAGAAAAATCAAATAAAAGGGCAAGTATGAGTTGATCAGGTAAAAGCTATATGTGATTTGTAAGGTTTTTTTGTTGCTAAATTTTTTCATCCAAAAATGAATGAAAAACTAAATAACACAAAGAAATTTTATATAATCAATATTATTACCTTTGCATTAAAAATACTACAAAACTAATAGAAATATAAAATAAAAACTCAATTTAAAACTCAATTTTCTTTCCTTTTCTTTTATAAAGTCAATAACAACATGTAAGTAAATAATTTTAAATTCTTTTTCTATGGTGACTTAAATTTTCCTTTCTTTTCTTTTCCTTTCCATCATAATCATGGATTGTACTCGATCAAAATTTAATGAAGTAAAGGGACCAAATAAAACAAATTTAAAACACACGGAGAAACTTGCAAAAAATAGATAAGTACATGATAAAAATATGCGTTTGGCTACATTTAATCCTCCCAATTTCCTTCACTGTGATACACAAACGCATGCTAAGGAACCCTAAAAATGAGTTCAATGGCGAGACTAGTATCATCTCTCTTCACGCGCCCATCTGTCGAGTTGAATTCAGTGAGTTCACAGCTTCAACAATGGCGGGGGATTCGGGTGAGGGTGTTTAACAACTTGGAGAGGGCCCTGATGCTTATGCAGAGGCAGATGCAATCTAGCGGCATCGAACGTCTGATAAAGAACGATCAGCCCTACCATATCAAGAACTTTGAGAAGCGCGTCTTGGCACGCAAGAAACTGCAACGCAAAATTGGATCGCAAGAGCTTGCTCGGAAGCTCAAATCTATCCTCATCAAGAAAGTCACGTATTTTTACTTCTCTTATTTAGCTTATATTCATAATTTGAATTTTGAGTTTGCGTAATTTGATTGGTTGGATTTCATTAGGTGCTATTTTGATTGTGTAATTAAATTGAGGTTGATTGTTAATTGTTGATATACTAGCTTATGGCTAATGTTTAAATGGGAATGTGAATAACACTGTTCTGTGTAGTTTGAATTTGCATTAGCATCCATTTTTGTTTCATGTTTACTCCTAAAAGTAATAAATTATTAGTCTAATAATGGTGACTTGATAATGAAATTATAATGACAAAATTTAAGATATTGCTAAGAGATGGTGCAGTAAAAGGCCTATCCGTCAGACGTCGATATAGATAATCGATGCCCTTCGCTTTATCTGTTGTAATCGATGTAATAAAGCAAGGGGAGAGGAGCATATAAGCCAGGCTGCTTCATTTTATACAAGACTTGGATCAAGCTAGGAGAAGCACATTTGTCATTTTATACTACTATCTATAAAAAAAAGGGTTCTTTTGTGGAATACAAAAAAATTTGCAAGTGAGACATTATTTTTATGGAAAAGAGGGAGTATTGTTTTCTGGTAATTAATTGATTAAATTGTTAAATAGAAGAAAATATACATGAATAACTAGGGATATTCCCCCCGATTAACACTCAACCAATACAACTACAAAAAGAAGCTTTGTTTTGCTATTAAAATAAGCACCCAATATAAATCATACTCGATTAAAGTACTATTGTATTCCTCAATCTGCCATTTACTATATCTTACATTTTTATTTGATTTGTTATATTGGTTCCCATGTATGGCCAATTTGATACAAGAAAATTGATTATTAGAAATTAAGTTAAATATTAAGTTGCACTCAATTTATGAGTTTAAAAAGTCTGTTTTTTAAGTGCATTGAACAAACTTTTGGCAATATGAGGGTGTTAATGTCTGTGTGCTGATGTGCTCTGCTCACGCCCTAACATACTATGAGATTTTTAACAAGATCACATTGAGAACTCAGTATTTTATTGCTCCAAAATTTATATATGTTCCTCCCATTCAGTTGTTTTCATTCACTATATTTTTTTCTTTTGGTTCCTTCATCCTTGTTTCTATTTAGCTATATGAGGAGATATTTTTTTGCTATATTATTTCCTCCAAAGTATGTTTTTCATTAGTCACTTCGGCAAATTATTATTATTATTTATTGATGTGCTTGGGTGCATGCTTGCAGGGGTGGTCCTTGAGCTTAGGTATGAAGAACTATTTTCTAGATGGGCTACCAATGAAAGGGCAAAATGGATTCAATTCTCTACTAATTCTTAGTCCCTTTCAACATATCTGTGGACATGTTCACCCAACAATTTTAATTTTGCAATCTTTAGTGTTATGATATACAGTTTAGTTGGCGTGTTTTATGGAATATTTGCTTCATTGTTTAGCAATGGCATTGGAAATAATACAACTTTTGAGTTATCAAATTCAGCATCTACTTAACATACTGTGCATAGAGTGACCTCAGGAAGCCATTTTCAACCTGGTGTGTATAGCCATAAATCGTTGATGAATCATTTGTGCGCCACTGATGGCCATTCTCTTGGTAAGCAACACCCGGAGCGATTGTTAAGAAGATTCAGAGTCTATTATATCTATGGCACAGAGACATAGGTAAGAACTTGAGTGATCATTAATACAGCACTTGGTATTGTGCAACTAAAAGTGGTCTAAGAGGAAGTTTTAGATGAGAGACAAGATTGGAGTTTTGAACAAGTTTAAATTTTTGATCAATGACATCAACGTCAAGATATTTGAAAATAGGAGTAAGAAGAAGACCAAAACTAAGACAGTTGTTGTTAAAACAGTGTTCAAAGGAGGTTAACAGGATATATGCAAGATTGTATGTCATCCACTCCATTCATGATACACTTGATGATTTCCAAATCAAAGGGATGCAGTGTTCTAGTGTCTTATACTGGCATGAGATTTTGTCCAAGGATTTTATCAAGAAACTGACACTCAGCGGGAAAATCAAATAAAAGGGCAAGTATGAGTTGATCAGGTAAAAGCTACATGTGATTTGTAAGGTTTTTTTCTTGCTAAATTTTTTCATCCAAAAATGAATGAAAAACTAAATAACACAAAGAAATCTTATATAATCAATATTATTACCTTTGCATTACAAATACTACAAAACTAATAGAAATATAAAATAAAAACTAAATTTAAAACTCAAATTTTCTTTCGTTTCTTTTATAAAGTCAATAACAACATGTAAGTAAATAATTTTAAATTCTTTTCTTTTCTATGGTGACTTAAATTTTCCTTTCTTTTCTTTTCCATCATAATCATGGATTGTACTCGATCAAAATTTAATGAAGTAAAGGGACCAAATAAAACAAATTTAAAACACAGGGAGAAACTTGCTAAAAATAGATAAGTACATGGCAAAAATATGCGTTTGGCTACATTTATCCTCCCAATTTCCTTCACTGCAATACACAAACGCATTCTAAGGAACCCTAAAAACGAGTTCAATGGCGAGACTAGTATTATCTCTCTTCACGCGCCCATCTGTCGAGTTGAATTCAGTCAGTTCACAGCTTCAACAATGTCGGGGGATTCGGGTGAGGGTGTTTAACAACTTGGAGAGAGCCCTGATGCTTATGCAGAGGCAGATGCAATCTAGCAGCATCGAACGTCTGATAAAGAACGATCAGCCTTACCATATCAAGAACTCCGACAAGCGCGTCTTGGCACGTAAGAAACTGCAACACAAAATCGGATCCCAAGAGCTTTCTCGGAAGCTCAAATCTATCCTCATCAAGAAAGTCAGGTATTTTTACTTCTCTTATTTAGCTTATATTCATAATCTGAATTCAGAGTTCGTGTAATTTTATTGGTTGGATTTCATTAGGGGCTATTTCGATTGAGTAATTAAATTGAGGGTGATTGTTAATTGTTGATATATTAGCTTATGGCTAATGTGTAAATGGGAATGTGAATAGCACTGTTCTGTGTAGTTTAAATTTGCATTAGCATGCATTTTTGTTTCATGTTTACTCCTAAAAGTAATACATTATTAGTCTAGTGACTTGATAATGGAATTATAATGACAAATTTAAGATATAGCTAAGAGATGGTGCAGTAAAAGGCCTATTCGTCAGACGTCGATATAGATAATCGATGCCCTTAGCTTCATCTGCAGTAATCGATGTAATAAAGCAAGGGGAGAGGAGCATATAAGCCAGGTTGCATCATTTTTGTACAAGACTTGGATCAAGCTAGGAGAAGAGCATTTGTCATTTTATACTACTATCTATAAAAAAAGGGCTCTTTTGTGGAATACAAAAAAATTTGCAAGTGAGACTTTATTTTTATAGAATAGAGGGAGTATTGTTTTCTGGTAATTAATTGATTAAATTGTTAAATATAAGAAAATATACATGAATAACTAGGGATATTACCCCAGATTAACGCTCAACCAATACAACTACAAAAAGAAGCTTTGTTTTGCTATTAAAACAAACCCAATATGAATCGTACTCGGGTTAAAGTACAATTGTATTCCTCAATCTGCCATTTACTATATCTTACATTTTTATTTCATTTGTTATATTGGTTTCTATGTATGGCCAATCTGATACAAGAAAATTGATTATTAGAAATTAAGTTAAATATTAAGTTGCACTAATATATGAGTTTAAAAAGTCTATTTTTTTAAAGTGCATTGAACAGACTTTTGGAAATATAAGGGTATTAATGTTTGTGTGCTGATGTGCTCTGCTCACGTCCTAACATACTATGAGATTTTTAACAAGATCAGATTGAGATCTCAGTACTTTATTGCTCCAAAAGTTATGTATGTTCCTCCCATTCAGTTGTTTTCATTCCCTATATTTTTTTCTTTCGGTTCCTTGTTTCTGTTTAGCTATATGAGGAGATATTTTTTGCTATATTATTTCCTCCACAATATATTTTTCGTTAATCACTTCGGCAAATTATTATTATTATTTATTGATGTGCTTGGGTGCATGCTTGCAGGGGTGGTCCTTGAGCTTAGGAATGAAGAATTATTTTCTAGATGGGCTACCAATGAAAGGGCAAAATGGATTCCATTCTCTACTGATTCTTAGTCTCTTTCAACTTATCTGTGGACATGTTCACCCAACAATTTTAATTTTGCAATCTTTAGTATTATGATATACAGTTTAGTTGGCGTGTTTTATGGAATATTTGCTTCATTGTTTAGCAATGGCATTGGAAAACAACCTAGTGTGTACAGCCATAAAACGTTGATGAATCTTTTGTGCGCCACTGATGGCCATTCTCTTGGTAAGCAACACCTGAGCGATTGTTAAGAAGATTCAGAGTCTATTATCTCTATGGCACAAAGACATAGGTAAGAACTTGAGTGATCATTAATACAGTACTTCATATTGTGCAACTAAAAGTGGTCTAAGAGGAAGATTTAGACGAGAGACAAGATTGGAGTTTTGAACAAGTTTAAATTATTTATCAATGACATCAACGTCAAGATATTTGAAAATAGGAGTAAGAAGAAGACCAAAACTAAGACAGTTGTTGTTAAAACAGTGTTCAAAGGAGGTTAACAGGATATATGCAAGATTGTATGTCATCCACTCATTCATGATACACTTGATGATTTCCAGATCAAAGGGATGCAATGTTCTAGTGCCTTATACTGGCATGAGATTTTGTCCAAGGATTTTATCAAGAAACTGATGTAAGACCCCAACTTTTATAAATAATGATGAATTTTGTATAAATATCATTTTTGAATATTATGGAGTTAATTTGATATAATGTTATAGTTGTGGGTAATATTTATAAATTTTGCAAAATACGCAAGTTGTTATATAATATTCGATTGGTCGGGGAATATTCGTTTTAACAGGAAATATTCGTACAACGGCACAATCATTGGTGGACCCCACAACGGAATTATTGTCGGATTGAGAAAACGACAAAAATATTTTATTAAAAATAACGGCGGAAGTTTTACCATTGATACTGTTGAACTACTCGGTAGTAAAAGTACAGTAATACGTGTGGTTGCATAGTAACACACGGTATTGATTATTAATGCTTATGTGAGAAATCACTCAGTTTGATTCAATTATTGTCAGTTAATAATATAAATTATTTAGCGATAATGACGTTTTGTTTTATTCGTATTATTAACGTAATAAAACATAAACATCTTTTTATATAAAACAGAATACTTTATTAAAGTTATTCTATAAATAGAATATATTATATTTTATTTAAAAGATTTTTCTTTAAATATGGACCGTCAGATTAAAGTAATCAATCTGGACCGTTCATGGATTAGTTACTATGCATTTTATTTTTCTATAAATAGCAGCTCATTCCTTCATTATTTCTTACGAATTCACTGAACTCTAGAGAGAGAAACTATAGAGAGAAACTATAGAGAGAGAGAAGAAGAATATTCTGCTACTTATTATTCTGTTGGAACATCATGTCTGTGTGTTTTACACCGGACCTGGTTCCGTCTTTATTATTATTCTGTTGGAATATCCTGTCTGTGCGTTTTACGCCGGACCTGGTTCTGTCTTTATTATTATTCTGTTGGAATATCCTGTCTGTGCGTTTTACGCCGGTGCTGGTTCCATTATTTATTATTCTGTTGGAATAACCTGTCTGTGCGGTCTATCGCATACATGGTGATTTCTTTTGTTATTCTATTTTTTATTATACTCAGTTGGTTAAGTTTTGACTTCTATACTCCATGAAACTAGTGGAATATCCTTGATAATTGCGGTTCATCCAGTATCTTTTCATAAAAATATTCTTCTAAGTATTCTTGAATTTTACTCCACAAAGCAGTATCATGTTGACAATTTGGACGTTGTTAATTCTTGGATAAATTAATTCTTGAACTTGTTTTATTGAATTCTTATATCATTGTCATCATCCTCATGTTTATAAAATGTTGAAAGTCATCTGTGGCCTGTGGTGCATAGATGGACTTGGTATGATTATGACCAGGGATTATTCGGTATAATCATGACCGTAATATTACAAATGATGTGGTAAAAGTCCTTATTGGCCCGTAGTGTATTGATGGACAGTTGTTGGCATGATCATGACCATTAATGAATACACGAATATCCTTGGCCGTAGTGCGGGGGTGATTCGATGATGTGGATTATTTTATTAAGCTGAGTCCCAGCGATCACAGTGTTGAAAAACTTTTTAAATCATAAAAGATAGTAGAGTTTATTTTCTACTTGACTCTTTTAATGGATTGCTTGTTCCGCTGCAGTTAAACTTGATGTCTATTATATTTTATCAATTTAACATTGTTGAAGGCTAATGATAATTTATTCTGCATTATCTTAGTCATAATATTTCTTATTGGGCTAGTTGAGCTCACCCTTTCTTTCACTGTTCTCTTCAGGAAATGAGAACGTAGCTGGGGCAACTCGGAGAACGGAGTGATGGTCCGAATGATAGTATTAGTTAGTAGTCCTCACTATTTTATGTAATGGTGTATTAATAAATGTAATGATGACTCCTTTTGAGTATGAATACTCTCTAGAAGATAATATTTGTATTCAAACTCACAGTTTATGTTTGTCGTATTGTACACGACGGTTGTATTAGTAAGTTGTATTTGTATTCTATACTATGTATCTGACGACCCAAGATGGGTGATGTATACCTAATTCTGGGGGCGTCACAGTTGGTATCAGAGCTTAGGGATATGATCCCTGGCTAAGATGTGAGAATAGAACTAGGAGGGGAGAGACGGAGAATTCCTTCGCTAGTATGACCTACCTAAGTTTATTTGCATGGTATTTAATTGGTCGGTCATAATATAAGGATAATATATGACATATCAATTAACTTTTATTTTGTGGCAGTATCTGAAAATGGCATCTGAGAATGTTGAGAATAGCAATGGAGCACAGGTGACTGTTGATTCACCACATATCAATAATCAGGATAATGTGCATCAGGAAGGTGACAATCCTCATGGAAATAACAGCACTGACCAGATGATGAATGATGGAATGTTCAGAAACTTTATGCAGTTCATCCAACAACAGGCGAGAGCGGCTCCTGTCCAAAATATAGGTGGAAACACTAAAAACTCTCGGACGGTCACCGCTAAACAGTTCAAGGAGTTGGGACCACCAGAGTTTAAGGGAGAGTCAAAACCACTTATAGCGGAAACATGGATGAAGCAGATTACCAAGATATTTGATGTCTTGGGATGCTCCGAGGAGCAAAAGGTTCCCTTTGCCGCCTTTATATTGCGAGGAGAGGTAGATTACTGGTGGAAATCGATTAAGCGTACTCAACCTGCCGCACTGAAGATGTCTTGGGAGAAGTTCCAAGAGCTGTTCAATGACAAATACTTTCCCGAAAGTGTTCGTCACATGAAGGAGGTGGAGTTCATAAAATTGGAGCAGAATAATATGACCGTGTTGCAGTATGAGGCTAAATTTACTGAGTTGTCTCGGTTTGCGTCCCACTTGGTGGATAATGAAGAGCGAATGACGCGAATTTTTTTGCGAGGTTTGAAACCTGAGATACGTCAACATCTTATTTCTCATAAACTGTGTTTGTATTCAGATGTTTTGAATAGGGCTCAGTTAGTGGAGCGCGATAACGAGTCAACGCAACCAAAAGAGAGCAGTCAGCAAAATGATAATACCAGTGAGAGCAGTCATCGAAGCGGTGACAACAAGCGTGGAGGGAATCAACAGGCCAGAAATGGTAACCACTTCGGTAGTAATCAGGGCCAAAACAATAAGAATGGTCATTTCAAGAAGAGGAGATTCAACAATGATGGAAAGACGTCAGCACCAGCACACGTTGTTAAGGAAGGAGAACGACTACCTATCATATGTTTCAAATGCGGAGGGGAAGGGCACATCAGTCCAAACTGCGCGATGCCGTCTAAAGCATGTTATAATTGTGGAAGAGAAGGTCATTTAGCTCGATTTTGTCGTTTACCAAAAATAAGTTCAGCCAAGATAGAGACACCAAAGGCCGTCCCAAAAAAGTCAAAACCGGTAGTGCAAGGGAGAGCGTTTGTTGTGACCTCCCAGAAAGCAAGGAACCCGAATGAGGTCATCACGGGTAAGCTTATCATAAACTCTAACGAAGTATATACTTTATTTGATACCGGTTCTACCCATTCTTTTATTTCTCCTACTTGCGCTCATCGATTAAATTTGACTCCAGAGAAATTAGACTTTGATTTATCTGTTGAAACTCCATTGGGAGAAACCTTCATTACATCCACGGTTTATAAGTCTTATTTGGTTCAAGTTGGTACCCACACATTACCTATCGATCTGATTTCATTAAAAATACTTGCATTTGACGTGATTCTAGGGATTGATTGGTTAACTACTCATCATGCAAAAATTGATTGTTTTCGTAAGGTTGTTAGCTTTCATATTCCTAATCGACCTATTATGCGAATTCAAGCAACCAAACCATTAAAATCAATTGCTGTCATCTCAAGCCATAAAGCTATTCGTTTATTGAAAAACGGATGTCAAGCTTTCTTAGCTCATGTCACGGATCTAAACAAAAATACGTCAGTTTTGAATGATATTTCTATTGTTAATAAATTCCCTGACGTATTCCCTGAAGAACTTTCTGGCCTACCCCCAGAGCGTGAAATTAAATTTTGTATCGACCTTAAACCCGGTACAAAACCCATTTCCAAAGCCCCATATCGAATGGCTCCTATTGAACTTCAGGAGTTAAAGATCCAACTGTAGGAATTGTTAGACATTGGCTTTATTCGTCCTAGTACTTCTCCTTGGGGTGCTCCTGTGCTATTCGTGAAGAAGAAAGATGGAAGTATGCGACTTTGTATTGATTATCGGGAGTTGAATCATGTCACCATCAAAAATAAGTACCCATTGCCACGTATTGATGACCTGTTTGACCAGTTGCAAGGAGCACAATTCTTTTCAAAGATCGATCTTCGTTCTGGATATCATCAGCTGAAGGTTAGAACTGAGGATATTCCAAAGACGGCTTTCAGAACTCGGTACGGGTATTATGAATTCCTAGTCATGTCCTTTGGATTGACTAATGCTCCTGCTGCCTTCATGGATATGATAAACCGGGTATTCAAGGAATATTTGGATCACTTTGTGGTCGTCTTTATTGATGACATCCTTATTTATTCTAATAGCCGTGAAGATCATGAGCAACACTTGAGGCTGGTACTCCCAAAGCTTCGTGAATACAAGCTTTATGCCAAGTTGAAGAAATGCGAGTTCTGGCTGGAGGAGGTAGCACTCCTTGGGCACGTAGTATCAAGTCGTGGAATATCGGTTGACCCGACAAAGATTGAAGCTATTCAAAGCTGGGAGCAACCTAAATCAGTGACCGAAGTACGTAGCTTTCTTGGTTTAGCTGGTTATTATCGGAGATTCGTGGAAGGATTTTCTCGAATCGCTACTCCATTAACTCAGCTGACTCGGAAAGATACAAAGTTCGGTTGGAGCGAAGAATGTGAGCAGAGTTTTCAAAAACTCAAGAGGAGACTCATTTCAGCACCTGTTCTAACAATACCATCTGGCTCGGAGGGATTTATCATCTACAGTGATGCTTCGAGCAAAGGGTTGGGATGCGTTCTCATGCAACATGGAAAAGTCATAGCCTATGCATCAAGACAACTCAAGGAATATGAGAAGAATTATCCTACTCATGATCAAGAGTTGGCAGCTGTTGTCTTTGCACTTAAAATTTGGAGGCATTACTTGTATGGGGAGAAGATGGAGATCTTTACGGATCATAAAAGCCTCAAATATTTCTTCACTCAAAAGGAACTCAACTGCGACAACGACGTTGGCTTGAACTATTGAAAGATTATGATCATACCATTCAATACCATCCTGAAAAAGCGAACGTGGTAGCTGACGCATTAAGTAGAAGATCATATGCAAGTACGAGTGCAATATTGTCAACACAAAGGCCCATTTTGTGTGACTTGCAAAGGATGGAGATAGAGTTAAAGACTCCAGGGACCCATGTGATGACGGCGAATATACGAGTAGAACCAACTTTAATCGATAAAGTTAAAGCTGCTCAAGCTACAGACCTGGAGCTGATGCGTATGAGGAAGAAAGTGCAAGAAGGTGCTATGCCGGAAGCAAGAATCAATGAAGAAGGAATACTTCGAGTCAACTCCAGACTTTGTGTTCCTAACAACCCTGATTTAAAGTATGAAATCATGATGTAGGCGCACAACACACCATTTGTAATCCATCCTGGAAGTACCAAAATGTATCATGATCTTCGTCATACATTTTGGTGGAGCAATATGAAGAGAGAGATAGCGTTGTTTATCTCAAGGTGTTTAACTTGTCAACGAGTCAAAGTGGATCATCAAGTACCAAAAGGTCCATTGCAACCACTTGAAATTCCAGAATGGAAGTGGGAGCACATTACCATGGATTTCGTTACCGGTCTTTCTAAGGTTTCTAAAGGTATAGATGTGATTTGGGTCATTGTTGATAGATTGACCAAGTCTGCTCATTTCTTACCGATACGAGAAACTTATACACTTGAACGTCTTGCTCGTATGTACATAAACGAGATTGTAAGACTGCATGGTATGCCAATATCCATAGTTTCTGATCGAGACCCAAGATTCACTTCACGATTTTGGGTTAGTTTATAAAAAGCTATGGGCGCAGATTTACGATTTAGTTCGGCATATCATCCTTAGACGGACGGACAATCAGAGAGGACTATTCAAACTCTAGAATATTTATTAAGACTATGTGTCCTTGACTTCAAGGGAAGTTGGGACAAGTTCTTACCATTGGTGGAGTTTTCCTACAACAACAGTTATCAAGCAAGTATTGGCATGGCTCCATTCGAAGCATTGTATGGAAGAAAATGTCGTTCTCCAGTATGCTGGGATGAGGTGGGTGAAGCAACGTTGTTGGGACCGGAGTTGGTACGTATGACTACAGAAAATATTTAAACAATCTGACAACGTATAAAAACCTCACAAGATTGACAAAAGAGTTATGTTGATCTTCATCGAAAGGACGTGAAATTTGATATAGGAAATCATGTGTTCTTACGTGTTGCTCCATGGAAAGGAGTTACGAGATTTAGAAAAAGAGGAAAGCTCAATCCTCGATTCATCGGTCCATTTTTAATCCTCGATCGAGTAGGAACTGTGGCTTATAGACTCACTTTACCGCCAAGTATGTCTCGTGTTCATAACGTTTTTCACATATCCATGTTACGCAAATATGTGGAAGACCCGAACCACATTATTGAGTTAGAAACGGACGAAATAGCGGAGGATTTGACGTATGAAGAAGTTCATGTTCAAATCTTGGATAAGAAGGAACATATTCTACGCTCCAAGGTTATACTTCAAGTCAAAGTTTTGTGGAGAAACCACGATGTTGAGGAAATGACTTGGGAGTTAGAATCTGAAATGAAATCAAGGTATCCTTACCTCTTTGACATACCAGGTACGTACCCTAATTTCGAGTGCGAAATTTCATAAGAATGGGAGGTTGTAAGAACCCAACTTTTATAAATAAAGATGAATTTTCTATAAATATCATTTTTGAATATTATGGAGTTAATTTGATATAATATTATAGTTGTGGGTAATATTTATAAATTTTGTAAAGTACGCAAAATGTTATATAATATTCGATTGGTCGGGAAATATTCGTTTTAACCGGGAATATTCGTACAACGCCACAATCATTGGTGGACCCCACAACGGAATTATTGTCGGATTGAGAAAACGACAAAAATATTTTATTAAAAATAACGGCGGAAGTTTTACCATTGATACTGTTGAACTACTCGGTAGTAAAAGTACAGTAATACGTGTGGTTGCATAGTAACACACGGTATTGATTATTAATGCTTATGTGAGAAATCACTCAGTTTGATTCAATTATTGTCAGTTAATAATATAAATTATTTAGCGATAATGACGTTTTGTTTTATTCGTATTATTAACGTAATAAAACATAAACATCTTTTTATATAAAACAGAATACTTTATTAAAGTTATTCTATAAATAGAATATATTATATTTTATTTAAAAGATTTTTCTTTAAATATGGACCGTCAGATTAAAGTAATCAATCTGGACCGTTCATGGATTAGTTACTATGCATTTTATTTTTCTATAAATAGCAGCTCATTCCTTCATTATTTCTTATGAATTCACTGAACTCTAGAGAGAGAAACTATAGAGAGAAACTATAGAGAGAGAGAAGAAGAGTATTATGCTACTTAACTACTTCCTTATTTCAGCTCTTCTTTAAAACGGTAAGGGGTGTTATTCTTTCTTATTCATGAAGAGAACTATTGTTGTTCCATTTCTTATTATTCTGTTGGAATAACCTGTATACGCGGTCTACCCTATACTTGGTGACATTTTTCTATTATTCTGTTGGAACATCCTGTCTGTGTGTTTTACACCGGATCTGGTTCCGTCTTTATTATTATTCTGTTGGAACATCCTGTCTGTGTGTTTTACACCGGACCTGGTTCCGTCTTTATTATTATTCTGTTGGAACATCATGTCTGTGTGTTTTACACCGGACCTGGTTCCGTCTTTATACTGTTGGAATATCCTGTTTGTGCGTTTTACGCCGGACCTGGTTCCATTATTTATTATTCTGTTGGAATAACCTGTCTGTGCGGTCTATCGCATGCATGGTGATTTCTTTTGTTATTCATTCTTTATTATACTCAGTTGGTTAAGTTTTGACTTCTATACTCCATGAAATTAGTGGAATATCCTTGATAATTACGGTTCATCCAGTATCTTTTCATGAAAATATTCTTCTAAGTATTCTTGAATTTTACTCCACAAAGCAGTATCATGCTGACAATTTGGACGTTGTTAATTCTTGGATAAATTAATTCTTGAACTTATTTTATTGAATTCTTATATCATTGTCATCATCCTCATGTTTATAAAATGTTGAAAGTCATCTGTGGCCTGTAGTGCATAGATGGACTTGGTATGATTATGACCAGGGATTATTCGGTATAATCATGACTGTAATGTTACAAATGATATGGTAAAAGTCCTCATTGGCCCGTAGTGCATTGATGGACAGTTGTTGGCATGATCATGACCATTAATGAATACACGAATATCCTTGGCCGTAGTGCAGGGGTGATTCGATGATGTGGATTATTTTATTAAGCTGAGTCCCAGCGATCACAGTGTTGAAAAACCTTTTAAATCATAAAAGATAGTAGAGTTTATTTTCTATTTGACTCTTTTAATGGATTGCTTGTTCCGCTGCAGTTAAACTTGATGTCTATTATATTTTATCAGTTTAACATTGTTGAAGGCTAATGATAATTTATTCTGCATTATCTTAGTCATAATATTTCTTACTGGGCTAGTTGAGCTCACCCTTTCTTTCACTGTTCTCTTCAGGAAATGAGAACGTAGCTGGGGCAAGTCGGGAAACGGAGTGATGGTCCGAATGATAATATTAGTTAGTAGTCCTCACTATTTTATGTAATGGTGTGTTAATAAATGTAATGAGGACTCCTTTTGAGTATGAATACTCTCTAGAAGATAATATTTGTATTCAAACTCACAGTTTATGTTTTGTCATATTGTACACGACAGTTGTATTAGTAAGTTGTATTTATATTCTGTACTATGTATCTGACGACCCAAGATGGGTGATGTATACCTAATTCTGGGGGCGTCACAACTGACACTCAGCAGTTAAAAATACCAGACCAACATTAACAGGAAAATCAAATAAAAGGGCAAGTATGAGTTGATCAGGTAAAAGCTACATGTGATTTGTAAGGTTTTTTTCTTGCTAAATTTTTTCATCCAAAAATGAATGAAAAACTAAATAACACAAGAAATCTTATATAATCAATATTATTACCTTTGCATTACAAATACTACAAAACTAATAGAAATATAAAATAAAAACTCAATTTAAAACTTAATTTTCTTTCCTTTTCTTTTATAAAGACAATAACAACATGTAAGTAAATAATTTTAAATTCTTTTTCTATGGTGACTTAAATTTTCCTTTCTTTTCCTTTCCATCATAATCATGGATTGTACTCGATCAAAATTTAATGAAGTAAAGGGACCAAATAAAACAAATTTAAAACACAGGGAGAAACTTGCAAAAAATAGATAAGTACATGACAAAAATATGCGTTTGGCTACATTTAATCCTCCCAATTTCCTTCGTTGCGATACACAAACGCATGCTAAGGAACCCTAAAAATGAGTTCAATGGCGAGACTAGTATCATCTCTCTTCACGCGCCCATCTGTTGAGTTGAATTCAGTGAGTTCACAGCTTCAACAATGGCGGGGGATTCGGGTGAGGGTGTTTAACAACTTGGAGAGGGCCCTGATGCTTATGCAGATGCAGATGCAGATGCAATCTAGCGGCATCGAACGTCTGATAAAGAACGACCAACCTTACCATATCAAGAACTCTGAGAAGCGCGTCTTAGCATGCAAGAAACTGCAACGCAAAATCAGATCCCAAGAGCTTGCTCGGAAGCTCAAATCTATCCTCATCAAGAAAGTCAGGTATTTTTACTACTCTTATATAGCTTATATTCATAATTTGAATTTAGAGTTCGTGTAATTTGATTTGTTGGATTTCATTAGGGGCTATTTTGATTGTGTAATTAAATTGAGGGTGATTGTTAATTGTTGATATATTAGCTTATGGCTATTGTGTAAATGGGAATGTGAATAGCACTGTTCTGTGTAGTTTGAATTTGCATTAGCATGCATTTTTGTTTCATGTTTACTCCTAAAAGTAATAAATTATTAGTCTAGTAATGACTTGATAATAAAATTATAATGACAAAGTTTAAGATGTTGCCAGAGATTGCAGTAAAAGACCTATCCGTCCGACGTCGATATAGATAATCGATGCCCTTCGTTTCATCTGCAGACTGCAGTAATTGATGTAATAAAGCAAGGGGAGAGGAGCATATAAGCTAGGCTGCTTCATTTTTGTATAAGACTTGGATCAAGCTAGGAGAAGCTCATTTGTCATTTTATACTACTATCTATAAAAAAAGGGCTCTTTTGTGGAATATAAAAAAATTTGCAAGTGAGACTTTATTTTTATGGAATAGAGGGAGTATTGTTTACTGGTAATTAATTGATTAAATTGTTAAATAGAAGAAAATATACGTGAATAACTAGGGATATTCCCCCAAATTAACGCTCAACCAATACAACTACAAAAAGAAGCTTTGTTTTGCGATTAAAACAAGCGCCCAATATGAATCATACTCGGTAAAAGTATTATTGTATTCCTCAATCTGCCATTTGTTATATTGGTTTCTATGTATGGCCAATCTGATACAAGAAAATTGATTATTAGAAATTAAGTTAAATATTAAGTTGCACTCATATATGAGTTTAAAAAGTCTGTTTTTTTTAAGTGCACTGAACAAACTTTTGGCAATATGAGGGTATTAATGTCTGTGTGCTGATGTGCTCTGCTCACGCCCTAACATACTATGAGATTTTTGACAAGATCACATTGAGATCTCAATAGTTTATTGCTTCAAAAGTTATATATGTTCCTCCCATTATGTTGTTTTCATTCCCTATATTTTTTTCTTTTGGTTCCTTATTTCTGTTTAGCTATATGAGGAAATATTTTTTGCTATATTATTTCCCCCACAATATGTTTTTCATTAGTCACTTTGGGGCAAAATATTATTATTATTTATTGGTGTGCTTGGGTGCATGCTTGCAGGGGTGGTCCTTGAGCTTAGGTATGAAGAACTATTTTCTAGATGGGCTGCCAATGAAAGGGCAAAATGAAGTCCATTCACTATTGATTCTTAGTCTCTTTCATCTTATCTGTGGACATGTTCACCCAACAATTT
Source organism: Panax notoginseng (assembly GCA_016801055.1). NCBI lineage: Eukaryota > Viridiplantae > Streptophyta > Magnoliopsida > Apiales > Araliaceae > Panax > Panax notoginseng. Next base: position 150,593,412 of record CM029015.1, on the reverse strand, counting down.
TAATTTTGTAATCTTTAGTATTATGATATACAATTTAGTTGGCGTGTTTTATGGAATATTTGCTTCATTATTTAGCAATGAAATTGGAAATAATACAACTTTGGAGTTATCAAAATCAGCACCTACTCAACATACTCAACATACTGTGCATAGAGTGACCTCAGGAAGTCATTTTCAACCTGGTGTGTACAGCCATAAAACGTTGATGAATCTTTTGTGCGCCACTGATGGCCATTCTCTTGGTAAGCAACACCCTGAGCAATTGTTAAGAAGATTCAGCATCTATTATCTCTACGGCACAGAGACATGTGTAAGAACTTGAGTGATCATTAATATAGTACTTGGTATTATGCAACTAAAAGACAACTTTTAGATGAATATTGTTGAAAGAGAGAGGTCCCTCCCCCCTCTCCCTTCTGTGAATGAATATATGCTAAGCCTCTTATAGCCAAATCAAAAAGGCTTATCCGTTATCACAAGTATCCAAAGTAAGTAAAAGCAGATTCAACTCCAGAACAGGAGTTTCTATAATTTTTACCAAGACAATCTCCTTATTTGATTCAAAATACAATCTGAGACAACAGAAAAGACAAACATTAAGCTTAATATAAACTATGTATTTCCTAATACAACAACCCCTTCAAGTGAAGAATTTTGTCTAGATGTTGAAAATTCTTCCCTTGCAAATCTCTTTCAACAATAATGCCTTTGCCCCTCAAAAAGGCAATAGAGGATAACATCAACCAGTTATCATTTTCAGAACTGTTAGTGGAGGGTGAATTTTAACAACATTGAGAAGAATCAGATGTTTCGCTCCACTTGGGAGTGCATACTAATAGCAAAAGGTTAACATCTCGACGCCCTTTTTAGCATAGCTAACATCATGCAACTTTATGCTCCCGCACAATTTCTTTCATGTGGCTAGTCATAATATTGAAATCCCCAGCTACAATCCAAGGTTCACATTTCTAGAACCATGAGCAGATAAAGAATTAAGAAAACCAAGGACACAATATACACCACTTTTTCCTTATTTAAACCCCCACAACTCTAAGCATCTACCCAAAAAAAAAAAGAACAGTGGCACAAAGGATAGATCTTAGTAGAAGAAATACAAAGACGGGGAATCATCTAACATGATTTTTATTCAATTTATTGGATATACAATCACATTACTGAAAAGAGCTCATATGATACAACATATGGTATGCACTCGATTGTACAAAACCTGGACTCTCAGTGAAGCCAGAAAAGAGCTCATATGGTATCTAACATGATTTTTATTCAATTTATTGGATATACAATCACATTACTGAAAAAAGCTCATATGATACAACATATGGTATGGACTCGATTGTACAAAACCTGGACTCTTAGTTGAAGAAACTGCAACGCAAAATCGAAGCCCAAGAGCTTGCTCGGAAGCTGAAATTTATCCTCATCAAGAAAGTCAAGTATTTTTACTTCTCTTATTTATCTTATATTCATAATTTGAATTCAGAGTTCGTGTAATTTGATTGGTTGGATTTCATCGGGGGCTATTTTGATTGTGTAATTAAATTGAGGGTGATTGTTAATTGTTGATATATTAGCTTACGGCTAATGAGTAAATGGGAATGTGAATAGCACTGTTCTGTGTAGTTTGAATTTGCATTAGCATGTATTTTTGTTTCATGTTTACTCCTAAAAGTAATAAATTATTAGTCTAGTGACTTGATAATGAAATTATAATGACAAAATTTAAGATATAGCTAAGAAATGGTGTAGTTAAAGGCCTATCCGTCAGACGTCGATATAGATAATCGATGCCCTTAGCTTCATCTGCAGTAATCGATGTAATAAAGCAAGGGGAGAGGAGCATATAAGTCAGGCTGCTTCATTTTTGTACAAGACTGGGATCAAGCTAGGAGAAGAACATTTGTCATTTTATACTACTATCTATAAAAAAAAGGGCTCTTTTGTGGATTACAAAAAAATTTGCAAGTGAGACTTTAGTTTTATGAAATAGAGGGAGTATTGTTTTCTGGTAATTAATTGATTAAATCGTTAAATATAAGAAAATATACATGAATAACTAGGGATATTCCCCCAAATTAACGCTCAACCAATACAACTACAAAAAGTAGCTTTGTTTAGCTATTAAAGCAAGCACCCAATATGAATCGTACTCGGTTAAAGTACAATTGTATTCTTCAATCTGCCATTTACTACATCTTACATTTTTATTTCATTTGTTATATTGGTTTCTATGTATGGCCAATCTGATACAAGAAAATTGATTATTAGAAATTAAGTTAAATATTAAGTTGCACTCATATACGAGTTTAAAAAGTCTATTTTTTTAAGTGCATTGAACAAACTTTTGGCAATATGAGGGTATTAATGTCTGTGTGCTGATGTGCTCTGCTCACGCCCTAACATACTGTGAGATTTTTAACATGATCACATTGAGATCTCAGTAGTTTATTGCTCCAAAAGTTAAATATGTTCCTCCCATTCAGTTGTTTTCATTCCCTATATTTTTTTTCTTTTGGTTCCTTGTTTCTGTTTAACTATATGAGGAGATATTTTTTGGTATATTATTTCCCCCACAATATGTTTTTCATTAGTCACTTCGGGGCAAATTATTATTATTATTTATTGATGTGCTTGGGTGGATGCTTGCAGGGGTGTCCTTGAGCTTAGGTATGAAGAACTATTTTCTAGATGGGCTGCCAATGAAAGGGCAAAATGGATTCCATTCACTATTGATTCTTAGTCTCTTTCAACTAATCTGTTGACATGTTCACCCAACAATTTTAATTTTGCAATCTTTAGTATTATGATATACAGTTTAGTTGGTGTGTTTTATGGAATATTTGCTTCATTGTTTAGCAATGGCATTGGAAATAATACAACTTTGGAGTTATCAAAATCAGCACCTACTCAACATACTGTGCATATAGTTACCTCAGGAAGTCATTTCCAACCTGGTGTACGGCCATAAAATGTTGATAAATCTTTTGTACGCCACTGATGGCCATTCTCTTGGTAAGCAACACCCTGAGCGATTGTTAAGAAGATTCAGAGTCTATTATCTCTATGGCACCGAGACATAGGCAAGAACTTGAGTGATCATTAATACGGTACTTGGTATTGTGCAACTAAAAGACAATTTTTAGATGAATAATGTTGAAAAAGAGAGGTCCCTCCCCCCCTCCCCCCTGCCCTTCTCCCCTTCTGTGAATGAATAAATGCTAAGCCTTTTATAGCCAAATCAAAAAGGCTTATCCGTTATCACAAGCATCCAAAGTAACTAAAAGCAGATTTCTTTGCCCGAACAAGAGGAGAAGTTTGAGTTCCTAGGAGGAAGTCGCTTGGATAGGTCCAATATCTTTGCAGATATTACAATTTTGTCGGGACTCAAATTGAATAAAGCAACAAAGATTTCTCCTGGATAACAAAGAAAATGATTGTTAGATTATGAGTTTATGACATAATTGATTGTCAATTATCTTTATTAGAAAAAGTATTATGCCTGCAATATTAAAATAAACATAGATATTACATGCATAGCTTTAAACAGATAAAGTCCACACAGTATTAGGTTAGTATTTAAGTTACAATACTCCCAAATAGTTAGTAACGGATATAAATGTGACGCCCCCAAATCCGGGTTATCTTTAACTCGGGTTTGGTGCTCACGATACTAAAATACTCATTCATACTAAAAGAAAACTGTCTTATATTACATAAACATCGATCTTAAATCACAGGTTCTATAGACCTTTACATACATTACAAACCAAATATTCTTACACAACATAGTACTAACAGTATTTATTTCATTTACTACTTAAATAAGCTCATGCGCTTAATAAAAGATTATTCCACAACTTTGCCCTTTCCTTTGTCTTTACCAGATGGACCAGCAACTTCATTCTTAACTGAAAACATTATATTTAAAGCAAGGCTGAGCAACAAGCTTGCTCAGCAAGGAAATAAGCAGCTAAATATAATGGAACAAAAATATTATAACAATGAGGATTCAATATTAAATACTGAACAAGATAATTCTTTAAAAGTGTTGAGTCTGAAAAATTAGACTTTAGCATGCTGTAAGGTCAAATGACCAGCGAACTCTTTACTAGAATTGACAGTAATAATACTACAATCCATGGATATATACAGTTTATAAAAGCTGTTTTATATCCTAGACTCGTACTTTAGGGGATCAGCCTAAGTACCCTATATTGTGCACAACAGAACAGTCTAATGGCATTTTACATGTCCTTCGGAATCATATGTCCGGTACAATATGCCCCTATAAAAGGGTTGTTCGTTCACAGCATTATACAAGAGTCCGCACCACAACAAAGATGGTTTGGAGAACATTTAAATGAGATTTTCAAGAATAATATCAATGTATCTCAACAGTTGTCTAACCGAATTAATGGCATTGACATGCTTTCAATATAACTCATGTAAGAGAGAAGTTCAATATACTATTCTTTTGAAGCTTATTGGAATAAAAAGGTTATTTAACCTTATATTATTCATAATAGGGAGACAGTTCAAAAATTAAAGAATCTGTCTACTGCAGAATACTTGCTCAATAAAGAGTAAGAGTTAGAAACTTGCCTCGTTTGTAGACTATTGATTCAGCTTAATACGTTCTCACAGAACCTACACAATTATTTGCATTTACAAGCTTATTAGCTAATTAACTAAGCCACATAGCTTGTATATGATCACACATCACATAATTTTAGTGGTTAAGTTTATAGTTAGATTCTTATATTTCATACATTTTTCAAATATCTCACCCATGTTTTCACATTAGTCAATTTTCTCTTTAATAGGGTTTGACATGCTTACAACAAGTAATAGGAATCAAGGATATATGTTAGCCACATAGTCAAGTCATATATCACGTAGTTTCAGTGGTCATGGATAGATTTCTTTTATGTAATACATTTTTCAAATATCTCATCCATGTTCTTATCTTCACTATTTTTCTCTTTAATGGTGTCACACAACATGTATATAGCTTACATCTTATTAGGATTTTAACATATTAATGCTTCATGTCTTGTTCCAGAGACTTTAGTATACAAGGTAGCTTATTTTATGTTTTCGCAAGTAGCTACCATTTTATAATTCTTATAACACTTTATAGGTTATTCTTGCATATTAAAGTGGAACATTCTTAATTTTTCCTCTCTATGCCAAAACAGTCCCAACTTGATTAACTTGTGATAATCAAGCTTAGCTTGGCCATTTGGTGCTTAGTCAAGCTTTGTGTGCAAGGTTACTATGATAATTAAAATTACATCCTATGTCTACTTCATATTTTATTTTCAAGGTCAAGTAGCTAATTTAAAACTGCCATAGCAGTTTGTTTGCTTTGTGACCTGCTACTGCCTAAAGGCAGTAGCTTCACTTCCTTTCTCTTTACTTACCTATATGATTTTGAGACATATCCCACCCACTTGTTTATTTAAATTTTGAACTTGATGAGCAAGTTTTTGAGTTGCACCATAAAGCCAAAGATGGCTTTTCCAGGACTGCCATAGCAGTTATCTGATATAAATTTGTTGATGTCTAACAGCAGCTCCAAGACTCTTCTCTGATAAGATTAAGTCTCAATTCAGCTACAGTTTGATATAATATAAATTGTTTTTACAATGTACCATTTTGGACTCTTTCAGACAGCTTATAGGAGGTACTTAACTGCCTATTAACATGCTTAACAGTTACTGTCCTTGGACAGTAACTTATTTACTAATTCTTCAACCTTGCTACTTCATGACTTACTAAAAGCACAACAAACAAAATGAAAGCCAGCAAGGTTACTCAGTTGCTAAGATGATACTACAGTCACTTGCTTGTTGCTGCCAAAGATAGCAGTCCATGATCCTATTCGAGCACTTTAGGATTTCTACGGGATTTGGTCCTTCTAAAGTGATGCTACCAACTGATTTGCTTAAGTTTGCACTAGCAGCTACCCAAACCCATTTTCCACTGCCATTAGCAGCACCCCATACCCGGATGTCCCCTTTTTCCAGATTTTTAGACCAATTGCTGTTGCTAATAAGCAATAGCCCTTGCCCAAAGATTTATGTTATTACTATCCCATATCATAATCCTTTTCAAATCTAAAGATAATTTATACATTTACAATGTTATAACCACAACTGGGCATCTAAGGCAACACAAATGTACTGACTAGATCCCATAAGGAGCTCCCAGCTACTGCCCTCCTTGAGCCAACTGCTGCTGCCAGTCATCCATTTTGTTGGGCAGCACATATACTACAAAATAGTCTTATAAATATTGTTTTTCTGTAAGCTAAAACATGAGCTGCTATTTGTCAATGGCAGCAGCCACAAAGGTACTATCTGAGAGTCTAGGAAGAGCCCTCAGACACTGTGCAAATGGCCACTGCTACTGTCGAGGCAGTAGCCCTGCACCAAGTTCATATTCACTAGCAAGTTTTGATGTTCTATCTTGCTTAGGCTAAAGAGGTAGTAAAGGTACTGCATTAGTCTCTTTTAGAAACTTAAGAGGTTAAATTTCCAGTTTACCTACTGTCCAAAACAGTTGTCAAAGTGTCTTGACATGCTAATTTTCTAAATCCTTTACTTTGTCTTAAGACTGAATTTTAGTTCCTTCTAATAGACTTAACTTGTAAATTATAAGTATAGGTAATACATGAATAATTTCCAGCCTTGTTTGTGTCTAATACTTGACTTTTACTTAAGGCAGTCCACTTGGGACTTACGTCGAGCATGTCTGCATGTGGTGTGCACAGTTTCAAATTACATATGTCATAGACATTTGCTTGTGTAAGAAAGCCAATTTTGTCCTCCTTATTACTCCTCAGCCCATCCTATCTCCTCTACTCAAATTCAGTACATAACAATATCACAATGGCATAACAGTAAATTAAATGCTACAGCAGTTTATATATAGCAACTCAAAAATCATATAGCAGTCCCTATGTCTATACCAGCCCTTTTTGGCAAGGTTCAGTGCTAAGCCATTAAAACAGTCTTTATAATACAATGACAGTTTGTAAAGTAACACAGTTGGTGCTAGCAGTCAGTCATCATGGCAATATAGCATAGCATGCCAATCCAGTTTATAATAATAGTTAGTATAGCACAATCATAGTATGGCAGTTACTTAAGCAGTAGCATGACTCAAGAATCAAAATAGCTCTTCAACTCACAAGTGTCATCATGTACTGTTTATATATTATATATTCATGATTTAAAAACATGCATACCAAGTATTATTATTCCAAAGATAGGCTTCCAAAATAGTTTTGACAAAGACTTACCATATCAGTCCAAAGTAATATAGCACAACATACCATCCCAGTTTATTACAATAATAGTTACATACACAGTTAGCATAGCTCACCATTTCAGTCCCTCTTTCACTTTGTTTTGCTAAAGTGTTACACAAATGCATGTTATACATAATATACCAATCCAAATAATATACAAGCATAGCTGACTTTACTTGGTTATTAGCTTGGTATTTTGGTCATGAATCTAAACTGCGCACTTAGTCTAGTCATTTAGCATATAGCAGTCCTTATTAATAACTATAGCATAGCAGACCACTTATCACCACCGCAGTTCATATGGTAACACAGATCATGTTAACAGAAATTAACCATTAACCTTAGATATCACTGTGTAAGGCTTTTGATTTCACATACTTAATTAACATTTCAATGATGTTGTTCCATATTGTGGTTAATACTCTGTCATACTATACTAACAGCTGGAAATCGACAGCTATGTTAATCATTATTCCTCCAATGGCCAGAACATTAACACACAGTAATCTCACTTAGGCCTTCTAAGCATGGCATTTGAATAGCAAGTAATAATCATCTTATGTTAAAGCAAAACTGACTTTTAAGTATCTTTTACACTCATAGAATGATAATGTAACAATATGAGTATCGGCTTTTACTTGACTGCACTCCCCTTTTTAAGACAGTTGACACTGACAGTTTCTCACAAGCATTCTATCAAGCAGTTGGGGTGTAGTCTCTACTTTACCATGATGTTCATCAATATAGTTATGCCAAATACTCATTTTGGTATCATATACTATAGATAACACCCATATTCAGTCATAACAAAACAACACAGTATGCTAGCTACATTAATCCCAAACAGTCAACTTAGTAATTCAAAAATAGCACAACTGCCCCTTATGCTTATTCCAGGCCATTCGGCCTAAACAGAGCACCAATGGTACGAAAATGGACCGAAAAGAGGATAGAAAAGATTACCTTAGTAGCTTAGAGGTTGCACTTGATTGCTGTTCACTTCTTTTTCCCTGCTCTAGCCGAACTCTTCTTACGTCACTATCAATCTGCTCTCTTTTTCTTTCTTTTTGTGCTAAAGTTTTGGGAAGTCAGTCAAGAACATGGAGTTATATAGCTGGCCTTCTATCTCTCAGTTATACTGAGCTTGGCCCCTAGCCAGCCCCTACTCAGCCTCCCTACTAAGCTGAGAGTAATCAATACTTGGCTAGTTCACGTTAGCTTCTACTCGGCCACCCTAGGTTGTCTGCTACACCTTATCTTCTACAAGCCTACTGACCTGTTTCTTGTCTGTTACCTAAACTAATTGCTAACCAGAACTAGCTTAGACTCTGAGTAACTTGCTACTCAACTGACTAACCAATGGGCTAACTAAATGTTAACAACAGAATGAACTCAGCCCTTCCTAATTTCACCTACGTGGGCTGCCAAGTTGGGCTACAAAATGAGTTAGGATTGGCTTTATATTAGGCCCAATACCATAACCCATATTCCTACATTAATTGAAGGAGACTTGCAAGCATACATGGCAAAAATTTATTATGGCCCATTATTTTAATATGGACTCTTATTAAATTAAAACACATGGACTTTTATCAATTATTTTCTCTAGCAACAATAGCTAGCACATATATCATTAAAATGACTATTCCATGTGATCTTAAATAATTCTGAATGGTACATTATTTCTTTATCCTTCAAAAATCAAGATGCTTAATAAACTATAATTAAATAATAGTTTTGTCACAATAAGAAGTAATGACACAAAAAAAAATTCATACGCAAAATTTGACATTATATTAATTAAATATTACATAGAATTTTCTGAGTCATTACAATAAATATATTACAATCTCCCCAAATAGTTAGTAGTATTCTTCATTGATAGAAGAAAAATGAAGACCAAGATTGGGAAGTGGATCATCAAGATTGATAGCAAGAAGAGGATCATTAAGCAAAGATTCCATTTTGGCAGAGTTGGTACTTTCAATAAAATGACAAGGAGGCATAGATAACTTCTGATGTTCCATTACAGAATGCAACATTTTATTAAGGTGCTTCCATTTGAATCATTAAGGTGTTTTGATTAAGTAATAGTAGTTGATTCATGTTATTAATGCCATCCAGTCGAGAGATCATATTAAGATTTGACTCAATAGGTTCATAATCAGGAGCCTTAAAGACTATAAGTGGTCTAGGAGGAAGATTTGGATGAGAGACAAAATTGGAGTTTTGAACAAGTTGAAATTTTTGATCAATGACATCAACCTCAATATATTTGAAAATAGGAATAAGAAGAAGACCAAAACCAATACAGTTTGTGACGCCCCCAAAATAGGTATACAACACCCAACCTATTCTGAGTCGCCAAATACATGGTACAGAAAACAACTACAACTTTATTACAACAATTGTCGTACAAAATACAACAACACATATGCTGTGAGTTTGGATACAAATCTTTACCAAATGTGACTCATGTCCCAACTGTGGACAACACCTCACAATGACACCTTACATAAAGGTATAGTCAAAAACTGTTTTAGAAATTAGAATCTTTGGGAAGTGCTCAAGGAAACCTTCGTACATGGGAGGCCATGCGTCTAGGTTATGATAGATATCATATGGCCACAGAATTATTCTTGGTTGACCCAATAGACCCCAAAGAAAAACGAGAAGATTACTATCATATTCTTCCCAATGGTGAGTCTTCTCTTGACATATCATTATCTCTACTGTCTCTAATTGAGAATTATACTTCAAACAAACACCAAGATTATATAGGTAGTGCTCGTATATATACTCAGCAAGTGGATGAGCACATCCCTGTCTTATGATGACACGAGGTTGTATGTAGTTAGACATCTTGTATGATAGTGGCAAACCACCCTTCCAACGTTAGGTACACCTTACCCTATTGGATTCACCAAATAAAACTACTAAATGAACTTTTCTATACTGCTTCGGGAGAACATCCACATCTAGAGACCACCGTTCTATTTCCCCGTTACCCTCGCTCGACCCAGCTACACTCTTATTACCTGAAAGGAATTGTGAAGCAAAAGGGTGAGCACAACTAGCTCAGTAAAGAATATCATGACTAAAGATAATTAAATTATCAATAGCCTTCATCAATAATAAATCAGAGATTTAGAACATATGGTAAATGATAAAAATTTCAACCATAGTTGCAGCGGAACGAGCAATCCATTAGAAGAGTCAAATAGACTATAAAGTCTATTATCTTCTCCATGTTAAAAATCCATCGACAATGTTTTATCCCTGTAACATCAATCAACAATTCTGGTCCACAATCACATGAATAACTCATAACTGTAGTTCTAAATTCCTCTTCTCATCCAGGACGAAGATAATTTTCATCACCTATCTTTACCTGAAACATCAAAGATCATGGTTACACCAAATCACATTTCCTGTTCATAATCATACTAATAACTTCATCTTTGCACTACGGCCAAATATTCATTTGTATCACCAGTTGGTCATGTTTATCTCAACATCTGTTCATCTTTGCACTACTGGCCAAAGATATTCAACAACATGTCATCTTTGCACTACGGGCCAAAGATATTCATCAACAATTCATCTTTGCACTACAGGCCAAAGATATTCATCAATATTTCATCTTTGCACTACAGGCCAAAGATATTAATATCTCAAAGAAATATATAATCATTTCAGAATTTATATAAACAATAATTATAACCATGTTGATCAATTCACATTTGCACTTAAGCTAAAGATATTCACTTATAAATTCAATGGTCATGATCATACCAATCAACGATTCAACTTTGCACTACTGGCCAAAGATAACCCATAGTCATGATCATACCAAAAATCTACCCATCTTTACACTCAAGTCAAAGAGAAATATCATCATTAGGGTTATAAAAATGTTATATATAATAATAAAAATAATATGATCAACATCTAGTTTTAATCTCAAGAGTAATATTCGTAAATCAACTATAATTTGGTTAGAAAAAAAAATCAATTTTTATCGTGAATAGTAACTCGTAAATAGTAACTCATGAATAGTAACTCGTGAATAGTAACTCATAAATAGTAAACCCGACACAAAAAGGTAAAAATTCCACAATAAAATCCATACCAGTATTTCGGTATAATGATATTGAAAGAATAATATTTCTTAAGCTTATAAACAATTTATTTAAATTGTTTACACTTTACTAAATAATGCATTTAATCATTCTAAAATACCAAACTCATAAGATTTTATCACCAATAATCAAAATCCTCATCAAAAATCTACATATACCTCATATATAGGATTCTCAAGCCATAAAATCCTATTTTCCAATTTTCTTTCTTCATAAAACATATTTAATTCATTTACTCATAACTAGACCATTTTCATGAAAAATACCAAATCAGTTCCAAAAATATTTCTTTTCTGAGATTTAGCATAATATAGTCCCACAGTGAACATATATTTTTCTCAGAATTTTTAAAAGTCATTTACTATTTTTCATATGGCCAAAACAACCGAATATTTAGACATTTATCAAAAATTGTACTTTTGTCCAAAAATTCTAAAATTTACAGAGTATACTCCTATCATATACATGTACTTTCAATAAAAATTTCATCAATTTTGGAGTTAACCACAAGAAGTTATAAGCGGTTACTTTTAAAATAGTTTTTTCTCATAAAATTCATAACTCTCAATTTATACATCCAAAAATCACCATTTTTGGACACAATCAAGAAAACTCATCAAAATATCATTTCAAATTTTTCCAGAATTTTTGAAGGTCAGAAAAATTACGAAACTGGAAAATATAACAACCCTTAAAATCCCTTACTATCCCTTACCTCAAAAGAGCAGTACTTCTGATCAGTATGCAAAGCCGAAGGAAACTTGCACTGAATAGCAACTCTAAAAGTATCTAAATACTCACAAAATATGCTTCATAATATAGAGAGAGAAAGAGAGAAAGCTTATGTTTCTGGTGTGATTTTCAATTCTAACTTAGCCCTCTATTTATAGGAAAATTTTGGTAGGTTTGACCTGCAACCTGATGGCTTTACCTGCTACTATTCCCACCCACCACATTTGAAATATAATTCAGCACATTTCTTCACCAACCACAAGTGGGGCCCACCAATTCTAGAATTTTCCACTAAAATGATTAACTCCGAAAATTCAACCATTTCTGAACCAGTCATCTCGTAAAATTCATAACAAATCATACGTTCATTTTTAACCGTTCAAAATTTGTGGACATATACTCAACTTATATATGTATAACATATCCAAAAATTACCACGATCCAACGGTCGGATTAAAAATTATAACCCCCGCAAAATAACTCAAAAACCCTGATTTTTAATATCTCCATTCCGACAAAAATACGGATAAAAATCTCAACATTAACTCCTTCATTTTTAACCACAAAAATATATCCCTCGTTTATATCCACATAAAATAAATATTTCCTTATCATATGAATCAATAATTAATTATTCACAAATAATATTACAGAATCACATTTATGACAACCAGGCCGTTCCCAGGAAAGAGGGGGCTTTCCAATAAGAATTTCTCCTTACTGGCGCGCAATTAGATGACCAAACCTCTCCTTAGACAGAACTTTCTAGACATTGCCAATAATGCTATCTAATAATATTATTTAAATAATATGAATTATTGATCTGATAATGGAAAGTACTGTGCAGCAACAATTATTGAAACAACAATAATATAAAATATCAACGCAGCAATTATTGAATCAATAAAATAAATTATTGAACAGTAACTACTGTAACAATTATTGAGTAGTGCCTTCTTACGTAAGAATCAATAATTTCAAAAATACTGTGCAATACCGTGCGCTACTGTGCAATAACGCGTATTACTGTATTTTCACCACCTGGTATTCCAACAGTGTTAACGGTAACAACTACGTCGTTATTTGTAAAAACTTAAATTTGTCGTTTTCTTCATCCGACAGTTATTCTGTTATGGGGCCCACAAATGGCTGCGCCGTCGTACGAATATTCTCCGACAGAAAGAATATTTCACGACTAACGAATATTCCCCGACAACAATGATTATTTTATAACCACTTGCTTATTTTGAAAAAAAATTCATATATCACCCTTAACTTTAACATTTATCAATTTAACCATTTACTGAATTGTAATTATAAGAAAAATTGAATACTTTTATTTTATAAAATTCGGGGTCTTACAATCTCCCCTCCTTATGAAATTTCGTCCTCGAAATTTACGTACATGATATTTCAAAGAATTGAGAATACCTTCCTTTCATTTCAGATTCCATCTTCCCTGTCATCATAATTTCTCCATTGCTCATCTCCTGTATTTCAAATATCATTCTAGAATACAGCTTCAAAACAAGGGTTAATTTAACAAATTAACATAGCACATAATATCTCGATATTATGACTGACCAACAAATAAGCTTAGGTAGGACACACTAGCGAATGATTTACTCATCATCTCTCCCCTCCTAGTTGTATTCCCCGATCTCCGCCAGAGACCATATCCCTAAGCTCTGATACCAAATGTAACTCTGGACACAAAATAGGTATATAACACCCAACCTATTCTGAGTCGCCAAATACATGGTACAGAAAACAACTACAACTTTATTACAACAATTGTCGTACAAAATACAACAACACATATGCTGTGAGTTTGGATACAAATATATACCAAATGTGACTCATGTCCCAACTGTGGACAACACCTCACAATGACACCTTACATAAAGGTATAGTCAAAAACTGTTTTAGAAATTAGAATCTTTGGGAAGTGCTCAAGGAAACCTTCGTACATGGGAGGCCATGCGTCTAGGTTATGATAGATATCATATGGCCACAGAATTATTCTTGGTTGACCCAATAGACCCCAAAGAAAAACGAGAAGATTACTATCATATTCTTCCCAATGGTGAGTCTTCTCTTGACATATCATTATCTCTACTGTCTCTAATTGAGAATTATACTTCAAACAAACACCAAGATTATATAGGTAGTGCTCGTATATATACTCAGCAAGTGGATGAGCACATCCCTGTCTTATGATGACACGAGGTTGTATGTAGTTAGACATCTTGTATGATAGTGGCAAACCACCCTTCCAACGTTGGGTACACCTTACCCTATTGGATTCACCAAATAAAACTACTAAATGAACTTTTCTATACTGCTTCGGGAGAACATCCACATCTAGAGACCACCGTTCTATTTCCCCGTTACCCTCGCTCGACCCAGCTACACTCTTATTACCTGAAAGGAATTGTGAAGCAAAAGGGTGAGCACAACTAGCTCAGTAAAGAATATCATGATTAAAGATAATTAAATTATCAATAGCCTTCATCAATAATAAATCAGAGATTTAGAACATATGGTAAATGATAAAAATTTCAACCATAGTTGCAGCGGAACGAGCAATCCATTAGAAGAGTCAAATAGACTATAAAGTCTATTATCTTCTCCATGTTAAAAATCCATCGACAATGTTTTATCCCTGTAACATCAATCAACAATTCTGGTCCACAATCACATGAATAACTCATAACTGTAGTTCTAAATTCCTCTTCTCATCCAGGACGAAGATAATTTTCATCACCTATCTTTACCTGAAACATCAAAGATCATGGTTACACCAAATCACATTTCCTGTTCATAATCATACTAATAACTTCATCTTTGCACTACGGCCAAAGATATTCATTTGTATCACCAGTTGGTCATGTTTATCTCAACATCTGTTCATCTTTGCACTACTGGCCAAAGATATTCAACAACATGTCATCTTTGCACTACGGGCCAAAGATATTCATCAACAATTCATCTTTGCACTACAGGCCAAAGATATTCATCAATATTTCATCTTTGCACTACAGGCCAAAGATATTAATATCTCAAAGAAATATATAATCATTTCAGAATTTATATAAACAATAATTATAACCATGTTGATCAATTCACATTTGCACTTAAGCTAAAGATATTCACTTATAAATTCAATGGTCATGATCATACCAATCAACGATTCAACTTTGCACTACTGGCCAAAGATAACCCATAGTCATGATCATACCAAAAATCTACCCATCTTTACACTCAAGTCAAAGAGAAATATCATCATTAGGGTTATAAAAATGTTATATATAATAATAAAAATAATATGATCAACATCTAGTTTTAATCTCAAGAGTAATATTCGTAAATCAACTATAATTTGGTTAGAAAAAAAAATCAATTTTTATCGTGAATAGTAACTCGTAAATAGTAACTCATGAATAGTAACTCGTGAATAGTAACTCATAAATAGTAAACCCGACACAAAAAGGTAAAAATTCCACAATAAAATCCATACCAGTATTTCGGTATAATGATATTGAAAGAATAATATTTCTTAAGCTTATAAACAATTTATTTAAATTGTTTACACTTTACTAAATAATGCATTTAATCATTCTAAAATACCAAACTCATAAGATTTTATCACCAATAATCAAAATCCTCATCAAAAATCTACATATACCTCATATATAGGATTCTCAAGCCATAAAATCCTATTTTCCAATTTTCTTTCTTCATAAAACATATTTAATTCATTTACTCATAACTAGACCATTTTCATGAAAAATACCAAATCAGTTCCAAAAATATTTTTTTTCTGAGATTTAGCATAATATAGTCCCACAGTGAACATATATTTTTCTCAGAATTTTTAAAAGTCATTTACTATTTTTCATATGGCCAAAACAGCCGAATATTTAGACATTTATCAAAAATTGTACTTTTGTCCAAAAATTCTGAAATTTACAGAGTATACTCCTATCATATACATGTACTTTCAATAAAAATTTTATCAATTTTGGAGTTAACCACAAGAAGTTATAAGCGGTTACTTTTAAAATAGTCTTTTCTCATAAAATTCATAACTCTCATTTTATACGTCCAAAAATCACCATTTTTGGACACAATCAAGAAAACTCATCAAAATATCATTTCAAATTTTTCCAGAATTTTTGAAGGTCAGAAAAATTACGAAACTGGAAAATATAACAACCCTTAAAATCCCTTACTATCCCTTACCTCAAAAGAGCAGTACTTCTGATCAGTATGCAAAGCCGAAGGAAACTTGCACTGAATAGCAACTCTAAAAGTATCTAAATACTCACAAAATATGCTTCATAATATAGAGAGAGAAAGAGAGAAAGTTTATGTTTCTGGTGTGATTTTCAATTCTAACTTAGCCCTCTATTTATAGGAAAATTTTGGTAGGTTTGACCTGCAACCTGATGGCTTTACCTGCTACTATTCCCACCCACCACATTTGAAATATAATTCAGCACATTTCTTCACCAACCACAAGTGGGGCCCACCAATTCTAGAATTTTCCACTAAAATGATTAACTCCGAAAATTCAACCATTTCTGAACCAGTCATCTCGTAAAATTCATAACAAATCATACGTTCATTTTTAACCGTTCAAAATTTGTGGACATATACTCAACTTATATATGTATAACATATCCAAAAATTACCACGATCCAATGGTCGGATTAAAAATTATAACCCCCGCAAAATAACTCAAAAACCCTGATTTTTAATATCTCCATTCCGACAAAAATACGGATAAAAATCTCAACATTAAATCCTTCATTTTTAACCACAAAAATATATCCCTCGTTTATATCCACATAAAATAAATATTTCCTTATCATATGAATCAATAATTAATTATTCACAAATAATATTACAGAATCACATTTATGACAACCAGGCCGTTCCCAGGAAAGAGGGGGCTTTCCAATAAGAATTTCTCCTTACTGGCGCGCAATTAGATGACCAAACCTCTCCTTAGACAGAACTTTCTAGACATTGCCAATAATGCTATCTAATAATATTATTTAAATAATATGAATTATTGATCTGATAATGGAAAGTACTGTGCAGCAACAATTATTGAAACAACAATAATATAAAATATCAACGCAGCAATTATTGAATCAATAAAATAAATTATTGAACAGTAACTACTGTAACAATTATTGAGTAGTGCCTTCTTACGTAAGAATCAATAATTTCAAAAATACTGTGCAATACCGTGCGCTACTGTGCAATAACGCGTATTACTGTATTTTCACCACCTGGTATTCCAACAGTGTTAACGGTAACAACTACGTCGTTATTTGTAAAAACTTAAATTTGTCGTTTTCTTCATCCGACAGTTATTCTGTTATGGGGCCCACAAATGGCTGCGCCGTCGTACGAATATTCTCCGACAGAAAGAATATTTCACGACCAACGAATATTCCCCGACAACAATGATTATTTTATAACCACTTGCTTATTTTGAAAAAAAATTCATATATCACCCTTAACTTTAACATTTATCAATTTAACCATTTACTGAATTGTAATTATAAGAAAAATTGAATACTTTTATTTTATAAAATTCGGGGTCTTACAATCTCCCCTCCTTATGAAATTTCGTCCTCGAAATTTACGTACCTGATATTTCAAAGAATTGAGAATACCTTCCTTTCATTTCAGATTCCATCTTCCCTGTCATCATAATTTCTCCATTGCTCATCTCCTGTATTTCAAATATCATTCTAGAATACAGCTTCAAAACAAGGGTTAATTTAACAAATTAACATAGCACATAATATCTCGATATTATGACTGACCAACAAATAAGCTTAGGTAGGACACACTAGCGAATGATTTACTCATCTCTCCCCTCCTAGTTGTATTCCCCGATCTCCGCCAGAGACCATATCCCTAAGCTCTGATACCAAATGTAACTCTGGACACAAAATAGGTATATAACACCCAACCTATTCTGAGTCGCCAAATACATGGTACAGAAAACAACTACAACTTTATTACAACAATTGTCGTACAAAATACAACAACACATATGCTGTGAGTTTGGATACAAATATATACCAAATGTGACTCATGTCCCAACTGTGGACAACACCTCACAATGACACCTTACATAAAGGTATAGTCAAAAACTGTTTTAGAAATTAGAATCTTTGGGAAGTGCTCAAGGAAACCTTCGTACATGGGAGGCCATGCGTCTAGGTTATGATAGATATCATATGGCCACAGAATTATTCTTGGTTGACCCAATAGACCCCAAAGAAAAACGAGAAGATTACTATCATATTCTTCCCAATGGTGAGTCTTCTCTTGACATATCATTATCTCTACTGTCTCTAATTGAGAATTATACTTCAAACAAACACCAAGATTATATAGGTAGTGCTCGTATATATACTCAGCAAGTGGATGAGCACATCCCTGTCTTATGATGACACGAGGTTGTATGTAGTTAGACATCTTGTATGATAGTGGCAAACCACCCTTCCAACGTTGGGTACACCTTACCCTATTGGATTCACCAAATAAAACTACTAAATGAACTTTTCTATACTGCTTCGGGAGAACATCCACATCTAGAGACCACCGTTCTATTTCCCCGTTACCCGCTCGACCCAGCTACACTCTTATTACCTGAAAGGAATTGTGAAGCAAAAGGGTGAGCACAACTAGCTCAGTAAAGAATATCATGACTAAAGATAATTAAATTATCAATAGCCTTCATCAATAATAAATCAGAGATTTAGAACATATGGTAAATGATAAAAATTTCAACCATAGTTGCAGCGGAACGAGCAATCCATAGAAGAGTCAAATAGACTATAAAGTCTATTATCTTCTCCATGTTAAAAATCCATCAACAATGTTTTATCCCTGTAACATCAATCAACAATTCTGGTCCACAATCACATGAATAACTCATAACTGTAGTTCTAAATTCCTCTTCTCATCCAGGACGAAGATAATTTTCATCACCTATCTTTACCTGAAACATCAAAGATCATGGTTACACCAAATCACATTTCCTGTTCATAATCATACTAATAACTTCATCTTTGCACTACGGCCAAAGATATTCATTTGTATCACCAGTTGGTCATGTTTATCTCAACATCTGTTCATCTTTGCACTACTGGCCAAAGATATTCAACAACATGTCATCTTTGCACTACGGGCCAAAGATATTCATCAACAATTCATCTTTGCACTACAGGCCAAAGATATTCATCAATATTTCATCTTTGCACTACAGGCCAAAGATATTAATATCTCAAAGAAATATATAATCATTTCAGAATTTATATAAACAATAATTATAACCATGTTGATCAATTCACATTTGCACTTAAGCTAAAGATATTCACTTATAAATTCAATGGTCATGATCATACCAATCAACGATTCAACTTTGCACTACTGGCCAAAGATAACCCATAGTCATGATCATACCAAAAATCTACCCATCTTTACACTCAAGTCAAAGAGAAATATCATCATTAGGGTTATAAAAATGTTATATATAATAATAAAAATAATATGATCAACATCTAGTTTTAATCTCAAGAGTAATATTCGTAAATCAACTATAATTTGGTTAGAAAAAAAAATCAATTTTTATCGTGAATAGTAACTCGTAAATAGTAACTCATGAATAGTAACTCGTGAATAGTAACTCATAAATATTAAACCCGACACAAAAAGGTAAAAATTCCACAATAAAATCTATACCAGTATTTCGGTATAATGATATTGAAAGAATAATATTTCTTAAGCTTATAAACAATTTATTTAAATTGTTTACACTTTACTAAATAATGCATTTAATCATTCTAAAATACCAAACTCATAAGATTTTATCACCAATAATCAAAATCCTCATCAAAAATCTACATATACCTCATATATAGGATTCTCAAGCCATAAAATCCTATTTTTCAATTTTCTTTCTTCATAAAACATATTTAATTCATTTACTCATAACTAGACCATTTTCATGAAAAATACCAAATCAGTTCCAAAAATATTTCTTTTCTGAGATTTAGCATAATATAGTCCCACAGTGAACATATATTTTTCTCAGAATTTTTAAAAGTCATTTACTATTTTTCATATGGCCAAAACAACCGAATATTTAGACATTTATCAAAAATTGTACTTTTGTCCAAAAATTCTGAAATTTACAGAGTATACTCCTATCATATACATGTACTTTCAATAAAAATTTAATCAATTTTGGAGTTAACCACAAGAAGTTATAAGCGGTTACTTTTAAAATAGTCTTTTCTCATAAAATTCATAACTCTCAATTTATACATCCAAAAATCACCATTTTTGGACACAATCAAGAAAACTCATCAAAATATCATTTCAAATTTTTCCAGAATTTTTGAAGGTCAGAAAAATTACGAAACTGGAAAATATAACAACCCTTAAAATCCCTTACTATCCCTTACTATCGCTTACCTCAAAAGAGCAGTACTTCTGATCAGTATGCAAAGCCGAAGGAAACTTGCACTGAATAGCAACTCTAAAAGTATCTAAATACTCACAAAATATACTTCATAATATAGAGAGAGAAAGAGAGAAAGCTTATGTTTCTGGTGTGATTTTCAATTCTAACTTAGCCCTCTATTTATAGGAAAATTTTGGTAGGTTTGACCTGCAACCTGATGGCTTTACCTGCTACTATTTCCACCCACCACATTTGAAATATAATTCAGCACATTTCTTCACCAACCACAAGTGGGGCCCACCAATTCTAGAATTTTCCACTAAAATGATTAACTCCGAAAATTCAACCATTTCTGAACCAGTCATCTCGTAAAATTCATAACAAATCATACGTTCATTTTTAACGGTTCAAAATTTGTGGACATATACTCAACTTATATATGTATAACATCCAAAAATTACCACGATCCAACGGTCGGATTAAAAATTATAACCCCCGCAAAATAACTCAAAAACCCTGATTTTTAATATCTCCATTCCGACAAAAATACGGATAAAAATCTCAACATTAACTCCTTCATTTTTAACCACAAAAATATATCCCTCGTTTATATCCACATAAAATAAATATTTCCTTATCATATGAATCAATAATTAATTATTCACAAATAATATTACAGAATCACATTTATGACAACCAGGCCGTTCCCAGGAAAGAGGGGGCTTTCCAATAAGAATTTCTCCTTACTGGCGCGCAATTAGATAACCAAACCTCTCCTTAGACAGAACTTTCTAGACATTGCCAATAATGCTATCTAATAATATTATTTAAATAATATGAATTATTGATCTGATAATGGAAAGTACTGTGCAGCAACAATTATTGAAACAACAATAATATAAAATATCAACGCAGCAATTATTGAATCAATAAAATAAATTATTGAACAGTAACTACTGTAACAATTATTGAGTAGTGCCTTCTTACGTAAGAATCAATAATTTCAAAAATACTGTGCAATACCGTGCGCTACTGTGCAATAACGCGTATTACTGTATTTTCACCACCTGGTATTCCAACAGTGTTAACGGTAACAACTACGTCGTTATTTGTAAAAACTCAAATTTGTCGTTTTCTTCATCCGACAGTTATTCTGTTATGGGGCCCACAAATGGCTGCGCCGTCGTACGAATATTCTCCGACAGAAAGAATATTTCACGACCAACGAATATTCCCCGACAACAATGATTATTTTATAACCACTTGCTTATTTTGAAAAAAAATTCATATATCACCATTAACTTTAACATTTATCAATTTAACCATTTACTGAATTGTAATTATAAGAAAAATTGAATACTTTTATTTTATAAAATTCGGGGTCTTACACAGTTGTTGTTAAACAGTGTTCAAAGGAGGTTAACAGGATATATGCAAGATTGTATGTGATCCACTCATTCATGATACACTTGATGATTTCCATATCAAAGGGATGCAGTGTTCTAGTGTCTTATACTGACATGAGATTTTGTCCAAGGGTTTTATCAAGAAACTGACACTCAGCATTTAAAAATTCCAGACCAACAGTGACAGAAAAATCAAATAAAAGGGCAAGTATGAGCTGATCAGGTAAAAGCTACATGTCATTTGTAAGGTATTTTTCTTACTAAATTTTTTCATCCAAAAACGAATGAAAAACTAAATAACACAAAAAAATCTTATGTAATCAATATTATTACCTCTACATTACAAATACAACAAAACTAATAGAAATATGAAATAAAAACTAAATTTAAAACTCAAATTTTCTTTCCTTTTATTTTATAAAGTCAATAACAACATGTAAGTAAATAATTTTAAATTCTTTTCTTTTCTATGGTGACTTAAATTTTCCTTTCTTTTATTTTCCATCATAATCATGGATTGTACTCGATCAAAATTTAATGAAGTAAAGGGACCAAATAAAACAAATTTAAAATACAAGGAGAAACTTGCAAAAAATAGGTAAGTACATGACAAAAATATACGTTTGGCCTCCCAATTTCCTTAGCTGCGAATCTGCTATACACAAACGCATGCTAAGGTTCTGTTTGATTATCTCTTATTGGCTCTTAATGGATTTGCCTCTGATTTGGTCAGAGGCAAATTTTGTTTGATAAATTTTTTTTTACCTCTTAATGGCTCTTAATTAATTAGACACAAAAATAAATCTATAGCATCTAGACGAGCATCTGAGCGAGAAAAATTATTTTGGGACAATAATAACCTCTTCAGTCTTTTATCCCAATCCAACCTAGATCGCCTTTCTCCTTCGCTGAATAGTTGCTGCTCTCTTCTCCTTCGCTGGTGCTCCTTCGTCTTCTTTCGACGGTAATCTTCTCTCCCTTCTTCATCTATTGTTCGTTATTATCAATTCCCACCACGATTTCCTTCGAATAAGTTTAAGCGATTATCCATGAGTATTCCTATTTGGGGCTATCCATGGGGCGATCGATTTCCTTCATTTATTGTAATGCTGCAGTTAATGTAATCTATTTTTTGCCGTGAAAATCTTCCTTGTCTTGTAGTTTTGTTGGGTT